>JAQFVV010000051.1:2867500-3115398 GCA_028023455.1 Epiperipatus broadwayi
GTTGAAATGTCTGTTAACATTCTAGTATTTTCTCATTTCAGACAGAGGGATTATTTTCACATGGAGAGATAGTGGCTCGGAAAAGCTGTGAATGCTCATCATTACCTTTTGTTTAAATAAATTTCTTCTATATGTAGAAGCTTATTGAGAGTCTCTACAGTTGATCTGGAGGAAGGGATTGGAAACTGTAACCCATTTGTTTTCAATCATCACCACTATTATATACTTGCTTTATGACTCTAGGATTCTTAAGGTATTTTCAGTTATATTGGGAGTCCACTTCTCTAGGTTACTGGCACAATAGATTAGTGTGCTTCAAAATTTAAAATGATAGATGCATTAAAAATCAGTTCTTGGTCTAATCATATTCACAAGAGAATCAATGTTTGTTCTGGAAATATGCACTATATTATACATACTAAAATTCAACAGCTATTAATAACTAAAATGGCTAATTTGATCAACCATATTTGATATATTACTGAAACATGAAATTCTTTTAAGAAGTGTGTTATGGATGTAAATAAATTATTTTTGGGTTCACTAAAGAAAAAAAAGACTGGTTTTCTTAATCAAAAAGAAACATATAGCATTTTTCTCTTAGCAGAACAATAAATTAAATGTGGAATATGTATAAGTTCCATGAGGAAGAATTAAAATGATTTGTAGACTAAAATTGTGGAGAAAAATACATTTTCTGTTTGTGTTCTTATTTCTGTTTGTGTTCTTATTTTTTGATGCATTGAAAGCAACATGTGAACCTGAGAAAGGTTGTCTAATCCTATTGAATCTAGCAATAGTTCTTTGTTGTGTGATGACAATGAGATTTTAAACAGGTGTCATTATCAAAAGTTCAGTTGGTTAGAGCATTGTCTTAAATTCGATTTCCAAAAATCTAAAAGTTTAAGTTCAACTACCATGTTAGTATAGTCACTAGCTAGGCCAGCAACACATGAAGAAGGAGAAGAGGCCAGCAACACATGAAGAAGAGGGAGATTAATACCACTCGAAACATTGCATAACAGCTAATAAGATTATTTTAGATTTGACAGGAGAATTGAAATGAGAACTTTTAATAATATACCAATTTTATTACTAGGTTTGATAAAGATATCTAACTTAATGAGATCAAAATAAGTCTTTAATAATTTTTAAAATGAAAAGTTACAGGTCCTGATGAAGTACATGAGGATGTTTAAAATATGATAGCTTCAAAAAAATGTGATGGCTTCAAAAATATTGGATTTGTTTCTCCTGTCCCAGAATTTAAAAATATTGCAATAATTGTCATAAGATATTATTATTCAATATAGCAAAGATACTTCCAAGGATTTTGTTGGATTAGTTGCTTCTAGTCATAGATGAATGGTTATCAGTGACTCACTGTGGTTTTAAAGAATCAAAACGTACTAAAGATATGGTTTGTGTGGCCAGGGAAATGCAAGAAAAATGTCTGGATTGAAAAAGTGATTTATATATTGCTTTTATTGATTTGGTTAAGGCATTTGATTCAGTTAATCAAATAATTTTTATGGGATTGTTTAAAATTAGTTGATTGTTCATGAAAATTTATTTATACAACTTGGAATGAGAGGAAGTTACCATAAATACAAAATCTGAGGCATTTGAAAGGAAAACAGTATTAAATAAAATGTATATTTATTCCAACATTATTTCTATTTTGACGTTTCATTGTTTTAGGAACTGTTTATAGACAGCCTAATGAAGATATGAAACTGGTTTGATGGTAGAATTTTTAATTGGAATCAATTAAAATGAAAATTACTTTTTGGATTCTTGTTTTACAGCATGTTAACGATTTTGCTATTTTTGTCATTTCAAAGGATGATTTGCAGAATGTATTCAGTTGTTTTGAATGTAATGTTTAAAAGCTTTGATTTAATTAATGTTCAAAATGTTCAAATTTTTTTATCAGTTAATGATTGAGAAGAAATCCATAGCAATATTTACCTTGGATGGTTATCATTTGAGAATATAGAACAATTTAAATATCGTGGTAGTTTTTTAAGGAGAAAAGTAGATTTAGATGTTGAGGTATACAGTATATGATACAGACTTTGAAAAGATAAAATATTTTACCACAAGGAAATAACTATAACTAAGTACGCTGGAGAGACATTTGTAAAACTTGGACACCATTTTGATCCAATAGATAGATGCTCTGTAAAATTCTAAAAATATTATGACAAGATTATAAAAGTAATCAATATGTTCTTCAGATTGCTAGCTGAGATAGTATACGATCCATTATTGCAAAATCACATCTTCGTTGGATTGTACCGTAGAATTAATAATTTGATTTTTTAAAAGAGCGTGAACTTAAGCATTATTTTCACGGAGAAGTGGATCCTGTCTATGCTATAAGGAAATGCAATACTGATGCATGTTTTATATGTAGATGTATGTATTTGTGGTTCGCAGATTGGTTTATATAATCATTGCAACACTCATTTTTAAAGCAGTTTTTTTTTCTGTTCTTCCTTTTGAGTTATTAGTGTGTGTAATTGCTCCTAGATGGCAGTAAATGTATTTTTTCTTTAATGAGCGTTTATCGCAGATCTTTCTATATTAGCGTTATTATCCATCAGTTGCTTCGATAAACAAGTGAAAATATACATGACATCTTGTTTCAATCTTTTTTGATTGCGTTCTTAAAGTTAGAAGTATAAATAATATACTGAATCTCAGTTAAGAGAAAATAATTTATTTGTTTAATCAAGGCAATCTTATATTTATTTAATTATAAAATTATTAATTATAATTAGTGTAGGTGTATAATTTAATAAGAGTGCGAAATGAGGGGAAAAAAATAGGGCTAATCTTTAAAAACAAGCCACTAATGCAATTTTTTCACACCTTTTTTTGTTTGTTTTTAAAATTTATTTAAGATGTAGCTTTCTTAATTTAATTACATTCTAGAATTTACAAATAATTTAATTTTTTTATTCTAAATATACTGTTGTAGACAGAGAAGCCCCTACTCAACTTAATGGCTTTCAGTGTCTATATTTAAAGTTAAATGAAATATAATAATTTCTAATAAAACAAAACAAAAAAAAGATTAATAATTATATATTTTCCGAAAGATAATTATTGTAAATAAGTGCATGCTAAAAAGTAAACATTTAAAAAATAAATGTGTTCATTCTTCAGTTATATCTCGTTTCGTATTTGAAAATGTTTTCTCTATACGTTGCTACCTCTATTATTAATTAAAAATCCTATTGTAAGCTTTTTGACCGCCCTTCTCTTGGAACTATAACTGGATTTGTTTTACATACCTGTGGTAATTAATTAGTGACATTAATAGGGTTTCAAAATATATCATTTTAGACGTTTTTTGACATCATCGACATCATTGTCAACTATTATCAATCCATTGCAGGATCATCTCTCCAAGTTCAATCTGTGGTAATTAATTAGTGATATTAATAGGGTTTCAAAATATATCATTTTAGACGTTTTTTGATATCGACATCATTGTCAACTATTATCAATCCACTGCAGGATCATCTCTCCAAGTTCAATCCATCTTCTCCGATATCTAGCCTCTCTTCTCCACAACATCCTCTGTACACTTTCTTATTTTATCCATCCATCTCAAATGTGGTCTTTCTTTCTGAGTTTTTTTTTATAATCTATTGGAATTCAATTTAAGATTTCAATTGTTCATCTATTATCATCTCTTCTAGTAATATGTCCAGCCCAACTCCACATCAGTTTTTTAATTCTTTCAACAATGTCACTAGAATCTGTTTGTTCTCTTACCCATATATTGTTTTTTTCGATCTCTTTTTGTGTCCAAGTCCAAGTCTCAGATCCTGGTAAAATACATTTAGTAAAAACTTTCCTTTTCAAACATATAGGCATATTTTTTTTTTTGTATTAATTTATTTCTACCAAAAGCACTCAAATCAAGTTTAATTCTATGATTAATTTCATCCCATTATATTTCTGTCTGTAGTAATAATCTGACCGAGGTATTTGTAGTTGTTAACTTTTTCTAACTCATCATAATCTTTATTTTCATCTTTTGAGAAAATCCTTTGAACCTTGCTTTAGTCTTTTTAACATTTACCTTTAGTCCTATTTTTTAACATTTACCTTTAGTCCTATTTTTTTACTTTCATCGGACAACTCCGGCAACATTTTCACTTTTACACCTTTAGTTTCCCCATTTTAACTGACAAAATACTTCTGTCAATACTGCTGTAAAAAGTTTTGGAGATATGGAGTCATCCTGTCTTACACTATTCTTAATGTTAACCTTCTTAGTATCATTATGTAATCTAATTATTGGTGTTGCATATAAATATTCTACAGAATATGACAATATCCTGGGTCTATACCTTGATGATATCAATGCTTTAATCACTGAAGAAATGTCTACAGAAACAAATGCCTTTTCATAATCTACAAATCCAAAGCATAATGGCAACAATAATTGGTGTAATACAAAAATTTCAAATGACATCTCAGTTTGATTTTATGCTTAAATTTTATGCATATTTTCTTCTTTTATGTAGTTATCTAATTGTTAGCTAATTTTGATAGTTGTAGTGGGATTATTATTCCATTTAGAAATAACATTAAAACAAACCATATAGACAAGTCTTTCTGGATTGCATATACTCACACATATGATAGAATCCATAATCGGCTCAAGAGCAAAAACAGTGTGACCGCACAAGGCTTAACACCTGCATGATCTTTTTTTTTTTGTTGCAAAAATAAAAAAAATAAAATGTTTTATCACTTACTAAACATAACTATTTTTTTCTTCAGAACTCCGTAATTTTATCTACACTGACTATCATATGTGAAGTAAATAACCGTAGAAGTACGGTTGTGCTGTAGCATTGATTTTTCATTTCTGGTCACGTTAATATGAAATCACACAGGCAAGAATGACTCTCTTCATTAGCAATTTTATCTACAGAGGCAAGACTCTTCACACAGTAGCACCACTCAGTGCAAGCCAGAATAATCAATGGATGCAGGAAGGTTTGTGCATAAAATTCCTATCTAACATCTACTCATCCAATATCCCCAGACTAGTTTCTAGCTTCTGGATTTCATCAGTGAGAAACCTTGCACTAGGTGGTGCTATTGTATTGCCTCTGTGAAAACAGCTTGTGTAAGCATAAAGAATGGTGATCATGTGATGTTTGATGGTTTAATACTAATTCCGCCAATAGCAATTTTATCTATTGGATTAGAATTTGTAAAATTTATATATATAAATTACAACGATGACAGTAAGAGATTCACAATAAAACAAGGAAATATACATAAATTGCATTATATATATTATTGTTTTGTTAAATGTTGATTCAATAAATTGTCCAAAGTTGTATTTGAATTTATAAATAATAATGAATAAATAATTATTTATTCATTATAATTATTAATTTGGACAATTTTATGCTACCAATATTTGAGTAAACAAAATAAAATGCAATAAATTCTATTTTCTTGAATGCTTTACCATGAAAGCATTGCTTTAGACCCCACTTTTTCTTGGGTTGGCTCTGATGTGGATGATTATTATATATATATAACTATAACAACACGTGAAAATTTTTACAAATGTGTGATGGGTTGTGATGTATTGTGGCTTCTCCTTAAACGAAGTCAAGAATATCTAAGCAATTATGCCCAGATAAACCTGTTAGCCACTTAATTTTTTATTCCCCACTCTAAGTTTTCCCATATTCTGCTCCATCCCATTTCCATAACATAATCTTTGTCAACTCTATATCCTTAATATCTAATTCCCCCTTATCTATTCCCAAACCCAGCATAAAAACCAATAATTCACTTTCTGTATAATCACTCTTTTCATATTTATTTTTCCACAACTTCATTATATGTACCCTTTCTGTTTTCAAACATTTACATTCAATCAATTAACAAATGCCTAATATTTTCAATTCCTTCCTTACATAATTTACAAAATAAATCACCCATATTTTTCCATTTACATGTATATTCTCTTGTAGCTAAAGATCCCGTTCGAGCCTTAAACAATAAACTACTTCCCTTACTATTATCATATATTAATTCACACCTAATATTCTGTTTATTTCTATATATATTTAAACTCTTTTTACTCTCCATACTAGTTCTCCATCTCTCTAACTCCCTATTCTTTATTAATAAATCTATTCTTTTTTCCCATTCCTTACTACTACAACACTCAACAATCCTCTTAACACAATCATCCCATCTTTTGTAAAAATATACTGATATAAATTCTTTATCCAAATCTTTTGCATACCACATTACTTTTTTCACCCATCTTGTTACCTGCCCTTTACTCATAACCCAATTAAATACTATTTTGGCTATTCTTTTATTATCCATAAACTGCAATCTACTAAACATTTTCATTTTACTTTTTGCATCTCTTATGAAAACTTGACCATTCCATTTCTCCTTGAATTGCTTCCCTTGCTGTCCATACATCTGCATCCAGTGCATGTCTTCCTACTTCCCTTTGAACTTTTTCTAAATAATTTAATCTCTTTACTAACATATAATGCATCATTACCATATGTTAACCCTGCTACTGCAACTCCTTTCCATATAATTTTAACTACATCATATTTATTATATGAAAACACTGCTAATTTCTTTATCAATCCCTTTCTTTTCTTTGCTTCATTTATCAATTTTTCTCCCATTCATCCAAATAAATTTTCTGATTACTTAAAATAATTTCCAAATAACTATATATATTCACCACACTTAACTTAATATCTCTCAATAAAAATTCTACATCTTCTCTTTCCACAGTATTAACCATCATTATATTGGATTTTTTTTCACTAAATTTAATCCCCATCTCTTTACCCACCCTTGCACATGTCCTCAACATAACTTCCATATCTTCTCTTCTTTCTGCACACAAAAATATATCATCTGCAAAAAAAAGACCTGACAAAATATATACTCCCTTACTACCTATTAACGGTATCTCTATCCCTCTTCCTAATCTTTCTATTGCTCTTTCCATTTTACTCAAATACAACACAAACAAAATAGTTGACATAGGGCATCCTTGCCTTAGTCCCACCCCATTTTTAACTTTAACTCATTCTATATTTCCTAATTGATATATATATATAATTATTTTTATATAATTTCTTAATAATATCTATTAAAGCTTCATCCATTCCCAAATTTGCTAAATTTATCCATAATCTATTTCTATTTACTCTATCATATACTTTCTCTATATCTATAAAACTCATATATAACTGTTTACCTGAATTCCTACTCATATCCATAAATTGTGTAACTACAAATAAACTATCTCCTATACGCCTATCTAATCTAAAACCGCCTTGCATTTCCCCCACTACATTATTTTCTTTCATCCATTTTACAACTCTTCTAGCCACCATATACGAGAAAACTTTATATAAAACTGATGTTACTGCTATCGGTCTATAATTATTCAACTTTCTATGATCCTTACCCTTTTCTTTAAATAATAATCTTACTCTTGTATTACTCCAAAAACTCTATTCTGTGCCATTTTATTAAAACAGGATAAAAACTTTATTTTTGCTTCACTGTAATATTTTGAACCAAACTGAGGGTAAGCTCATTACCTTTAAGTGTTATCAAAATGAAGAAAACTTTTAGTTTCCTAACAGCAAAAAGGTTTTAACTGACATCATTGTGAAAAGAGAACATTCAAGTCAAGTGCAAAATAGACGGGAAATACAAGTCAAGAAAACAGCAGTATAAATAAACAACTGATGGAGGAAGAGAATCCAGTTAACAAAGAAAACACCTCAGGTAACCCAAAATATCACAAGGGAAAAAGGAAATAAATATCGTTGAAGGCTTCGAAAAGTTTAAAATTGAAAACAACGTTATCTATAAAGCGAAACCGATTAAGAAGAACAAAACAATAAAATTCTAAATTTCAAAAAATAATGAGAGAAGTAAGTCAAACAAATTATTTAATGTTAATAACAAAGAATTCAAGTATGAAGAGGCATTACAATCAAAAATGAAAATCTATGCAAATGCAGTAAAAACTGCAGGGAATAGAAGTATGTGGTAAATAATGTAATGCAAGAGCCTTATGATAATATATTGGATTTAATGCAAGAGAAACACGAACAATCAACTGTTTTACCGAAATCACTCAATGAATAACTTTCAATAAGGATTGAGAAATTTAAGGAATAAAAGCGAACAATTCTTTTACCAAGAACATAATCACAGACAAATTCATTTGACATGCTGGATGATAGACACTCCAGCTAGTAATATCATCTTTGTAACATTAATAGAGTTTTGTTGTAATATTTGAAGGCACAGGGTTGCACTCCTCCATTCTTCCTCAGGGGTCAATGGTGGCGGTCATTGGGGGTCTGGTTTATGGATGCAGACTTTGACAATTATTGCCACTACCTGAAAAACCTGCCGGAGGGTACTGGGTCAAAGTTTTCAGCACTGTTTCAGCTCTGATGGGCTGCTGTGCCCCTTGATGGATTGTTTTTGGTGCAGTGCAGATCTGTTTTCATCACTCATTAATTTTTTCCCCAGTTGGCATTCCAATTTCGGGCAGATAGATTGAAAGTGGTCCCTGCCCATTTGGACTGTTGAATTGGGAGACAGAGATACCTAGAAAGGGTTCGGCTGCATGGACAAAAGTTTAGAACTATCTCCGTACATTTCAGGACATACAAGCTCAATCACCTGCCACCAAGACACCAAATCCCAGGCTCACTCCTTTGCCTCTATGCATCATATTAGTCCCCTCAGGCTGTGCCATGCAAGACATATTTAAATAATAATTGAACTGCCCTCTAGCTGGAAAGTTCGATAGCATTTTACAACAAGAGAGTCACTCTCTTATTGTAAAATGCTATCGAACTTTGCAGCTAGAGGGCAGTTCAATTACTCTCTTATTGTAAAATGTTATCGAACTTTGCAGCTAGAGGGCAGTTCAATTATTATTTAAATACTTTTGTAAAAATTTTCACATGTTGTTATAGTTATTCATTATTAAAATATTATTTATCATTATATATATATATATATAATGTACATATATTAAATATCTTTATTTACCAGAGGTTTTTACTTGTATGTAAAACTTATAGAAGCACCCTAAGAAATCATCCTAAAAATATTCTTTTTTTTTCTTAGCTTTTATATATTTTACAAAATTTGTTTCTTTCCCATATTGCCAATTTGTGATGTTATATCAAAAGTAATTCAACCAAATTAGGTTTATTATAAGTTGTTTAAGGTATAGATTTGTTATGACACTTGCTGTCTTATTTTTCCACTGTTAGAAAATTGAGAAATTCTTATATGTTTAAATCTTTTTTATTTATTTAACTTTTTCTTAAAATTACAATTTTGAGGTTTTAATATTCTTTTATTTATCTTACTCTGTTTTCTTTTTTATCCTCTTCCCAATTTCCAATCTAGTTCAAACTTTGCAAATATGTGTGATCATTGTGATAATGCATTTTTTTTAGAGTTGTTTTCCTGAAAGTTTGTGATGGGTGTTCTAGTTGTATTTTTATATTGGACTATTTCCATCATCTAATATGCATATTGAATGTCTTTAGAAAAATTTAACTTTATTAAAATATTCCAAATACATTCAACTGTTAGTTAAAGGACATCAAACAGGTTAATATATGGAAATCAAACAGGTTAATATATTCACAACACATATTAGATGATGGAAATAGTCTAATATAAAAATACTTCAATCGTTCAAATGTTAGCTGTTAAAATTCTTTCAGTCTTACACTTTCAACTACCAATGTGGCTAAATATAAATCAATAATTATTTATTTATCACAGTGTCTATCTGTAATTACTCCAGAGGAAATTAACTTTCTGACATGCACATATCACAAGGTTAATTTCCTTTTGAATAATTACAGATAGATACTGTGCTAAATAAATAATTATTGATCTATATTGTAGCTTTAATGTAATTTCCTTTTAATACTTCAATTAAATCACAAGAACATGTAAATTTATCGCAACTTTTTATAATAATAACATAGTAGATTTTTTCTCCAACTATTGAATGTTGTTTGTGAAATATTTTTGAAATGACGTCGACAGGATATTCCATGCAAACTAGTAATGGATGAAAGACACCCGAGAAGACAATTTAAAGGGCAACAAATTCATAAGAATATAAGAATAAGAAAATTATTTCACTACTTAATTTTATTTTAGTGCCTTGTTAATTAAGTTCACTGTTGGATAAGTTGCTTACTACTGTATTCAACTTTTGTACCTGACAATTAGATAAAAAATTACCATCGCATGATGAATACACTTACTAAAATACTCTAGAGCATCCAATCTTTTAATTAGAAAATTAGTATTAAGAAGATGAATTAACAATTAAATAATCTGCTAAATAAATCAATTTAATAAATTTTAAGGTAAAATTCTATTCCCTGGTGTTGGCCGTAAGATGGCATTGATGCTAACCAAAAACATATACATATAACGATTCTGGGCCTGTGATTGATTTTATATAAAAACATCTAATTTAGATTTCTAATAAAATATTGGTGCTTGTATTATAGATAAAGATGCCATTGGATGGCACCATTTTCACGCTAAAACTATAAAATATGAACATTCACGGGCCGTTGATTTTAATAATTTTTCTGTGCTTTTTTGTAATGTGAAAATAAAAACAAAACAAAATCGTCTTTTTTAAATATTATTTTTTATTAACGTATACAATTTAAATGATAATAATAAATGTAAAATAAAATCAACAAATTACAATTTGATTCGTGTTTTTTATATCGTATACTTTTTAAATTGTGTTACGGCTTTTTTTTATCAATTTTCTATCGGATATTTTTTTACTTGTGTTACGTTTTTTTTTTTTTTTTATCAATTTTCTATCAGATATTTTTTTACTTGTGTTACAACTTTTTTTGTTGTTGTTTAACTAAAAAATAATAATCGTAATAAAAGTTGTTAGGGTTAGATTTAGGGTTAGTTTTAGGG
Organism: Epiperipatus broadwayi; assembly: GCA_028023455.1. Lineage (NCBI taxonomy): Eukaryota > Metazoa > Onychophora > Udeonychophora > Euonychophora > Peripatidae > Epiperipatus > Epiperipatus broadwayi. The sequence goes on from JAQFVV010000051.1 coordinate 2,878,550, forward strand.
TTAGGTTTAGGGTTAGTTTTAGGATTAGTTTAGGGTTAGGTTTAGGGTTAGTTTTAGGGTTAGTTTAGGTTAGTTTTAGGGTTAGTGTTCTGTTTGTTTGTAATGCTAAAATAAAAAAAATTCAAAATCGTAACCATACTCGGACAGAAGAAAGAAACTCCAACCTTTTTAAACAACAACAAACACATACAAATGTCTTCTTTACTTATTAAACATGTTTATAATATTTGCTTTTTATTAAATTTACAAAACTGTATTGGATATGTTTTTCGTACCGCTCTTTTTAACTTCTTTGTCTCGTGGAATGTTACTAACAGTACGTTACTTGACACGTTACCTAATTGCAACTCAATATAAACATAGATATTTAACATTTTCCCCAATAAAAGTTCAATACAGTACGTTGTAAAAAGTCTTATAATTATTGTTTTAAAAAAATCTGAACATTTCAATAGTTTAAAATAAAAAAAAATCCAGTGAAAACAACATTTCAATACAATTCAAATACAAACTCTGTCATCAAGCCGTAATTATTTTATAAATTGTGCGAATTCAGAAAATGTATTTGCTGCTTATGCGACATACATGCTGTACTGTGACATGACATAGCGGCCTGCATTCTGTAGCACAACAAAAAAGTTGTAGTATAGAAAACGCGGGTTCGAACGTGTCGGCCGCAGAAACCGCGCCATAGAGCAGCATCTTTAGCTAAAATATGAGTACCTAAATATTCTAGTAACTAATACTATATGTTGTTAGTCATTCATTTTTGTAAATGTTTATTAATCTTATATTGTTTTGTTTTTTATTTTGTGTATGTGGGTGTCTTTAAAGTTACGGTGTTTTTCTAATTTTTTTTTTTAGTTTATGTGTGTTTTTTTTTAAAGTTACGGTATTTTTTTAAGAGTAAAGAAATAATTTTATTAAAAACCAATAGGTAATTATAAAGATATAAAAAGGAATGTAATTTATATACTACAATTTAGAATTGATACCCGACTACTATTAGTAAATAATATTACTATTTAAAAAAAAAAAGTACTAGTCTTATAGCTAATGACGCCACTCTATGGTGCCGTTTTTGTGCTAAAACACATAAAAATGCTGTTTCCATGGCCGACATGTTCGAACCCAATAATACAACTTTTTTGTTGTGCTACAGATTGCAGGCTGCTATGTCGCATCACAGTACAGCATGTATGTCTCATCGCAGCAAATACATTTTCCGAATTCACACAGTTTATAAAATGGTTACGGCTTGGTGAGAGGGTGTGTTTTTTTTGAATTGGATGGAAATGTTGTTTTCATTGGATTTTTATTTTATTTTAAAGTATTGAAATGTTCAGATTTTGTAAAGTAATAATTATCAAACTTTTTACACCGTACTGTATTGAAGTTTTAATTGGGAAAATGTTGACAAGATATATGTGTAGAGTGAGTTAGAATTAGGTAACGCGTCAAGTAACGTACTGTTCGTAACATTCCATGAGACAAAAAAGATTCTACCATGTGTATATTTTTGAAGTAAAAAAGAGCAGTAACACAAAAATATCCAGTAAGAAAAGTACAATTTTGCACTGTTTTTTTTATAAATTTCGTAAAAAGCATATATTATAAACATGATTAATAAGTAAAGAAGACATTTTTGTTGTTTAAAAAGTTTTAGTTTCTTTCTTTTCTCCGACTACGGTTATACTTTGTTGAATATAGTTTACATTTATTGTTATCATTTATTTTATAGATGTTACTAAAAAAAATATTTACAAAAATACGATTTTGATATATTTTATTTTAGCATTCCAAACAACAGAACACTAAACCTAGCCCTAAAACTAACCCTAAACCTAACCCTAAACATAATCCTAAAACTAACCCTAAACCTAACCCTAAAACTAACCATAACAACTTTTACTAACCCCAATAAAAAAATCTCCGATAGAAAATTGATTTTTCTAATAATGCAAAATAAAAAACACGAATCAAATTGTAATTTGTTTATTTTATTTTACATGTATTATTATTATTTAATTTGTATATGTTAATAAAAAATAATATTTAAAAAAGACGAGTTTTGTTTTGTTTTTATTTTCACATTACAAAAATCACATCAAAATGATTAAAATCAATGACCTGGGAATGTTCATATTTTATAGTTTTAGCATGAAAATGGCGCCATCGAATGGCGTCTTTATCTATAAGATAAGCACCAAAAAAAATTTAGAAATTCACATTCAATATAAAAATGATATCTGAATAATTGACATTTTTTGGACAGTAATTAATCATAAAATGGATAGTTTTGTTTGTGTGTATCTATCAAAAGTTACAGGATTTTTTTTAATTGAAAATAAGATGCAATTATACATTTTTTTAAATTCAACTTACACAAAATTGCTATATTCACGCTAAATTTACAAATGATACCGACTAATTTGCTCTTTCTTTTTTTTTATTTATAATTTTGGACAATAATTAATCAGAAAGTGGATTCTTTTTTTGTGTGTATAGATATAAAAAGTACCATTCTTGAAATACTACATTTCAAAATGATACCCGACTATGTTGCAATTTTTTTTTTTGGACAGTAATGAATCAGAAAGTAGATTTTTTTATTAGTGCGTAGATTTTATCAAAAGCCGTAATATTATTGAAATACTAAATTTAAAAATGATACCCGCAAATAACTTTTTTTTGGGGGTATTGACAGTAATTAATCAGAAAGTGGGTTATATTTTTTTGTATGTATATATAAAAAGTTACGATCTTTTTTTCAATTGAAAATAATACGTAATTCTACATGATTTGATTTAACCACAACTTTGAAAAAATTCACACTACAATTTTAAAATTGATATCCATCAACTAATTTGCTTTGGTGGGGGGGGGGAGGAGACAGTAATTAATCAGAAAGTGGGTTTTTTTTGTTAGTGTGTATATCTAAAAAGGACCGTCATTGAAAGACTCAATTAAAAAATCATACCCGACTAATTTGCTTTCTTTTTTTGGGAACAGTAATGAATCAGAAAGTGGGTTGTTTTTGTTAAGTGTATCTATATAAAAAGGTACCGTTATTTAAATACTAAATTTAAAAATGATAGCCGATTAATTTGCATTTCTTTTGACATTAATTAATCAGAAAATGGGTTTCTTTTTTTGTAAATCTTGTGTCTATATAAAAATACCGTAATTCAAATACTACATTGAAAAATCAAACCCCGTTCAATTTGCTTTCTTTTTTTTTTAGACAGTAATTAATCAGGAACTGGGTTGTTTTTGTTAGTTTGTAGATATAAAAACTAATCTTATTTTGAAATAATAAATGTAAAAAAAAATAATACCCGACTAATTTTCTTTTTTGGACAAGTAATTACTAATAAATAGACACTGGGTTGTTTTTGTTTGTGCATATATATATCAAAAGTAACTAGTCATGAACGAATTCTCATGAAAACGGTACTTTTCACGTGATCCTTGAAATTTTTTCTGTTCCCCCACCCTTTAAAACAATTTTTGAGGGGTACCCATTCGTAATGGAATCTTCAGGACATTATTACTAAACTTGCAACAGTAAAGTAAGTTACAACACATTAAAAAAAATATGTCTTATCAAATTTTAAAAAACTACGACTGGCTCAAATACACAAACTCTCACATGAAACTACAGAGAAAATAGATATTCTACTATTACGATAAAATGATTAACAAAATCAACTACTATGGCAGCCAATAAAGGTATTTATTTCTCTTTGCTTTTAGCATAGAAAAAAGCCATAACCGGCAGCCATCAGGAACTCTTTCTGTGTTTTATCATAGAAAGAAGTCTCTTTGTGTTGGCTTCTGTCACTGCCATCCAACATAATGTGAGGACTCTTTTCTGCATTTATAACAGAAAATTTCCTCTTTTGTTGGGTGAATGCTGGTAAAACTGTATATTTCTAGGAATTGACCTAGAAATAGTGACATCTCGTGGCTAACACCAGGGAATAGAAAACAACCAATTTTAATAACCACTAATTTAATATGAGTACCAAACTCTCCATACAATAGTGCCACCAAGTGCAAGCCTTTATAATCAATGGATTCAGGATGTTTGTGCATAAAATACCTATCTAGTGTCTACTTATTCAACATTTTCAGACTAATTTCTAGCTTGTGTCTTTCATCAGTGAGGAGACTTGGATTTATGAGCAGGAAAGTATGATAATGATATTGTGCAACTAATTATATATATGTAAAGACAGTAAGCTGTTAATCTGATATAAAGTGAAAATAAAAGATGTTTTAAGTAGCCTACTACAAAGTAAAGATCTCTCCAATAGCCCATCATAAAATAACAGTGAAAGTAAAGTTATTATTTACCAGGATTAGTGAAGGCTTGAATGGTTTTTGATCATTATTTCTCCCTCCCCTATCTTAAAATGGCACATTCCTCATTTACTGATTAATGCCATATAATTAGTTGGATTGGCTATGAGCCTGCTATTGGAAAGAAAAGTTGTAAGATTGTCTAGAACTTTAAACATTACTCAGTTAAAATTTAAACCCAGGTCATAGTTGTGACAGGTGATTGCAATAACTTGTGAGACTTATTTCAAATAGGCTATTTGTACTCATTTATCATTAATAAATTTTTTTATGAAGTAAATTGTAGAGTAAAAACAATTATCTTATTGTGAAAATAATGAACACTTCACATTGGAATGATGTGGAATAGAGAAGTGTTGTGTGTAGATCTCTCATATCCCTGGACCTGACAACCAATAAACCCACACATACCTCAATATTTGTTACACCACCAGCTCTATCATGTCACATGTGTAAAAAGATCAATGAATCAAAATTAAGTGCTAAGACTATATTTTTAATAATGGAACATTTAATTAATAACAAGGCTGATTAACATTTATGTGAATTTAGTATATATATTATAACGGTCCGGAATAATAAGAGTGTTAATGTATCTACACTACAGGGCGCCACTAGGCATTTGAACCTAGAAAATTTATAAAGTAGGCAGATACGTAAGTTTTAAAAAAAAATTTTTTTATTTTATATATTTTGATTCTGACCGTTAGCCCATTGTCACTAGCTCAGCAGAGTAGCAGAGATTTAATATTTTATAATAAATTCTTATCCAAGAATATTTTTAAAAAAGGAATAAAATAAGCCACTTCCAGTAATTAACACACAAACATTTATTTACACACATATAAGATTTAAAATTATTTTAGAATAACTTTTACTTTGGATTTTGACTTGGATTTTTTTTTACTTTAATTTTAGATTTTAATTTACATTTTAATTTTTTATAAGTTCACACAGATGGATTTATAAAATTTTGTTTTATAATGTTGAGTATAGATCGGTTACATAGATTACATGGTTAAAAACATTTAAAACTAAACATAAATGATCAAAATATAAAGTCATTGATGGAATTGCAGAGGGAAATTTATAAGAAACCCAATGGTATTCATCATAAGATGCTGCATTGACACCAATAACTTAAAAGACATCCAAATAAATACATTTTAGATACTGTAAGGTATCATTATTTAGCGAATGTCTATATATTTTGATCAAATATGAAAACCAAAAACATAATTAACTGATAACGAATCTATGCAAGCATCTACATCCAAGTTAAATTTAATGTATTTAGAGTGTCAAGTATGAATAGACTATATAGATTGCATTTGAAAAGAAAATATTCTATCCCTTATTTAACCCTAGGCCAAAAGTTCGCAGCTAAACCAACATCAATCCATCTGATATATCAATGTATTCAATGTAATACGAATACGGCAGCACAAATTGACTCTCATCCAGATAGGAATACTACATCTATCTGATGAGAAGAGCAATAAAAAAAAACTCCATAGGAAGGGACTGCGGTCCTTTTTGCCGACTTACAATTCCATTCCATAGGCAGAAGAGGTGTGCGGCATATACTAGCGATTCTGCCCATAGCAAACCTCATACTACATCTACTAATTGCACCAATATATCCAACCGATTGACCTAATTTAACTACAAAATGAATAACCTAAGATTACCCTCCCCTAATAAAACTTCACACATCTATATAGCCATTCATGCTTGACTTAAATTTAAAATTTATATAATTTAGTTTAACGAAAAACAGAAATCATAATAAAAACTTAAAGAACAAAAAAAATAAATAAATGGAAATGATTTTACAAAAGAAATATATCAAATAAAATTATAACTAATTTAGTCAGATAGGAAATTCTTTTATTTAAAATATTGAAAAGTTTAGCATTTAGAGTTCTTTTTGTTTAGAAATGTTCATTAATTATATATTTCTTACTGTTTTGAAAAATGTCTGTAGTCTCTAATTTCTTGTAATGGAAGGTGTTAATTCCCACGAAGTCACAAGGAGATCCATGTGCAGTTAACCGTTGGTCCTTTATAGTTGATGGTATTCTTCCGGGCCTTGATGTTCTGTGGTCTGCAATATCGGAAAACAATGTTTCATTTTTTTTGAACAACTGAAGGAATTGAAAGTGCATCTTTCAATCCCTTCTCCAACCCTCTCTGACTTAACACATATCTGTCTTCTCTTAATAATAATTTTTTTATTTCCAAACCTTTCCTTTTATATTAATTTGTGGATTAACTCAACATTATGTCATGATGATGAAGACCCTTTCATTGAGGTCCAATTCCTAAGGGCTTTCTTTTTATTTGCTATTAGTTTCTATTGTTTTCCTATCTGACCATTGCTTATATATTTAAATGCCCAAGGGCTAGTTCACTTTGACTAATTAAAATAATCATTTCCATTTTTCAATAACATTAATTAATTTTTTTATCTTTAAATCTTTTAAGTCTTTTTCTTGAAAATTTAGTTTTAAAACTTTTTCTTTTTTTTAATAAAGTTTCTTTTTTTAATTTCTCATCTGTGCGATTTTATATATATTAGAGTTTAGATGATTTTTTAATTTTCAATTTTTAATTCTTAAAAAAAGAAGTTTTTATTTGCGAACTTTTATTTTATGTTTAATAAAAAAAAATAATGTAACGGCGTATGTGTCCATTACAATATATATATATATTGTACCCTTTTAACTAGGTCTAAATAGGTTTCCTAAATTATTTTTTGAAAAATGTTAAAATAAAGGAAAACTTAAATAGTATAAATGCTATATAATATTGATAATATTATATAAGATTTTGTTAAAATAGAGTTGGGAGTTATAAATGTGTAAAAAACTATGTTAATATGCTAAAATTATAAAGTAAAGCTAAATATTATGATTTTTGTATGGTTGGGAAAACTAGCCATAGTGAAATAATATACTAAAAGTCCTATTAAACCAAGTGCTAAAAGTTAGTTTTAAAATAATGACTTAGAATTAAATAAGTTAATGTATTTTAATATAAAATTAGATTTAATATTTATGTTATAAATTATTTATTAAAAGTATAATATTCTATGGTAGTCAAATGTATTTAATTTATTACAATTTAAATAATTTCAAAATTACTTCAGAATTGTTTTAAAAAAATTGAAACATTTGTGTATCATAAAAGTAAATGTTAGGAAAAGTTTTGAATGGATAACTATAAAATAAGTATAGTTAGTAAAGTTAAATTTTAAAAATAGATACATTAAAATTAAATACTGGATAAATTAATAAAGTATTATTTAAAAATGTTATTTTAGAGTGTTTAATTTGTTTAAATAAAATTGTAAAATTGTTTTAGAATTAAATTTTTGTAATAATATTTAATATTTTAAAATGAGTCATGATTTTTATTTTTAAATTTTAATTACACAAACTTGACTAATATATAAATTAGATCATAAGTTGAAGATTAAATAACCAATCAAATAGTCAGTTTGATTTGGTATAAAAGTAGATGCTCTCATTTTTTTGCTTGTTTAATCACTTAATAACTTGCTTAATAGCTTAATAACTTACTTAATAACTTAATATTATTATCATATATCAACATCAGAATATTACTTAATCTATTTCTTAATAGTATTATTTCTTAAGAAAATTTTTTGAAGGATTATCAATTTACTAAGTTAAAGTAATAATGCGTCATAAAATCAAAAAATTCTCTACTGGTTATTTTTATTGAAGCTTAAGCCATCTTCACAGTAAAATATGGATTTAATACCAAAAATAATATATTCAAAAGAATTAACAATAAAAGTACAGTTGATAAATGAAAGTATAATTTTAAATGTATTATGGAAAAATTTATATAATTATTTATTTTTAATACTTTGGATATTTGCAAGAGTGTTGAGCAGAAATGTTTTTCAAAGGGCTAGCATTTTTATGCATTATATTTTAAAGATAAATAACTTTATTTGGAGAACAAAAAGTTATATGGAAAAAACTTAAATTTTAATATTTTTTGAAAAAGTTGAAAACAAATTTAATATTGAACCTAGAATAAAAAGATACCATTTATGCTTACATTAGTAACTACATATATCTTTTTTTTAAAAAAAGTTGTAATGAATTTTTTCATATCTTCACTTACAAGTTATTACAAATCTCTCTTGGAAAGAAAAAGTGATTAAAAAGAAAAAAAACCAACATTACTATGGATATAAATTTTTATGTTAAGTTGTTATTTAAAAAAATACCGTAAATTATTGGAATAATATAAAATTGGTTTTTTAAAAAAAACTTATACATCAGAAAAAGAAATAAATGGATAATTAAAAGAATAAATATTATCCTGACTATAAAAATACACCATTATAAAAGACTATATATCTGAATTAATATAAAATAGTATTTTGAATGGGATATAAAAATGCGTATTTCCCATAAAAATATGTATGGATTTATAAGAGCGGAGACTGATGTATCTAAAGCCCATAGGATCCAAATGAATGGGAAAAACTCCGGAGACTATATACAAAATTTTTTCAAGTGATCACTTTATTAATTGTTATCCTAGAAAGCTGCAGTCAATAGACTGTATCTTACATAACAGGATTAATAATTTGATGTTATGTAAATATTTATATTGATAATTTCTGTGTAAAAGCTTTTAAATTGAAATAAAACTACAATGTTAGCATGACATAAGTAAAAAGAAATATATAATAGTAATTTTACACAAAAAAATAATAAATAAGTGAACAAATGAGATTTTAAATTCATTTACAATCGAATAAAAATGCTGTACATAAATATTAAAGATTTTGAGCTTATTTAGAAAAAGTGTTTTTTACTCTTTAACATTTTTTAAAACAGGGGTGGGCAATTGTTTTGGCTCGAGGGCCACAGATGTTGGCGAGGGCCACATCAGGGGCCACTTTGTGGAAGCAAAGGTTAGCAGAAGGCCATATATTTTTTATGACACAATAAACACATTGCTTTATTCCATGTATTGCCAAAGAAATATTTGTTTGTTCATTCTTCATTAAACACACGACATTTATCACCCATTTTACATTTTTTCAGAGGGTTCATGGTTTCACTAAAATTGGAAATATATATATTTGCTAAGGCAAAGACAAAATTGAAATTAACCATATCAACTAGAAAAGCACTGCACATCATATCTACACTGTGCATGTGTATTGACATGGTCATACTAGTGGAAAATACAGGATGACTCTTCGGTCGCGCGCGGAAAGGAAATCTCCATTCAAGGTGGATTTTTCTGTTTGTCTTGGAGGGCCGCATAAAAACTCTTAGTGGGCCACATGTGGCCCTCGGGCTGCTATTTGCCCACCCCTGTTTTAAAATATAAAAATAGTGACATCTATAAAATAAAATTGCAACTAAAATCTGTATTTTTAATAAACCATAAAAACAACTTTTAGTATGTTTTTTGAACCAATTTTTTTTGTCATTAACAAATGCAATGGTAAAAGTAACATCATTGATATGCATTCAATTCTGGAGGAAAGTTAACTCTTTTATCCAGATGAAGATCTTGTTTAGAGAAATTCAGAAAAACTTCTATATTCAGTCATTTATTGAGATATTTTGCTAATTATTTTTTTAAATTGAGAAAAATTACAGACTATTGAGTGATATTTTAATTAAAATAAAATCTAAAGATATTAGGATAATAAAAAATGTGACAATTTCAAAATATTTTAAACTGCTTCCAAAGTTCGGTGAGTTTAATTCTTTGTTATCAAGATTTCAAGTGCTTTGTGAGATTAGAAAACATTTTATTTATATCTGAGTTTCCTCATATATATATGTGCTATTTTCATTATCCAAAATTTTATCCACGTTTTTATATTATGCTGCATTAATATCTGAAAATTTATTTTAGAATTATTAATGACCTTAGGTACAAAAAGAACCTTTCTCAATAATTCAGGGCAGTTTGTGTAGCAGTAATATGATTGGTTGTAATCATTAAAAACTTGACTTTTTTGAGAAGTATTATTTTTGCATAATAATTATATAATAATTATTAAAAATCAAAAGTATGCATGATTACAATTTAATTTCACATGTATTTGTTTTATTTTTAAAAATAAAAGGTAATAAGTGCTAGCAATATTAATAAAGCAAATTATGGCCATTGATAACTATTCTTTTTCAAACTGATTTTTTAATATCACCACCATTCCGTTATATATATATTGAAATATACATTTTGTGAAAATATTCTAAAGCATAATTTGATAAATTTATCAGAGATTGATATTTATTCATTAATATTTTAAAAGAAATTCCAATAAAAAAGATTTGGTAATACAGCATCGATTGATCCACGCCATATTTATGCTAAAGCACATAAATATGCTGTTTACAAGGCCGCTCATAGATCTTACGGCCTAGTAAACTGTTCAACTGCTAAGATGTTGAAGTGCACCCATTACCCCAACATCTCTAGTATGTTAAACATTATTAGCAACGAGTATGCAAGACTCTCTATAGACATTACTCTTAACTATTGTACAGTGTATGATGTGAAGGTTTCTGTATTTTGAATGTCGAAAACTATATTATAACGTTTTTTTTTTTTTTTTGGCTTCGATGTATTTTTTTATTATTTTCGTTCGTAAAAATTGTAACGATTTTCCAAATGCCCCTGGTTTCATTGTCAGGGGTCAGAATTCAGTTAATGAGGATTGTTAGTCACAATTCAGCAAAGTTCACGATCAAGTCGCGCACTTTCCGACACTTTTTCGAGATCAAAACATTTCAATGGCAGACTACAGAAGCAGATGCGGTGGCCTTTCTTCAACAGAGAATTATTCTCCTCACCCAGAAGAATTGCCTTTGTGGTAGTTTAATGAAAATAAAAAGCCAAAAAAAAATAAAAAAGTTACTTTAAAAAAGAAGAAGACCGTAATCAAAAGCGAAAAAAAAAAAAAAGTTACTTTAAAAAAAAAAAAAAAAAGTCCATAATCCAATTTTGTTAAACAACAAGTTTTACCAAAAAAATAAAGAAAGAAAAGGCTTTTACAAAACGTATTTAAAAAAAAAAATTAAAAATCAATTTATTTATTAAAAAAAAAAAAGAAAATACGGTCCCCCCCAAAAAAAATCCAAACCCAAAAAAAAAACAAAACATGATAACATTACAAAATAATAATAATCAAATCAGCCCGGTAACGTTATATCTTTTCGTTTTTCACTAGCAACAGCACCATCTTATAGCGTGGATCAATCGATGCTGTATTACCAAAGATTTCATTAATCTTTTAAAATCAATCTCTTGACCATTCAATAATAAAAACAGTCTTATTTTTTCAATATTTGCAAATTAAAATGTTTAGAAAGTCAAAAGTTGAAAACTTATAAAAAGTCTTATCAGGGGGAGCAATTATATCTTGCAGTATAGGAGAGTTAAATCTGGAAAATATTTTTCATCTCGGAGGATGCACAACTGAACTATATACACAGGCCACATCATCCGATGATTTTGATTTATAGAAAGGAGAAATAAAATTTATTTATGGGAGTATTTTTAAATGATTTGCTGATCAATCATCACCTGAAGATCCCAATTTATACCCAGAAAGAATGTGGGCTCTTATATAAGAGGGGATTTATGTGGTTTGTTTGATGACTCTTCATTCTTGAATAATAGGTGACAACTTTTTGCAATCCTTTAATGCAAGAAAAATTCTTAAAGCCAGTATAATTATGTCTCTAAGATTATATTGCTGAAACTCAGACAGTTAATGGAAGATCAGTACAGACACTCTGGATATGTTAAGGAAATAGGGAGAGAGATAATATTAAGAATAACAAGAAGGCATCAGAAATACATTGGTGAGAGAACAAACAAATATCACTAACATTATTGAAAGAATTAAGGGATTGAAATGAAGTTGGGCTAGATATATTATTAAGAATTGATAATAGATAAACAGTTCAAATTTAATTAGATTTTAAGTGTTTGAATGTTGTGATAAGAAAAGCTTAGAATTTATGTGTTTTAAATTGAACTTAGTGATTTTGAAACCTTCTTACAATCTCATATTCATGGAACCTAGCACTGAATGTTGAATAGGAGAGTGGGTATAAATAGAGAATTATATAGCCCATTTTTTTGAGAGGGGGAAACAGAATTCCTTTTTGTTTATGAAGATGGAATTGTTGGCAATGTGCCATGTCTCATTGATCTTGTTATTAATGTCATTTCTCTCGATACACACAATGCTGGCCACTATGGGCTCGAATGTATGGCCCAATGTATTTTGGTGTTTGAGGAATATGGATTTATATTCTGGATTACCTCTTGCTCTTTTGTACAGATATTGATGTTGTGATAGCCTTGTAGCGAAGTTGGCATATGATTCACCATAATAGACCATTGCATCCTGCTTAATTGTGTGTTATCTTGTATACTGTGTGAGGTATTTGCTTTGTAGGGAGTTTATCTTTCGAGTTGTTTATTAATCTGTTTATTGAGGGCAGGATATGGAAACTTACTTGACATGATTCAGGGCAGATTTTGGTTAAGTTATTGGCTACATCTGGGATGAGAGTAGTATCTATGGCTTGTCATTTTCAGGAGGATTAGTTCTGATTTTATTATAGAATTTGTTGGTTATGTTAATAAGTATTCTGTATTTAAATCCTTTCTAGCACAAGTCATTAGATATTTCTCTATGTTGGCCTTATGGCCAGCTTCTAGTTTACGTAAGCAGTAATTTCTGTGAAGAAATGTTGTCAGGCCAGCATATTTATGTGTTTTGGCTGTGGTTGAATTAGGGTGCATTTAGTCTCATTTCAGTTGGCTTAATAACTATTTTATTTAAATTGAATTTCAAGAAAAGGTGTACAGGATCTAGAAAGAGTCCACAAGTGAAATAGATGGATGAAATAAGGAAGGTAGTTGGTTTGATGTGGAATAAAAAAATCAGGGTTCAGAGAAACTGGATTAAACATGGAAAGACCTGAATCCTGCAGTGGATAGATACTGTTAGTTGAAAATGATATTGCTGAAGAGGAAACAAATGGAAAAAAATGCTTATGTAAATGTCTTGAAGACTTGTTTATTTAATGAAATCACAAATTCTGATATGTCATTTTGTAAATATTGACTTGTAATATTTGTCTGGCCTTACTAACAACATGTTTATATTTAAAAAAAAAACCAATAAAAATATTCCATCAATATGATATATATTATTGTCTAATTGTACGTAGATTATTTTAAATGTATATTTTAAAACATGGAGTTAGTACCGTATTAATTTTATTCATTTACGCCTTTTTGTTTAAAAATTAATTTTGTTTCTATAGTAAAATTGTTACTTGTTATTCAAACAAAATATTTCATTTTAATCGATTAAAAAAAAAGTAATAGTCCTTAAATCATTTTTGACATTTTCATCTAAAATGCAAATTATTTTAAGTTATTGCCTAAGTTTTTCTTTTTTATGTCGTAATATGATGCGGTTTTTCATTTTAATATATACGTTTTTAGTAACATCTTATCTATCTGTTTCGTATTCATTTTCCGTTAATAAAATTGTTACTGGCAATAATGAAGTAGGATTGAAACTCTATCGCGAAGTGCTTTCGTATTTTCCCGAACATTCTATTTCAGTATCACCAGTTAGCTTGTCTTTAAGTTTGGGCATGGTATTAGGAGCTGTGCGAGCAGATCTCGTAGAACGTGTTAAGAATATGTATGGCATCAGTAAACTTTCTAATGATAATATTCTTTCAACTATAGCAAGATTTTATAAATTAATTAATTTGGAGCAGCATAAAACTGGTTTATTTTTTGCAAATCGTATCTATTTGAGAGATAGTTTGAATATGTCTATGTACTTCAGGAAATTTGTCAACAATTATTTTAAAGATGGATACGCTTTTGTTGATGTAGGAAATGCAAATAAAACCATTAAAGAAGTCAATGATTGGATAGTCAACAAAACACTTAATATTCAAAATTTTTTGTCAGCAACTCATTATGAATCTTGGGAATTTTTTATTGTAAACGCAATATATTTTAAACCTATCTGGATATCTCCGTTTTTTGCATTAGAAACTGTTATCGGTATGTTTACCTTCCACAATCAAAATATTACCTTGCCCATGATGCATCAAAAAGGAATATTCAATTACGTTCATAGTGAGAAGTATGAGTGTTCTGTAATAGAGCTCCCTCTAGCAGGAGGCCCAGAATACAGCATGTTCATAGTTTTACCTGATGTCGTAAATGGATTACAATTTTTGGAATTTGTGCTGTCTTATGACAAATTATTAAATCTTTTTAATTCTTTACAACCACAGCATGTCAAATTAGGCTTACCCAAGATCAATTTTCACTCTCAGTCTCAACTTCCACTTTTTTTATTTAGTCTTGGTTTAATGGATTTATTTAAAAAGGAAAGTTTCTGTGGTTTAAACTCAAATATTGCTTTAGAAATGTATCTTCACACTGTGGAAGTCTCATTTTCCGACATTATTTTAAATAAAAACGTGAAAACTACTGATTCATCTAATAATGTAGAGTTTATTGTAAATCATCCTGCGCTCTATATTATTCAAGATAAAATATCTAAAATGTTTTTACTTATTGGTCGGATTACAGGTAAATAATTTGTGAACTGATAGCGAGGAATTTGAAATGGATTCTAATATAAAAGCAATTGTAATGGGAAGTAGATATTAGTCATATTAAAAATTTGTCTGCATTTTAATTGTATAAGTGACTATTATTTCAACAAAAATATATTTATTTAAACATGTTAATAACAGCTGCAATAAGCAGTCAGCACAGCTACAGATTCAGCATTTAGATTTTATGAATTACATATTAGTGCACATTAGTGCAGTGTGTGTGTGTGCATGCACATATAGATTTCATCAAAAGATGGTTTACTTTTCTTAATATTGTTAAAATCTAAACACACATGCACATATTTGTTTGCAAATAACAATATATGAGATTAATTATCACTTTTTTACATCAGCAATGGTAGGTATTCCAAGGATATAAAGTGGGATAGTTTTCATTTGCTCACTGCCTATTTTATAATTAAGCAAGCAAAGCACTTAATAAGATTCTATAAAATTGTAGGTCTATTTTTTTGAATCATGAATTACAATTATTTTTATCTACTAAAAAAAAAAAAAAAAAAAATCTATCATAAACAGGCAAAACTCTCCATACAGTAGTGCTACCCTGTGCCAGCCAGAGTAGTCAATGGATGCAGAAGGCTTGTGCAAAAAATCTCCATCTAGTGCCTACTCATCCAATATCCCCAGACTGGTTTCTGGCTTGTGGCCTTTGTCGGTGAGGAGCTTGGATCTGCACCTAGATCTTAGGATCTAATGCAACCCTCAATGGATGCAGAAGACTTGTGCATAAAATCCCCATCTAGTGCCTACTCATTCAATATCCCCAGACTAGTTTCTGGTTTGTGGCCTTTATCGGTGAGGAGCCTTGGATCTGCACCTAGATCTTAGGATCTAATGCAACCCTCCAGCAGCCATCTTTTATCTCTACTTAATTATAAAATTATGAGAATGAAATTTAAAACTCAATAGCTTATATAATCCTACAGGCCTGAACTCAGTTCAGAACCCATACATTTGGGTGTCTTTGGCTCTTTAACAACCATAGCTGCCACTATCCTATTAGGCAGGATTGGTATTAAACCACTAAACATCACATGATCACCATTTCTTAAGATAGCACATAACTGTTATTAAACAGGCAATACTCTCCATACAGTAGTGCCATCCTGTACCAACCAGAGTAATCAATGGATGCCAGAAGGCTTGTGCATAAAATCCCCAGTAGCCATTAGATGGGGATTTTATGCACAAGCCTTCTGGCATCCATTGATTATTCTGGTTGGCACTACTATATGGAGAGTTTTGCCTGTTTAATAAGTTATGTGCAAGCATAAGAGATGGTGATCATGTGATGTTTAGTGGTTTAAAATCTATCATAATGAGTCCTTTTAAATTGACACCTTATCTATTTTGAGGCATACAACTATGTGATAATGTGAAAACAAAAGAATTTATAATATGGGCATATCAACTATGCATCTTCATATAAAAAAAAACTCATCTAAAGTTCTATATAAAGTGGTTCAATTTACTGCAAAATGCCAGAAACTTTATGGCAATATTGCTGATTAACAATTGTGTCTTCTGTTAATTGTGAACTATGGATAAAAAGACAGCTGACCAGTTTTTTGATATGTCAAATTCTGCCTTCCAATATGTTAAAAATCATATTCTAATATTGAGTTTAGTTTTAGAAATTTATTCCAAGTGCTATTAATATTAGAAATATGTCTGTAGTAATTCATTAAAAATATGTCTGTAGTAATTCATTAACACATTTTCATACTAAATTTTTATTGACATTCCCCAAAATACTTTTTTGTTGTTAGTTTCGAAGATTTTAAAGTTACAGCTTATATTTATGTGGGGTGGACAAAATATTTGGAACACCTATCGTATTAATGTTATCTTTTTTGACATTTTGTTGCACTAGAAATAAAATACATACCAATATATCATTTTTTTCTGTAGACCTTTTTCAAAAACTTAAAGAAACAATTTCAAAATAAAATTATAATAGGGGCTCCAAAAGTATCTTTTTATCCAACAGATCCTCGAATTAGGAGTTGCACTTACACATGTAAGACAAAAGATTGGGAATACGTTTCATAATATAACTATATTTCTGACTTTTCATAACACAGAAAAGAGAATTAGTACCGACCTAATATTTTTTCCCATCTTCAGATAGAATCTGAAGCATGTGATAAGGAGCATAGGAAATTGATGGGCAGGAAATTGAATTGATCTTTTTTAAAGAGGGTAGTATTAGTAATGTTCAAAAAACCAGTGCTTGCTTGTAAGAATTGACTGATATTTTAAAAATATTGTAGTCAAGAAATAGAAAATATTATGAAACAAATCACTATAGAGGTCACTACAGTTGTGCATTCTCTATTGTCTATTAAACAATATTATATGTTGGAAGCTTTATTATCAGAACATTTAGGACAGATGCTATTTAAAAGCCACTGTTTTCTGGTGTGAATGATGTAACATGAAAATGGTGTTTTAGTTTTATAGGAACATTTTTTAAGGGAAAACTTTATTGTTAAATTATTGAAGGAAGTTTGTTTGTGATATTTGAAAATATGTAGTCCATATGAGATCGAATTTTATATATATATATATAGCATTGAATGAAAGATCAATTGGTATGGAGTGTAATTGATATCCAAAATTGTTAAATCATTTAATACTTCACAATTGACAGAGCAGTCATTTTATGAATAATGGGTAAATTTATTAAAAATGTATAAAGAAAAAGTGCTAGGTGATTACTTGATCAGAATTCATAGACATTCCAAAGAATTCATAGATAAAGTGGAACAAACTGCCACAAAAAAAAAAAAAAACCCCATAACATGTATAATTATCAAGATGCTGTTTATAAACTATTGATTTCCGATGTGAATATTGCAACAAGGAAATGGTATTGATCGAAAATGAAGAGCTGAATAGTGTATGTCTTGAAAATATATTCTGTGGGCAAACAAATTGTTTAACCCTTCTCAGAGATGCAAGATTAGTGTTCCCAATAACCTAATCAAGTTTCTCTGTCAGATTGCCCTATTCAGTATAGGAAACATAATGAGGGAATCATCATAATTTAGGCAATCATATTATAATGTTCTTTCCATAGAGTTATTATTTGGAATGGATACATCGAAACTAAAGATATTCTGAAAATTTTGGAGGCCAGATTTATCCCATCATGAAACATGAGTTCTGGACAACCTTCCCACTTTCTAATGTAACATAACCTAATTCATATAAATCAAAAATTTAAATATTAGTTTGAGCAACATGAATATGATTTTATATATTTTTCACAGACTCTTAAATCATCTGGTTGAGTTATTATCGAGTCTAGGTAATCATTTTTGAATTATATGTGAGATGTTGGTATTTACCATTGATATTTTTCAGAAAACTTGAGATTTTGCTCTGTGAGTAATATCTTATTATTTTTTTAGGCACTATTGCAATGTTATATATATACACCCTTTGAGAATTCAAGCCATTCTTGATGAAAATTGTGGCCTTATCCCATTCATAAAGGTATCAAATGTGTTACCATTATTTTTGTTGTCCAACCATCTTTTTTTCTATATCAGAATTGGTATCCTATTTAAATAGGGCTACTATTATTATTAGAGATATAGCCTCTCTTGGTAAGTAATTAAATCTTTGAACTCTATTCAACTTGACAAATTTTATATGTAACTAAATTACCTTTGACATGATTATGATTATTGGGTGTCTTTTTTTCATGTTTTCAGGAATTTGTTATAAGATTAGTTGCTTTGGAGTTCAGATGCTATTTAAGCATCAAAGTGACAAGCTGATTATACCAAGACTCTTTTTATTTCTCTCAGTAGAGAATCAATTTAGAAATTTTGACATCTTTGCACTAAATGGCATAGGACTTTTTGGAAATTGGAAGAGAAATATTCAATCATTAATAAATTATTCTAATCACAGTCAAATAACTGATTATATTGAACATATACCTGTAGTATTACATGTGTAAGAAGTAAACATATATATGCTCTCTTCATGAACTTGTACACTATCCTAACTATAATCATATGATCATGAAAAATGGATGGATGTACTATTGAATATATAAGAAATATATGGATAAACACTTTCTGCCCCAAGACTGTTTCCGTAACTAGAAAGCTACCCTAACTCTTACAGATATACATATAAAGTATTGTATATGGAAGAAGTATGCATAATAACAACTTTCTTTATAAAATATTGCCATTTAGTGCAAACCATAGTAATCAATAGATGCAAGAAGGTTAGTGCATCAAAGTCACTATCTAGTGCCTACTCATTCAATATTCTCAGACTAGTTTCTAGCTTAATGCTTTCATCAGTGAGGAATCTTGAATTTGAGAGCACCACACCTATATCTTTATCTAATGCATCCCTCCAGCAGTAACCATTTATCTTTTTATTTAACTATAAAACTATGACCCCAAACTGAAAAACAATGTTTTCAATCCAAACTAATTTGCTTTGTATAGTCACAAAAATTTAATATTTATATATTTTGATATCTTGGGATTTTTAATAACCACAGTCATCAATGTTCTTTGGCTAGGATTACTATTAGACCACTATAACACCTCATGACCATCTTTTCCTATGCTTACAAATCTATTAACACAATAGCAGTTTTTTCCATTACAATATTGCCATCTAGTGTAAGCCTTAGTAATCAATAGTTGTTAGAAGGTTAGTGCATCAACATTCCTGTCTAATGCTTACTCATCCAATATCCCCAGATTAGTTTTTAGCTTATGGCTTTCATCAGTGAGGAGCCTTGGAATCTGAGAGCACTGCACCTAAATCTTTGGATCTAATGCCTAAATTGAAAACAGTAATGTTTTTACTTCAGGCTAATTGTTTGCATAATCATACAGATCTGAACCCAGTTCAGTATCTTTACATTTTGGCAAAACTTGGCTATTGGATGGATGCATTAGATCAAATGTCTGCATGCAGTGCTCTCAAATCCAAGATTACTCACTGATGAAAGCCATAAACTAGAAACTAGTCTGGAGATATTAGATGAGTAGGCACAAAACAGATATTTAGACATCCTAACCTTCTAGCACTCATTGATTATTATGGATTGCACTGTGTCAATATTCTATGAAGAAAGTTTGCTACTGTGTGAACAGATTGTGTAAGTATGCGAAATGGTGGTCAGGTGAGGTTATAGTAGGTTTAACAATTATACATATATATGTTTTCTGCGCCAATAATATTTCAGTAACTAGTAGGCTATCCTAGCCATGGTAAACATGTACATAAAGCATTGCATTTGAGGTAGATGTATATATAGTTTCTGCCCCAAGGTTATTTCAGTAATTATTACATAGGTAAGACTTGTATGTACATATGACTTTTTGTCCAAAAATACACACACAGCATTACTTATTTGTACTTCTTATATATATCTTCTGTCTAAAAATGTTTTATTTACTAATAAGATACTCTGACCATAGTCACTTGTAAGCTTTTCACACCAAAGCAGTTTCTAATAACTAGAAAACAATATATTGCGATTAGATGATGATAACTAATCATCTTCAGTGATTAGTCTATCATTATCTGCCACTTACTCTAACTCATCCGGGTGATCATGATATACATGCATTTCTTAAACATATGCATCTTCAGTCCCAAAGCTGTATCACTCACTAGTACGCTATTCTTATTGCAGTTGCTCCAATGTATTTTGTCGCAACTAACCAGCTGAATATCACAAGTAAAATACTTGAACGTCATCAGTACTTCTTACGTCATTGTCTGCCATTTTTTGTAGTCATTTAATAGTTAAAACTTCATCATAAACTTTAATAAGATGTTATGTCAATAAGGCGCATTAATATACGAATTACAATCAGAAAGTAAAAAAAAAACATACTATTTTTTTAAGCTTTTAGGTTAATGTCATGAATATTTTAAAATAATAATAAAAAAAGCTTTTACAAACTGAATAAATTTAAAAATTTATAACTTGCTGCAGGTAGAAGAGATCTTGACTTAGAAAGGAAAAAAAAAATATTCAGTTTGTCCTCTTAGAATGTTTTGCTGTGATAAGCATTTTTGAGAAGAAAACCATCTTTTAAGGATGAGTTATATTTTTCATTTTTGTTTCAAGTCTCATTGAGAGGGGAATGGGAACCGAGGCTAGTCTTTGTGAAGTAACGGAAATTTATTTTATCATTGTAATAAAGTAAACATAAAACTGAAAAGAGGCTAAAATAATTTTTTTTAAAATTAACAAAGTTAAATCATATTTAAAATATTATTTTAGAGAATTAATGCCGAAATACGTAAACACATTAATATCAGTCCTATCCGCGTTGAGAAGAATGGAAAAGGAATTGCCATCTTCGAATTCATTTTTTGAAAAAAAGATGTTTTACTGCGTATTTACCTATATATGTTTATAAAGCTTATATGACTTAGCTTTTATGTGTGTCTGTATATAAAGTTATTCCTCTCTAAATTCGTCATTACACTAAATTATGCATATATAAAAATAAAATTACACGCCGCATTACATACACCTGATTTTAAATACTGCGTATATATTATGGGAAGAGAGATAAACAAATGCATTTTTTTTTTAAGTTTTAGAATTAAATATCGTGAAGAATGAATACTTTATGGTCAGTTGACTAAAGGGATCTATAGTGATATATCCGGAGATAGCTACTTATTACCACGGGGCTTCCAAGCCGATTTAGATTAAGTGAGCAGGCTACCAGCCGAATGCGTATAATATGGAAAATATATTAATCATAGCTTGACCAATGAGAATGTTTAACACAATATTTATCTTAATTATAGGGGATTTGAACGTAGACTTTCAACCTCCCTTCAGCTATCTCATGCAACCGATACGCATGACCACACACGCGTCGAAAATATAAATGATCTCCAATGTATGTATTCATGCTGAACCAGCACTCATCAGTTTATTCAGACCATAAACCCCCCATATATATGTAAGCACAGTGTTCGCTTTATATTAAGATAGCAAATCTTCAAACTTTAATGGATAGGCATTAATCTACTCCATCCTCCAACTTTTCAGCCATTCATGTCATTGAAATCTGTTGATGGAATAACCAAATAAATCTCTTGTTGATGCCAGTGGGAGATTGTGATCTGGATCAACTAGTAAGTGCTCGTTCAACATGAAATACGTATATTGGAGATTATTTATTTTTTCACGTGTGTGTTTTCATGTGAAAGGAGCTTTAAGTCTGTGTTCAAATCCCCTAAAACAACATCTAAAGTCCAAGCATATACCTTATATTTGTATTCAAACATAATATTTATTATAAGTTAATAACAAGAACAGACTACAGAACAATTCCTGTAGCTCCGACAAGTGTTAGTCATCCATAAATATGACTACAAGATAATTAAGGTCTATCAATTTTATAAAAGGCAGGCATGACCTGTACTTGAATCCTAGATCTATTTTAGCATCTTCAGAGATAGATTTCCCTGGAATGATATTCTGCGAATCTATTAATCTATAGTGCCAGGTCTTTATATACCAAAATTCTCTAGAGAGTTGCATCATTTTGAGAGACTAAAATAATATATCTGGCAAAGGAAATTTATATCCCCTTTTGTTCCAAATCACTTCTTAAAGATAATTTAGTTGAGAATATTTTCCAATTACAGTATAAAGCTTCTAATTTCACATTTTAATTTAAGTATGGTCTTAACGTACATTTAGATTTATTTTATTTCTACAGATAACAGTTTATAAGAAATATTTTTGATATTTACAGACAAATGCTTATAATCTTCATGGACTATTAGAAACTAAAACTTATCTATAATTTATATATTTGTCAAACATAATATTATGCTTCCCCTCTTCTAAGTACCCACATGGTCTCACATGATTTGGTGTAGCCATAGAGTGGATTATGGCCCAGCTTTTGGCATTTATATCATTTAAACTTCTTTTGAACATCTGAGCCATTAAGCACTCGATAAGTATTCAACAAACTGAAAACATTTGAAATAGTTTATTAAGGTGTATTTTTTTTTAATATGGTAGCAATCTTATTCCTGTTTGCAAATTCTGAAAATGTCCGAGATTAAAAAAGAAAATCTGTCATGCTCCTATGATTTATCTTAAATAGTGTTTTTATTACTTTTATATTTATTCAAATAATTTCAGATAAATGTATATTTGTTAACTGTATTTCATTAAAAATAGCAATATTTCTGTTATGTTCAAAATATTCGCTCTTCAATTAATCAATAGTATTCTGTCCCATGGACAGGTCTGGAGAGTAGTCACATCATTAATTCATCCATTCTTTCCATTCCATTCTCTTCATTGCCCAGCTCTTTAATTCCAAGTAACTTCCAATCTCATACCATTCTACAATGTCAATTTTTTCCATTCTTTCTTCTTACTTCCATTCACTATTCCCTCCAAAACATTTTTCATTAAATTATTATTTCTTCTTAATATATGTCCAATCTAGTTTCTCTTTTTGATTTCCTCAATCAATCTTCTTTTTTCATTTATTCTTTTCAAAACTTCATTTATTATTTTATTCATCCAATTGATTTTTTTCATTCTTCTCCATGTCCACATCTTAAAGGCTTCCCATCTGTTCCCCATTGCCCATGTTTCACAACCATATCACACATAGCATTTAATTAATCTTTTTTTTAATTCTCTCTTCAAAGATCCACAAAATATTTTTCTTTCTCATAATAAATGCCTTCTTTGCCAATGTTATTTTTTTAACTTCATCTTCACTCAACCAACTATCCAAATATCTAAGTCTCTTTATCTGTTGAACTATGTTACCATAGTTATGATTTCAATTTTCAGTCTATTTGCAATCCTTCCTATCCATAAACCCTTAATCTTTTCAACATTAATTTTCATTCCAGATTCCACTCGTAAAAAGTAAACACTAAAGTAAGAGAAAGTTACTTATTTAATCTTTCTCATTCTAATCCAGGTATTTAAAGCTCTATTTGGAATATGATCTATTCCAAGCATAATTACATGAACTGTATATTAAAAATAACCTTATCAAAAGTATAAAAGTTTTTCAGACTAGTTGGTCTTTTGTCTTATGACTGCAGATGTTGGTTATTAGTGATTTTATGGAGGCTTATATAGTTATTTTTAAGGTATCAGATATTTATTGATTAATTATTTTACTTCATTATTATTAAAGTCGTACCATTCATAAACATAGTATATATACAATATTTCTGCAGATTATTATAGAATTTCTTTTTTCTATTTTAATGCAATTTTGCGAACATTTTCAGAATAGTGGTTTATAACTTCCATGATGACAAATGGCTTTAGGAATTGTAGTTTGAAATATTTAAAAGTTGGCATTCAGTTTGGTTTAAAAACAGTCTCAGTGGGTTCACAACAGGCATTATCTGCCAAGATTTTTGCTTCAGTCCAGATCTTTAATATGTTCCTGTTGTGATTGTTTTATTTCAAAATAATCAATATCAGTGTAATCAGTATTTATTTATACAGTATTATTGTCAGGTATGAAACTATATCTATATTGATAAACTGCCTTTAATATGCCATTGCAGAGCAAATACTTTTTAAAGAACTCCATAGATGAACTATGTCTAGAGTGGTTGTTCATCAGATTGATTCCAATTCTGGCACGTCCAGTTTTGCGACCTTCTGACCAATAAATCTATTGAATTATTATCATTAGAAGAACCAGAAGGTAAAGGCATTACTGATTAGACTTTCCAATTGCTAGATAATAAAGATTTTGATTGATTTTACAATTTTTTACCCATTGTCTAAGAATATATAGATACCCGTTTACTGACCAGTTTTGACTATATGGAAGAAAAATTCTAACTCTGGTTTTAACCTGAAAAAAAATTTGAAGTTTTAACTGACCTTGGTTAGAACTCTAGACTATAAATGCACACCAACATACTTTTCTAATATATATAGACACACACACACAACCAAGAATTAGGTATGAAATAGTTTACACTAATCATTAATGAATGCAGCTTATTTGTTTACTGACCAGTTTTGAATATATGAAAGAAAAATTTCTATTTCTGGTTGGAACCTGAAAAAAAATTGAAGTTTTAACTGACTTTGATTAAAACACTATGCCATAAACATGGCATACCAAGATACTTTTCTATAGTTATATAGACACACACACACACACACAAAATTTTGGTATGAAATAGTTTGTGATTAGCATTATAAGAATAATTTGTGAAATGCAGTTTGTTAAAATGTTTTATTTATGACTTCCTTTGTAATCACATTTTTATCAAATGGTATTTCATAAATTATTAATATGTAAACTTATGAACATTGAAAAAAAAAACTGTTCAAGATTTTCATTGATATTAAGCGTTTAATGTAATTTTCCATTTATAATTTTATTTTAATCTCTGTATATATTAAGAAATAAACATGTACATATTTGATAAATGAATGGTTAAATAATCCATTTAATTTACGGAGGATAGAAGTTGAATTTTTAAATGCAATTTAAGAGACACAGCAATCCATCCATAATAAAGCTTTCTATTGATGCCCCAATACAATATGAATTTGATCATTAAAATATCACATGACTATCACATGATTTCAGCTTACATACTACTGTTAAGCAATGTATTCTTTTTTTCACCATGTCTCATGCGACTTTAATGTAAGCTTTAATAATTAATAGATGTCAGATAATACACTAGATAGAGATTTATTTAGCACTGCTACCTAGCATCTATTAATTAATAAATTTTACACTAGATGGCATGGATAAGATGAAAGAAAAACAATATGCTATTAACTAATATGTATTTCACTCTGAATTAGCTTCTTCAAGTCTCTCTGAAGCCTCCTTTGTGAATACATAGAGATGATGATGAAGAAATATATTCAAAAAAAGCTATAAATACAGTACTTTAATTGGAAGGGATTAACTTTCAAAAATACATAATAAATTCTCTAATATTTAAGGAGATTTGCTTTGGAAGTCTGTAAAAAGAAGTTCAAGGCTAGGAAGTGGCAAAGCAGATCTGCAACCCATGAACTTTGACCCCAGTGTTTCCCACTCTATTGATGCAATAAATCATACAGGGTAATAAATAATTGAGTGAATTATTGGAAGTTCATGAGGGGTTCAAGTACTGAAAGTGTTGGAGCAGAGTTGAACTTCTTAGACCTTGAAATTTAGGGTCTGCCTATCAACCACAGCATCAAACCATGACAGGTGCAACACATCTGTTAATGCCATTTTTTAAAAATTTGTACTTGCTTATGTAAAACCACCATTTTGTAAAAGTTTTATAATATCTTTTTCTCCCCCTCCTTCCTTGTACCCTACAATACAATTTTGATTATTTTATTTTTTAATATAATCCTAATTAATTTAATTTTTTTAAAATAATAATTTGATCATCCAACATTGGCTTGTAATAAGTTTTGCTAAATAATGAGAATATTTGGCTGTTGAGTGATTAGTTCTTTATTGATTTGCGATTAAAAAGAGTGGAAAGAGGAAGGAACAACCGTACTCTTACTGCACTGTTAGAACTTGAAAAACATTTCATTTCCTGACTTTTTGATAAATCACATTTCAACAATTTATTTTTTGGCATTTTTTTCATGCTCACATTTTGATAATTTCCAAATTCTTTCTGTTTTTATTTTTATGATAGTTAACATTAACTCTAAAACACATAACAAATACAGTAATATTATAAATTCACAATTCTAATATATTTGTCAATGCACTTTACATAATGCAAATATAATAATTTATTATTTCAAACTTTCAAAACTAACTGACAGTTTCGACTATTAAGCAGTCATCTTCAGAGCTGTAACATAGTTTTTTTTAAGTATACTATCATAAAAAATTCATCATAGAAACAAATTGTTTATAAATATAAAAAACTTAAATTTGTTAAAAAAATAATTCAAATTGATTTTTTTTAAATATTAATTTTATCATATTCAATGTGTCTAAACACTCAATTTGGATTGTATTTAATTTTAAAAATAAATATCTTTCACAACTCTGTTTCTATAATCAGATTTATTAACCCTATGTTTTTCTCATTAATAAAAACCTATTCAGCTATTGTGATACATCTCTTAATCTTACTTACCACTTTACTTATCTAACTACTTAAATATTGTAATGCTTTTAATCTGCACCCACCCTCCCACACATTATAGCATTTAATCATTCTATGTTTTTTAAAAATAAGTTTAGTGTTTTATTCATTTATATTTACCTTTGTAGAGAATAACCCTCTCTATTCTAATAATATTCATTTTTGATGTTTTGCTTAGTGTTATTCTCTGCATGTGCTTACCATCATTACCATATCCAATACCACCTTCAACTTTGATGCTATTTTTTAAACTATACTTTTCATATATATTTGTATTATTTTGTCCCTTCTTACTACTTTGATGCTATTTTTTAAACTATACTTTCCATATATATTTATATTATTTTGTCCCTTCTTACTTGTAAAAAAGGGATGGGTCTTATCATTATTCCCCCCCCCCCCCATATTTCAGTCTGTTTAGATTTTGATAAGAAAATACTTGCATCCACAAAGATAACTAAGAGGAAAAAATCATCTTATAACTAAGCAATTGTTTTCTTTATCGTAAATGGGTGGTAACATATAGAAACAGAGGCATATTTTATATTAAAAAGAGCTAATTATAGCTAATGAAAAATATTATTTTACCTGGCCTTCAGTGAAATCTGAGCATTTAAATAAGTATTAGCATAATTTGAATCCCAAGTCCTCAGTCATTAGATTTGACTTGATCTTCATATATTATCAGTTAGGAGTCTATTTTGAGTAAAGCGCAATAAACATTTTTACCTGTATAAATTATAATTATTATTATTTTTATTATAAAAGGTTAATTAATTGTATTTGTCAGAAATATTATCTAGATTACAAAGTGTATCATCTATGTGTTCATTATTTCGTATGGTTCTGCTGGAATCGTATCTAATAAGGAATCTATTTATAGAATTACTATATCTAAAAACACTAAAAACATTAATGATGATGATTCTAAAGTGAGATTTTTAAAAAAATCATTTAATAAACTAGAACAGGGATGCCCAACCCGTAGCTCGAGAGTCACATGTGGCTAGCGTAACTGTTTAATGTGGCTCGAATTGCACTCTTCAAAAAAATTGATAAAATATTTTATGTTCCTTGATGGCACATGCACACACTAAAAAATAAATATTTTTACAATACAAACAATAACGATATGCAGTGTCAGGTTTCACATTAAATAAAATATATTTTTCCTGTAATTGTAATTTATATGTATGTTACCAAATTTTTAATAAATAAAATGTATTTACATTTTTTTTTCTTTTTAACATATTACACCATTTTTTTTTTTTTTGCTGTACACGTTTGGTTTGGTGCTATATATATATTGTGTTTAGTGCTCTTGTATATATTGTTGTTTTTATCGAGAAAGATCCTTGTAGACCTTTGGTTTGGTGCTGTATATATATTGTGTTTAGTGCTAGAAATAGTTTTTATCGAGATAGATCCATGTACACGTATATATTTTGCTGTATATATCGATGTTTAGTGCTGTAAACAGTTGTTTTTATCCGTGTACACGTATATATTTTGCTATATATATATATTGATGTTTAGTGCTGTAAATAGTTGTTTTTATCGAGATAGATTCGTGTACACATATATATTTTGCTGTATATATTGATGTTTTCATCGAGAAAGATCCGTGTACACGTTATTTTGGCCACATTAGAAACGGCGGATTGATACCAATGTGAATAGGCCACCCCCCCCACCTATCTCCCTACATTGCAGGTTTAGTACCCAAGTACCATGTTTATAAATGTAATATGAAAAATGTAATATATAATTGTGGCTCCCCAAATTTTTTTAAATTCTCAACTGGCTCGCGTCAAGTTAAAGGTTGGGCACCACTGAACTAGAATATGACGTTGACTTTCTTGTGTTAATTGCATTATTATAAAAAGTTGGTATTATTTTTAAGTTTATTGAAAATTTTTTTTTGAGAATCTCACTTTTGAACTATTATAATTAATATTTAAAACCATCAAAACATCACATGATCACCATTTCATATGCTTACACATACTCTTAACAAGAATACCAAACTCTCCATGCAGTAGTGCCACCAATTGCTAGGCTTTGTAATCAGTGGATGCATGAAGGTTTCTGTATAAAATCCTTATCTAGTGCCTACTCATCCAATATCACCAGACTAGTTTCTAGCTTATGGATTTTATCATTGAGGAGCTTTGGATCTGAGAGCACTGCACCTAAATCTTAGGATCTAATGCAACCCTCAAGCAGCCACCTTTTACCTTATTAGTTAGCTATAAAACGTTGACTCCAAAATGACAACACAATAGTGTTTTCAATTTAGGCTCTTTAGCTTGTATAGTCATATATATCTGAACTCAGTTTAGCATAGATATACTTTTTGGTGTCTTTGGTTTTTTAATAATAATCAATCATAATCCTATTGGGCAAGATTGGTATTAAGCCACTAATCATCACACGGTCACCATTCTTTATGCTTACACAAGCTGTTTACAAAGAGGCTAAACTCTCCATAGCGTAGTGCCATTTAGTGCAAGCCAGAGTAATCAATGGATGCAGCAAAATTTGTGCATAAAATCCTCATTATTTAAATAAAATAAATATATTTCAAAGTCACAAAGAATCGTATATTTGATAAAATGCATAGTAAAAAGAGGGTTAGCTGCGTTTTTATTTTATTTATTTATTGTCTTTCCCGCCAGGTGTCTTGATTAAGTGTATTTGTAGATGAATGTTTTTAATGCAAATAAAATTAACAAAATAATTCAAGGCTTTTCATGTTTGCACTTTGTATAATGGAGTCATTAAAAGGGATTTTCTTAATGTTTTATCAATATTCTTAAACTAGCGATTCCATTCTTTTCATCTCTTCAAATAGCACTGTGTTTATGTCAACTACTGGGAAGATTTGTTTATCCAGTTATTCTTCATGGAAATCTTTTCCATTTCCTCTGGTATTTATTTAATTTTTGTAGGTAAAAAAAGAAAGATGTATGGATTTGTTTTTCTTTGCCTTATTTTAACTGAGACGTTCATTTGAATGGGATCATTTGTTAAAATTGTTTATTATTTACAATATTTACAAATCACTATTATTATTGTAAAATATTTATTTTCTCTAAACATAATTTTATTACTTCCTGGTGCTGTTTATACATTTTAATAAAAGTAAATAATTTGATTACATAAAGAAATTCTTTTTACTTCCTAAAATATTTTAATTTATTTGCGTAATTAAATACTAGGTGGCAGTATTTCATTGAAGTTTCTAGAAAGTGTCATTTATTAAACTTTTTTAACAGTGAATCAAAATGATCGAAGAAAAGTTAATAATATACAATATAACCATAAAAAAAAAAAAACAACAACTAGGTGTATCATTTTTAAATATATACACGAACTGCTAGAAATCTTTTTCCCCAAATTAATATATATATTTAAAAAATCCCACACATTTAATATATATAACAATTTTAATGGGGTGTGTGTGTGTCATATTTTTGTTAGATTTAACATCTCTATGTATTATTAATTGTTTTATTTTTTTTATTAACTTCACCTAAAGATGATTTAATATGAAACAGTGTTTAGAAATACGATGCTGTCCTATGGTGAAAACGATATCCTTTAATGTTATTCACTAATAGTTGATATAGCCTGCCAGAAATGACATTAAATTATTTGAAATTCTATGGTGATAAAGCATTATCAGGTTTTAATATGGTGTAAAACGTAAATTTATTATCCATCATTATCAGCAACTTGCAAAACGAATGTCGACATTCCAATTCCAAGAGAAAAGGAGAAATAGACAAAACAAAAAAAAAATGATGATAAGGCTATACTAGAGATGAGTTATGTTATGAAATGCAGATTAATTTGCAAACATAAAGACACCAACATATAAACCAGGCCGGACAAGTTTTCTGTTTATTTGATTTTTAGCGATGCTATCTTTTAACTAAATTATGAAAATGAAATTATTTACACATTCTTTAATTTTGAAATAATATTTTATAAGACCATTTTCCCTTCAGAATAATTTAGGTATGGTCAATAAAGCTTGTTTATTTAAATAATAACCTCTAAGCGTAGGTGGACTACTTTTGTTTTTTAAACATTTATTGATAGAAGAATGTGTGTGAATTCTATAGTGCATGTATGAATCAATTTTCTTCTACAATATTACAGATATATTAAATCACTATATTCACATGATCACCATCTCTATACTAGCACATAATTGTTGTAAACAAAGGCAAAACTCTCCATACAGTAGTGTCACCCTGTGCCAAACAGAGTAATCAATGGATGCCAGAAGGCTTGTGCATAAAAATCCCTATCTAGTGCCTACTCATCCAATATCTCCAGACTAGTTTCTGGCTTGTGGCCATCATCAGTGAGTAGCCTTGGATCTGAGAGCACTGCACCTAGATCTTAGGATCTAATGCAACCCTACAGCAGCCACCTTTTAACTCTACTTTACTACAAAACTATGAGAATGAAATTGAAAACACAATAATATTTTCAATCTAAGCTCAATAGCTTATATAGTCATATGGGTATAGTCTGGGGATATTGGATGAGTAGGCACTAGATAGGGATTTTATGCACAAGCCTTCTGGCATCCATTGATTACTCTGTTTGGCACAGGGTGGCACTATCGTATGGAGAGTTTTGCCTTTGTTTAAATCACTATATTATTATATATATTTGTACCCTGCCAAAAGAATGATAACCTATAGAAATTTTACAAGTACATAAATTAGACTACTTTTATTTTCTTTAGGTATACTTTTACAGTCTTCCTATTTCAAATTATTTTTTATTTATACCAGAAATTATGAGACCCAAATATCCTGTGCAACAAGATCACAAACCCTTTAACATTAAACAAATACCATATTATCTGTTCAATGGCATAAGAATATCAAGATACTCATCCTTATTAGTATCTAAATATTCCTATGACTAACACTAATAATTAATAAAATATCTATGACTATTTACCTTAATTTAATTAATAAGATTATAATATGACTTTAATTAAGCATTCATTCAACCTACTAGATATAAAGAGGGATTTTACTATAATCTATAAATAATGCAATAATTACGAAAGCTTACAATTATTATAATTATAAATAAAACTATCTTATTATTTTATATTTTTATGGTCTATAATACTTTAAGAATAAATAACCAATTTTACTTTAATTAAAATAATAATACATAATTTCTTCAATAAAATACTTAATAATCTAATTTTTTAAAAAATATACTTTACTACATTTAGAATACATCCCCCATTGATGACATGTGATCATAGGAGTTTGTTATAGATTAATATATCTTTTAAAATATGTTACTCTTAGATAATTACTATATTTTATTTTATTCTTAAGTTAATTCTTATTCAAGATTTAAATTTCATAATTTAATTAACTTGTATTGCACTATTAACATTGTGTAGATGGTGTAGTGATGATGATACAGTATAAAGAAACACAATTCTATGTATTTAATCAAATTTATGAATATAAAAAAATATATAATAATAGAACACAGTAAAATTATTTACACATTAAAATATCTCTATCCTCCTTTAATTATAATTATCAAGAACTAGAAATTAAATACCTTCTTTAAATAAATAATATAAGGTTTTCTAGTTATCACTAAACTTTATTTTCTTTATCAAATATAAATGTTATTGTGCTATAACATTGAATTGATAACCCATAACATTTTATGACTACTATTTACAATTATTTTTATTTAGAACTTCTTTTCAACAAATATAATTTATAAACTCTTGACATCTATAAAAGATTAAAAAAATATGTATTTTCTTTAAGACAAAAAATAACATTACTTTGTATCATTAAACATTAATATTTTTTTTTAAAATTATATTTTATGACATTTGTTATTTTTGATCTCTGTTACCTTATGCCAATAAAATTTTAATTAACAATTATTGAACTATTGGTTTTTAATATAACCCACAATCTTTGATAATAGCCTAATTATTCAACCCTGTGAATAAATTAAAAAACATTATATTGTATACTTTAAAATTCTGAAAATTTATCATCTCTTGAAATAACTTAATTTCAAATTTCATTATGCTATCATGGATATTAATATATTTTGGTACAACATTAATGCAAGAAATTCCTAAATTTAGTATATTTACCATAAACTTAGACAATAGCCATCTATATTTCTAATTTAACTATGTAAATTTCCTTACTTTCATCCTTTTTCTATAACATACTAATAATAAATATATAAAATATATGTACACATTCTTACTTTTTATTTTTAAAACTTGTTTATTCAATATTTTACTAAAATTTTATTTTTCCATCATAACGTTTCAACTATATCCTGTAGTCATTATCAAGTTCTCGCTATATCTCCTAATCTCATAGCGGGAACTTGATAATGACTACAGAATGTAGTTGAAACGTTATGATGCAAAAATAAAATTATAGTAAAATATTGAATAAACAATGAGTTCCTCTACAAGCTTTATGATAAATGCTTAGCCAGAGCCAGCACTTAAAATATCTCTGTCAGGAACCCCTCCCCAAACCCCTGACCATGGTTTTGTGCTTTGGCACTCCTCAGAGAGGTGTCAGGGTAGGTTCAGACACTAGATCTAAAAATACCAACCCAAAGCTAAGCACTTAGCTAAAAGTTATCTATTGAGTGGAAAATCTGAAATTTTCAGACATCTACATGTCTTCAAACCCAGCTATCCAACTCAAATAGCTATATGGGGCTGATAGATCTTCAGCCATACCATATATTAGTAGTCATAGCAACATAAAATTGCATAAGACTTTTGGCAGAGACTATAAATAGTCAAAATAAGAGTCATAGATCAATTCATAGATCACATGACCCTATCTCTTAAGCTTGTAAGTTATAAACAGTGAGGATTGCCAATTCCTCTACAAGCTTTATGATAAATGCTTAGCCAGAGCCAGCACTTAAAATATCTCTGTCAGGAACCCCTCCCCAAACCCCTGACCATGGTTTCATGCTTTGGCACTCCTCAGAGAGGTGTCAGGGTAGGTTCAGACACTAGATCTAAA
Organism: Epiperipatus broadwayi; assembly: GCA_028023455.1. Taxonomy (NCBI): domain Eukaryota; kingdom Metazoa; phylum Onychophora; class Udeonychophora; order Euonychophora; family Peripatidae; genus Epiperipatus; species Epiperipatus broadwayi. The sequence continues at coordinate 2,912,868 of JAQFVV010000051.1, forward strand.
AATACCAACCCAAAGCTAAGCACTTAGCTAAAAGTTATCTATTGAGTGGAAAATCTGAAATTTTCAGACATCTACATGTCTTCAAACCCAGCTATCCAACTCAAATAGCTATATGGGGCTGATAGATCTTCAGCCATACCATATATTAGTAGTCATAGCAATATAAAATTGCATAAGACTTTTGGCAGAGACTATAAATAGTCAAAATAAGAGTCATAGATCAATTCATAGATCACATGACCCTATCTCTTAAGCTTGTAAGTTATAAACAGTGAGGATTGCCAATTCCTCTACAAGCTTTATGATAAATGCTTAGCCAGAGCCAGCACTTAAAATATCTCTGTCAGGAACCCCTCCCCAAACCCCTGACCATGGTTTCGTGCTTTGGCACTCCTCAGAGAGGTGTCAGGGTAGGTTCAGACACTAGATCTAAAAATACCAACCCAAAGCTAAGCACTTAGCTAAAAGTTATCTATTGAGTGGAAAATCTGAAATTTTCAGACATCTACATGTCTTCAAACCCAGCTATCCAACTCAAATAGCTATATGGGGCTGATAGATCTTCAGCCATACCATATATTAGTAGTCATAGCAATATAAAATTGCATAAGACTTTTGGCAGAGACTATAAATAGTCAAAATAAGAGTCATAGATCAATTCATAGATCACATGACCCTATCTCTTAAGCTTGTAAGTTATAAACAGTGAGGATTGCCAATTCCTCTACAAGCTTTATGATAAATGCTTAGCCAGAGCCAGCACTTAAAATATCTCTGTCAGGAACCCCTCCCCAAACCCCTGACCATGGTTTTGTGCTTTGGCACTCCTCAGAGAGGTGTCAGGGTAGGTTCAGACACTAGATCTAAAAATACCAACCCAAAGCTAAGCACTTAGCTAAAAGTTATCTATTGAGTGGAAAATCTGAAATTTTCAGACATCTACATGTCTTCAAACCCAGCTATCCAACTCAAATAGCTATATGGGGCTGATAGATCTTCAGCCATACCATATATTAGTAGTCATAGCAATATAAAATTGCATAAGACTTTTGGAAGAGACTATAAATAGTCAAAATAAGAGTCATAGATCAATTTTTAGATCTAGTGTCTGAACCTACCCTGACACTTCTCTGAGGAGTGCCAAAGCACGAAACCATGGTCAGGGGTTTGGGGAGGGGTTCCTGACAGAGATATTTTAAGTGCTGGCTCTGGCTAAGCATTTATCACAAAGCTTGTAGAGGAATTGGCAATCCTCACTGTTTATAACTTACAAGCTTAAGAGATAGGGTCATGTGATCTATGAATTGATCTATGACTCTTATTTTGACTATTTATAGTCTCTGCCAAAAGTCTTATGCAATTTTATATTGCTATGACTACTAATATATGGTATGGCTGAAGATCTATCAGCCCCATATAGCTATTTGAGTTGGATAGCTGGGTTTGAAGACATGTAGATGTCTGAAAATTTCAGATTTTCCACTCAATAGATAACTTTTAGCTAAGTGCTTAGCTTTGGGTTGGTATTTTTAGATCTAGTGTCTGAACCTACCCTGACACCTCTCTGAGGAGTGCCAAAGCACAAAACCATGGTCAGGGGTTTGGGGAGGGGTTTCTGACAGAGATATTTTAAGTGCTGGCTCTGGCTAAGCATTTATCATAAAGCTTGTAGAGGAATTTGCAATCCTCACTGTTTATAACTTACAAGCTTAAGAGATAGGGTCATATGATCTATGAATTGATCTATGACTCTTATTTTGACTATTGAATAAACAAGTTTTAAAAAGAAAAAGGAAGAATGTGTATATATATTTTATATATTTGTTATGTTGGAGCTATAATTTGAAAAGAAAAAGAAGAAATGGAAAGTTGGGTATATAATTTTATTATTAATAATAGACTAAACAGCCCCTATTCAGGATCAATATAAATATACTATAATTGTATCAGATTGAATATGAGATCAAAACTTAAATATCACAATATATACTTTAATATATTTTTATACACATATATTTTATCCTCTTTAAATTAATACATGTTATTACTTTTATACTTATATTGACTTAAAAATAAATCCTAGATATGATATAGAATAAAATATCTTTATATAATATATGACAATAGCTGTAATATAATCATATAATCATAATATATAAAATCTCTTTTCAGCAATTTTTTAATTTTTTGCTCTTTTCTATATGTTTTGGTTAACTACAAAAATAACCTATATTGCATACATAGTGACATCTACCGGCTCTATATAAAATTAACACAAGCCTATAATTTATGCTTTAATATCTTTATAATAACACATATTATATAATCCTCCATTAATTTACCATTATCCAATTATTAGTTAAATTAATTGACATTTTATAAATGTTCATACAATTATTTCTGTTACAATTAATGTAGTTAGTTTCATATATCTTCCTTCTATTAATTTCTTTAATATAATTTAATGGACTTATATTCTTAACACAATCTATTCTGTGTCCATATTTTAAGTAGTGAACATATAATGCAGATCTGTTCTCTCTCCTATTATTAGCATTATTGTTCTTTAGTCCTTGTAATTGTTTCACCGTATATCCAAAATAAACCATACTGCAAACCCCACAGCTAATTTTATATAGTATACCTTTTTATATTGTATATCATCTTTTATTTTATAATTTCCTACTAATATATCAAGATTTTTACTGTTTGACCATCCTATTTTAATATTTTTATCTATATAATTTTTATTTTTTAATAATGTATGATAAATTTTAGGAACATATGAAAATTTTACCCATTTTATATTTTCTAGTTTACTATTATTAGCTAAATTATATTGTTTATAATTAAAGAATATATTTCTAATGTTTCTAGGTTATATCCATAATGAGTATATAACTTTATAAATTGCTCTTTTTGCAAAGTAGCTATCTTTCTATCTGTGTTATATTTATTTTTATTTTTAAAATCTTTAATAACTGCCATTTTTGTATCCATGCCTGTTGCGAATCCATAGAAATTATTTTTCTTAATTTATCTTCTTTAATGAAGTGTTTTAATATAATTATTCTATCTCTATCTCTATATAAATACTTTATTTTAACATCAATTTCTATAATTGTAAATTTTATATTATCCATATTATTATTAAGTTCATATAAATTTTCTTTATAACTCTTTTATTACCAATTATTAATATATCAGCAGCATATCTGAAGTAATGTATTAATCTTGATTTTATATTCTATTATTAACAATTTTCATTTCCATTTTGTTGATAAATATTGATGACATTAATCCGCTAATTGCACACCCCATTACCCATCCATTATATATACTCCAAAATTCACTATTATATTTAAAATACAAACTATTATGTATTAAACTTAAACCTTCTTCTATAATATTAATTACCTCTAGATCATTAATATGTATATATAATTTATGTATTAATATTTCTATATTTTTTGTTCTTAGAATGCTAGGATACATCTTCTCAATATCCATTACAAAATATACTTTGGTTTCTATTCACTTTTGTCATATTTAACTTATTTATAATAGCCTCTGTATTTTTAATGCAAAATTCCCCATAACCAATGTTTACTATCCACTTACTTAAATGCTTACAATACTCCGTAGAATAAAATCAGTAAAATTAAATAATAATTTCAATGGATTAGTCTTTTTATGAGTTTTTACTTTATAATCTATAGATAACGCTAAATAAAATAAGATTTAAAACAATTAAATACATACATAAATAAATAAAACAAGTTATTAATTTTTATGCATTTAAATATCCCCATATTTTTATAATTCTTATCTAAAATATAAAATTTAAAACTATTCAAACACCAACAATAAAAGTTTTAGATTATTTTTTCTTAAAACATAACACGAGTTTACCAAGTTTCATCCTTGGGAGGTTTGGTTTCCATGGTGACCAAAACATTTCAAACGTTTAAAACAACTTACATTTGGTGTCCCCCTTCACTGATCTACAATTTTTCTTAAAATATAATGAACTGATGCAATCCCAATGTAAACAATTATTTCCCAATTTGACATTTTTATTTTCACTTATAATAAAACTTCTTTCTGATTTTATTAAACGACCAAACATCACATAATTACTACTGTATAGAGAGTTTTGCATGTTTTGATTTTATTAAATATATATTTTGATTGTAGACTTCTTTCTTTTTATTATAATAATACATTTTCACAACTTCAGAAATTATATTTTATAATTCACGTTATCCCATGAGTATTCCTTGCAAGTATTATTCTTTGATTCTAATATTTTATACAAACTTCCATTTGTTATGTAGATCGATATTATCCAGGATATAAGTGATACGCATTTTGAACAATAAGATATTTATTTCATCACTTTATTAAACCATTCCAATTAAAGTTCATATTTATTCAATATCACTTATCATCATTGTTTATTTGATTTTCTTACTCTCCTAATATTTTTCAATCTCATCTTATCAATAAGCAATTTACTTATTTTTATAGTAAACTGTTAAAGTCTTATATAAAATGTAGATAAAATATTCATCTAATTATTTTTCTCTTTTAATTCATTTGGTATCAATACATCCTTTTACTTTTATATTATTCATTCATTACATAAAGTTCATCTATAAAGTCCATCATACATAACTATCTTACTGAAATAATAAATCATATTCCAATACATTTTACCTGATTTAAATTACTAGTTAAATATATTTCTATTTGCTCTCATCTAGTATTAAATCTAACTTTTCTTAGGTAAATATTTTCATTAAAATTATTTACTGATTTGCTTTTCGTTTCCTTTAAGTTTCTGTAATACAATTTAACATGAATATTATTTCCTCAGTTTATCCATACATTACCATTTTGTCTATTATAGTTTTATTACAAATACAATATAGAATTCCATTGCTTGCATAATAATTAACTTTTTATGTATTGATATACAATAATACTCACTGTTTACACGTGTAGTTCCTTTTTTATTTTACAACATGCTTGTATAAATTTATAACTTTTTCCTTCCATTGTTTCTAGTTCTTTAAGTGATATAATGATTCCAATTATATTTTTTTCACTGTATTGAATATTGGTTGCCGACAGCAGAGATTTTAAGGTTTCTTTACTCTATAGTTTCTAAAAACTTTATAAAATAATTTTAGATTATTAACTAAATGTGAATTAATTTACTTTTTAAACTAAAAATTATAATCTTTTAATGATTTAAACTAAATTTTATGAAAAGAACTAAATTACTTTCTTCCCATCCATAATTTTTCAATCCATCTTATAAAACGTCTGCTTATTTTTTTAAAACATTTCAAATCATGATATCTCATTGGTCAATTCTTAAATCATTTTATAATGAATATTTAATTATTTACAAACAGTTTAAATAATTTTAAAACCAATATTAGTCTTAGAAATATTTACTGATAAAAAATATCTTTAATAAACTTAATAAAAAAAAAAAACAGCTCAAAACTAATTTAAACAATTTAAATTTTATCTTTTACAGAGTTAATCCTAAATTGACTTTCTAAATCTTTTATCACAAAAATAATAAAAATCAATATTATCTTGCTTATTTTTAAAAATAAATTGAGATTTTATCAGAAATAGCCATTTCTTTATGAGATCATCTGTATAGAAACATGATTATCTATATCTATAACACATATTTTTATTTATAAATATTATATTTGAACCTTACTATAATTTTAAATATTATTAAAAAATTAACTATCAACAAATACTATTAAGTTATATTTCATTATTTTTATTTCTTATATGCTTTTAAAATAGGTAACTTAATTAAATGTAAAGAATTTATACTGATCAAATTTAAATGGCTTAGTTCAAATCCCAAATGACTAAGGTAACCCTTATCTTTTCTAGCTTTACAAGCAAATATATCTATAAAATTTAAAATTATTGCCCTAAAATTGACTTTTAATTAAATTTCTGACAGGCTGTACCACTATAAAAGAGCACAATATACATGTAAAACAATGTCTCAAATACTATAAATTAGAACTAAATTCACACACATTAAGCTGATGTTGACATTACATCCAATTTTGTTAACAGTAAGCTATTTTTAATTTTATTTTTTGAATAAATGTTTTATCTTTATGTATTTGATATTCATATCTTAAACATTAAAAAACAAGTACCATTTGATATGCTTATAAATATAATATATATGTAAAAAATGACAAATGATTAAACACCTTTTTTTAAATAAAGGTAGTTCTCAGTTATGCATACTGTGGTGATTAGATGATGCTAAAGCACCACCAAGAAGCCTGCAAGTGATAAATTTCTATTCAACAATGACTGAAATCGATGGCAAATTAATTTTTTTTTACTTGATTTTTTACTTACTTTTGATGTATTACCTTAGGCATTTTAATTTCACAGACGTCAGTGATTTTTTTGGATGTCTTGCCTCAGGCATTTGAATTTTAATTTTCCACCAATTTCAGCCATTTTTAGATAGAAATTTATCACTTGCAGGCTTCTTGGTGGTGCTGCAGTGTCACCTAGTGGCTACAGTACACATAACTGAAAACTACCAAAAATCTAAACTAATTAATTTTAATATCTAATAAGTTTATCTAATTTATGCTTTAAAAGTTTTTTTTTTGTAATTTTATATTCATTTATATTTAAAAATAAAACATTTCTATAAAAAATAAATATGTAATAATATATATTTTTGATTTCCAATAATTATTACCCAATAACTATACAAAAATGATCATAAGCTTTCCAAAAAATCAAGTTTTTAGTCCATTGTAATATTTTCTTGAAGTATTCTCACAAAGTTTGAGACTGCCAAACACATAATAGGCATCTATTATTGGATACTTTGAAGACCCGCTTATTCAATTATTCTGCCATCTTTTGAATTTTTTTGAAATTAAAATGTTAGAAAAAAATATACGTGAATTTTAAGGCTGTAAAAAAGAAAAAGGTTTGCAAAACTTCTCACTAGAGGGTAAAAAACACAAATATAATTTCTTGAATTTTGGCCCAAGAAAGTTTCACAATTAAAAATGCAATGAGTAAAAATATAGGAAAAGCTATTTAGTAGAACATGTAAAAGATAATATGACATAATATTGACAAAAAAGAGAATAATAATACCATTAATGTTTTTAGCACAATGCAGCTTCAAACGCAAAGCTGATATTTCTCTACCGGTACTCCCAAGTGAAGAACATATTTAAAACTTATAAAATATTATTGATGAAGATAATTTCATCATGTGCAGAATTATTGTAATTATGAGACAATATTTTAAAAAGTTTTATTTTTAAATAAATTTTTAATAATAATGTGTTACTTTTTATATACATTAGGATTTTTAAATAAAAATGTTTGGGAAATCTTAACATTTTCATTTACATATAAATTTTATTAATTATTGTGATGAAAGGGCATCGGCCTGTTCAGTTTTGTGCAATGGTAGAGTAGAAACGAAATATATTTCAAGACTAGAGCAATTGCCACAATAAGTCTAACTAAAGAAATATTCCTCTTATATATAAATAATAAATATATATATATATTTATGTGTCATAGCATCGGCTGGGAAGCGAACCTGATAACCTGGGACAACTGCTTGTAAGGCAGCTGTGCTGACTTCTTGACCACCAACACTTGACAATAATAAATATTTACAATGTGTTTCTAGGAATAAAGTGATTCGGAAACCTAAACATTTACATATAAGTTTTATTAATTATCGTGACAAAATGGCACTGGTCAATGATAAGAGTATATATGTAGTATATTGCAAGTTCATGCCTAGAAATTTGAATCCTAGGTAATTGTCACAAATAAGTCTTAAGTAACATTTAAATGAAAAATATTTAAACTTGGAACATATTTCTAATAATGAAATGATTCAAACAATTTTATTTACATATAAATTTTATTAATTGTCTTGGTAATTGCATGCCTTTTTGTCCTGCACAATCTACACACTTGCATGCATCAGGCCTGATAATATGTGTATGATTCAATTATATCTTATGTTTTAAAAATACAATTATTTTTGCTATATTTTGGTGTTTAGATTTATATTGTAATGTTTCTTTTATTTTCAAACAATAAGGTGGGATATTTATATTCTCACAAAATGTAGAAGGTTTTTTGATGTGCTACTCATCCACACATGCAACTCACACAAACACACTAATAATTTTAATAATCCTGCAAATAAATAGTGACCATTAACATGTAGCACTGACAATATATAATAATATTTATGGAACAATAAACTTTAAACGTGCATACTGTAAGTGAGACTTACAAATCAGATATTTTACAATCATTTCAATCAATTTGCTAATAATCTTTTCTTTTGTATCAATGCTAATTCGCAAATCAGACAAAAAGTGCCTCACTTTTATCTAACTTTCATATGGATTGCAAATCAATCATTGATCTGTGAAGTTTCATAAAGTCTTCATCATACCATCTCACACTTTCAGAAAGCAGCCAATTCTAATAATTTAAATAATCCCATAAACAAATAACAATTGTTAAATATATAGCAGAGGTATTATATAATAATATTTGCTAAATAATCAACTCCCAAAAGACATACAATAAGAATAATTTACAAGTCCGACTTTTACTAGAGCCATTTTAAACAAATACAAACTTATAAATATAAAGCTTAATGGAGAAGATATAATTTAATTAATAAATAAAGATAGGCTTAACATTTTCGAGGATCCATGCCTTATAATCACAGCTGTAATAAAACGCATATAGGAAAATTTATGCAAAAATATTTAAATTAATGATGTGTTACGTAGCCCATTTTTTCGAAATCTCGAAGCATGTAACCTCTCTATTGATGGCATGAATATTTCCATGAAATGTAAAATGCTTCCTTGATGTTCTCTTCTGATTATTAGATTCAGTGCATAAAATTACAGGATTGGAGGTGCAAAGTCATGCCCAGTGTTTTTGGCATATTTTGAAAATACAGATGATGGGTCATTGTTCTTTTGAGCTCTGTTATAAGTATATAGGTGTTGAATCATTTTAATGAATTTGCAAATAATGCCCTCTTTTATATCAAAGGCAATTTTCTCAGCCATTCAAAAAGTGGTTTTCTTTTTATCTAGTTTCCATATTGTTATATGGATAGAAAATTAGTCATACTTAGTAGCTGTTTTTTACTTAGGGAATTATTAAAATTGTTAGAATTTACATTTTAATTCTTATCTGACACTATAATCTGGTTTGTCATTACCACCAATATAATATTTCACCCCTTTGAGTATCAATGATTGAATTTTATTGATGTAACCATGTGAAAGTTAAACACAGGTTGCTCATTTTTGCACAACTGGCAAAGGATCATTGATATGAAACAGGGATTATTTGCAATGTACTAATTTTTTTTGCTATTTATGTTTTTAAATAGCCCCTATCAGGTGTTTGGGTTACATTTTCAAGTTTTTATTTTAATAAATAAACCTGTATTTATTATATTTACTCAACCTTTTAAAATTATCTCATCCCCAAAAAATGCAAATTTAAAAATATAAACTATTCTTAAAAATAATATTTTATCTTTGCAAATATAAAAAAAGGAGTAATAAAAAGAAATACATAATCTAAACACTATCTTTTGTTATTTAGCTTGGGACAAAATAAAATTTATTTGAACTCCATTTTTAACATCAAGACATTTTTTTAAAAAAACTACATAAAATAATAAAATAATTTTTCAAAATTTCATTCATAATTATTAAACAAATTATAAAAAATACTAATTATTATGATTATAGAAGCATTCCGTTTTCAGCCAACAATAGCTTTCTGTTTTATATTATTACATTTCTCGTGATTTTCCTCTTTCTGAAAACAAATATTTTTGTATAAAATCTGAGTAATTCAAAAAATAATTCAAAAACTTTGCGTGAAAAATCTACTTATAAAAATAATATAGGCGCTATTGCACCTGTATTGCGCCTGAACGCAAAGCTATTTTATGCTTAAAACAAAATAAAATTAAACTATTCTGCGAGCGCTTTCAAGAGACATGCTCTCATCATCAAAGCTCCAAGTGAATTAATGATATGTAAATTATGCAAAGTTTAAGATTAATTACTCAATTTTCTTGAAATCGTGAAGCATGTGTCCTTGCGGTTGATGGCGTTCAATCCATCGCTATGTAGCAGGCCTCCTTCACTTTTCTTTTTAAATCATGCCTCTCTTTGCAGACAAGGCTATACAGAGAGGATTTACTGAAGATGGGGTTCAAACATAGGCTGATCGACAGAAAGATTATATAGTTCAACAATAAAGTGACCAACAATACACTTAATGGGAATACACACAGGCTGCTGCTGTCATACATTTCTAATTTACATAATAAATTTTATGAAATTTTTAATAGACAGTTTCAATTAACTTTTCACACCCCTCTCAGTTCTAACAGATTGCTTAACAACACTAAAGATAAATTAGCACTGTCTCAAACACCTCGAGCCGTTTATAATATTGCATGCACTTATGCAAATTGTAGATCCTCATATTATGAGGAGACCAAGGCAGCAATAGAAACCAGATTACAGCAATATAAATACGCATATATTAAAGCTCAATCAGATTCATCACGTTATTCAATTTTCGCAATTCATCAAAAAATAACCGGACACCAGTGTGAACCTCAAGATATCAGCCTTGTCTGCAAAGAGAGGCACGATTTAAAAAAAAAAGTGAAGGAGGCCTGCTACATAGCGATGGATTGCAACGCCATCAACCACAAGGACACATGCTTCACGATTTCAAGCAAATGGAGCAATGAATTTTAAACTTTGCATAATTTGCATATCATTAATTCACTTGGAGCTTTGATGATGAGAGCACGTCTTTTGAAAGTGCTTGCAGAATAGTTTAATTTTTTTTTTTTTTATAAAATCTGAGTGTAAATATTATATTATTTTCAAAAAATAAATATCTCACAAATATTTCATTTTCAACATTTGAACAAAACATGAGCTCTCTCAAGCACAGAGATTGCTTTGAGAATAAAAAACCTGGCAATTTTGATCTTTTATATTAGGTTCTTTTTACAATAGTGACATCTAGAGACTTTTTTTAAATTAATAAATTAATATACTGTTTATATTTTGATTCCAGTTTTACCATTAGATGAATGCAAAACTAGCACATAAATTCTGCAAATAGCCACAAGACAGTGATTTTAAACTGAGTAATGTAAGTGCCATTTAATACTTTGCAAAGAACCATATTTCAGACAGAAAGAGTCAAATGATTCTAGAAAGTCTGACTTACAAATTATTTTTACAATGTGCATTTTGGAATTTATTACTTAATAAATGTTATTATATATAAACCCATCATCATCATCATTTTAAACTATTATTAATTCACTGCAATATGAAGATTTCTCCAAGTTCAATCCAACTTCCCATTTTTTAGCCTTTCTTCTCCATACCACCCCAGTCCATTTCCTTATTTTATTTATCCACCTCACATGTGGCCTCTTTCTAGGTCCTCTACAACTTCTTGGAATCCAGTTTAAGATTCCAATTGTCCATATATTACTATCTCTTTTAACAATGTGTTCAGCTCACTTCATTTCAGTTTCTTATTTCAATGATAGTAACACCTGTTTGTTTTCTCATCTGTATATTTCATCAATCTCTTCTTGTTACTTCTAACATCAATCACTCAATATTTCATTGAGTGGTCTGAAGTCCTTGTATTATTCTTCAGTTAATTCTCCAAGTCTTGGGTCCATAAATAAGAACCAGTAAAATACATTTATTAAACATCTTTCTTTTTAAATACATATGCACATTTCCTTAAGTTATCTCTACCAAAAGCACTCCCAAGTTTAATTCTATGATTATTTTTATCCATTATGTTTCCATCTGTAGTAATAATCTGACCAAGGCATTTACAATTGTTAATTTCTTCTAATTCATCACTATCAATCTTTATGTTTTTCTTTTAAGATAATCCATTGAGCATTATTCTTTTTAACATTTATCTTTAGTCCTACTTCCTTACTTTCATCTGATAATTCTTGCAACATTTTATGAATCTCTAAAGCATTATTTGCAAAAACAACTACGTCAGCTACAAAATTTAGTTGATTTTTAAATAATCTTTTATTCCCTCAGCTTCCCATTTTGATCCATAAAATACTTCTTGCAAAACTACTATAAAAAGTTTTAATATTTACTAAGGCTGTAACCTCAAGAATGTGTGTGTAAAAATGCGATAGTAGGGACATCTACAGGTCTTAACCACAAGCTTACATTTTGGAAGTTTGGGAAATATGTATATTATATATTGAAACGAATTCTAATTAAATTCTAAGCACTAGGAATTCTAAATAAGTTCAACATAGACGCATCTTAACTTGAGCTAAGCGGTTTGAATATCTTGGTTATAATATATTCCGACTATGAATATGATTTAACCAAAATATCAAAAAAGCTTAACCCAAATTAAGATACGTCTACACTGAAATTTTTCTTATTTAGCATTCCTAGCGCTTAGAATTTAATGTATTCATTATTCAATCTCATAATAAAAGTTTATTTTTAGTAATAATAAAATTATTTTTTGTGAAAGCAGTAGTGAAAATATTCATAACATTCACATAGATCACTAAACATCACTTGATCACATGATACCAATCCTGCCCAATAGAATTATGGTGACCCAGGTTATTAAAGAACCAAAGACATCAAAATGTATGGATACTGGACTGAATTTAGATCTATACAACTATACAAGCTGATGAGCTTGAATTTAAAACATTTTGTGTTTTCATTTTGGATTTTAAGCTTTACAGTTGGCTGCTAAGGTAAAAGGTGAACTGCTGAATGGTTGCATTACATCTTAAGATCTAGATACAGTTGTCTCAGATCCATGGCTCCTCACTGATGAAAGTCACAAGCTAGAAACTAGCCTGGGAATACTGGATGAGTAGGCACTAGATAGGGATTTTTTGCACTAACCTTCTAGCATCCATTGATTACTCTGGCTTGCACTGAGTGGCGTGACTGTATGGAGATTTTAGCCTCATTCATGTAAATTAAATTACAAGATAATTTACTAATATTCCAATATTTATATTTTAAGTTCTTATTTTTGCTTTATAAATTAATCATGTCTATATAAAAGCAAAATAGCCTCTTGTAAATAGATCTACTTAGGGAAAATAGTCTTGCAAAGTTGTAAGAATAGCTTCGAGCTTCAAAATTTAACGTCTACAAGCAAAATAGTTTACTTATACTGATATGCATTATTTTTATTGAAGGACAATTTAAAATGCTCAATTTTAGTTGTAAAAGAATAACTACAGGGAAAGTAATTTTTGAAATAAACAAAAGCAAAACCTAATATATTTATTAATTTGTAAATATAAACGAATTATGTTTATAAATGAATAAATCAACCAGGAACAATCAACCCCCCCCCATTCCAAAGTAAATAATTTGAAGATGATCACCAAAAACTTATCCCTCCCCCTCAATATCTGTTTCAATAAAGCTGAACATTTTAAAAAGTTGTAATATTGGAATACAAAGAAATAATAGATTGAAACTGACGATTTCTAATTAGAAGGTACTCTGAAAAACTATTAAAGGTTCAAAGAAGGTTGCATTATATATTTTAGGAAATTATCTATCTTCATATGTCAGATAAGTGTCTCTACAAATAAAATTAGTGATTGCTAGGAAATTTGTTAAATACATCAAATGGCATTATTGCTTAGGAGTTCATAAAAAATTTGAGTACTGGAGGTGCCAGAACTGGGACAAATTTGAGGACCTTACACCTCAGAATCTGTCAGACTACTGCTGTATTAAATCACCCAGGGCTAGACATTTGTTTAAAAGTGTTAAAACCAAATTAAAATGCCATGACCAGCTTTAGGATAAGAGATTCATTAAGCTATAGTATTTTATTGCTTGCTTATAGTAATCTTAAACCACTAAACATCACATGATCGCCATTTCTTTATGATAACACAAACTGTTTACACAAAGGCTAAACTCTTTAAAGCATAGTACCACTTAGTGCAAGCCAGAGTAATCAATGGATATAAGGTTTGTGCATAAAATCCCTATCTAGTGCAATGCAGTGCTCTCAGATTCAAAGCTTTTCACTGATGAAAGCCGCAAGCTAGAAACTAGTCTAGAGATATTGGATGAGTAGGCCCTAGATATCTTATTTTGTACATTGATTGCTCTGGATTGCACTGAGTGGTGCTACTTCATGGAGAGTTTAACTTCTGTGTCTTATAGTAATCTATTATTTAGTTTTCTTACTCTTTCTTCATGCTTATGTTTAACACTTTTGTAAGTTTTTTTGTGATACATTTTTAATATGGAATTACTGCTCAATGTGCTTTAGTGCAGTGGTAAAGGTTCAGGTAAGTGGAGTGTAAAGTCATTGAACCCCTTCAAATGCTGGCATTTTCAGCCCTTGAATTTCATATGAACTCTTGAGCAAGCCATTGATTATTTCATGGAATTATTGAAATAAAGAGATGTTCTTATTAGTATTAAATGATGCAGGAAGCTCTTATTTTTCATCACTTAAAATATCATGTGTAACAGTTCAGATCTATTATCAGGATTATGTGCTATCAGAGTTTGCATCTGTCTATGGTCAGACCTAGGGGTCTTTGGGTAGGATGCTGGAGATGACATGATAAAGTATATAACCAATGATTGCACCCATTCTTAATCGACTAGCTCTAAACCTATTAATTAAATCTAGATACAATTTAGGTTAGTTCATCCAGTTCACACCCCTTTCTTCAGTTCTGTTATGTCCCAGTATTCGAACCCAGGAAGAATTCACCTTTGATTCTCTTAACAGGGATGAACATATAAATGTAGCAACCTCCGCACCTTTATATAGGTTACAATTAGCCTCATTAGTATTCAATTTATTGTAGAACTATTATATGAGAGTGAAATTTATCTTTGTGTATATTAAGGTTGGGTGTTGAATGAAAAATTGAATCAGTAAGTCAGAGACTGGAATAATGCAAACAACTTGTTTAACATTTATTGATTACGACAGAACGAATTAAAAATAAAATATTTTAATAACAACAACAAAAAAATATGTGTCAAGCATGAACCTCTACCACATCATCAATTAAGTAATCTTATAGTTCCAATCTCTTTTACCAAATTCATAATGACACTAACTACTTATAAGTTTATTGAAAAAAAAAAAAAAAGTAATATTACAAAATAAATGCAATGCTATCTAAATTAAATACCCATTCTTATATATGTACAGTAACATCATTGTTGATCATTGATTGAAGACACATCACTTGATTAGGTTCCCCAAACTAAAGTATAAATCACTATTGTCATAGATAAGACCATATATATACACACAAGATAGTTATTCATACTGAAATGGTGATCATATGATATAATGATTATTAATTAACTATAACAAATAATAATAATTTGTATTCTGTGCTGTGTCAAGTGTTTGTAATTTAATTTGAAGGAATAAATGAAGATCTTACCTCCATTCATGTGGATGATCAGATGTTAAGTCACTATAAAGGGAAAGGTAGGTCTAAACTTTATTTACAACAATAATAATAAATGTAACTAAACTTAACTATCCCCCCTTTTCTTTTCTATGAACATTTCTAATGGAATCTTCCAAAGCACAAACTGTGAAGTTCACGCCCCTGAGTATGAAAACAAAATAATTTAAAAAAAAAATAAAGAAAAATTTACAATAATAATCATATGATAAAATTCAATGATTGAATCAAAGTTCATCAAATCATCCTGATAATGGTTCATGAATTTTGGCATAAAAATCTTTGATAATACAGTTCAGTTTTTTATATTGCTTTTCTCTAGCAAAGGATTGTTCACGTACTCCTCCTGTTGTTTAGAATACAAGCATGTCAACCCTTAGTTGGTCCATCTTTTGATTTTCCTGCATACATCTTGGGTTGGACAGTAAGCATTTTCTTATGTGTATTATCGAAGTAGACAATGGAAGTTCCACACAGTCGTGTTAGGAAAGAGAGCGATTAAATACTGTACTATAGCATGACTGTTTTACCCCATATGCATTTTACAGTATCTTGTTTGAATTCATAAACCACAATTTAATATTGACCAGTTTTCTTTCTCGATTAAATAAACTACTCCATAATTACTTTTGATTACTGGCAATGTTTGTGTTCTCTCCTGTCCATATTGCACAATTTATATAATTTTTTTTTTTAGTTATTTAATAAACTATTGTTTTCAATTTGACGGAGTTTTATATTACCATATTTAATTAAAAAGAATTATTATTTCGAACATATTCTCCATTTTTCCTGCATTTAAAATTCCTATTCAGTTGATGTTAAGTTATATAGCGAGAGCTTTATTTTCAAAGAAGAATGATTTAAAATTGATTTTTCTTTTATAGTGTCCTTGATTTCCATTACCTGGTGTATTAAAATTCTTATTTCCTTTTAAGTCGATGTAGCTGTTTATTGTTGTATTTATATTATAAATAAAGCAATTCATTCAAAAATGATAATAAAAATACCAGAATGATGATTTCAAACTCAGTTTCCCAGTGACTAAACTGTATCTAATAACCACTAAAAATATATATATAATAATTTATTATGACTTTCTTTTGTTCAAATGTTACCAAATGAGCAGACGCATTGCATATATATATATGTTCATGCTCAAAATAACATCCATGTGATTTGCTCGAATTTTAGATGGGTTCAAATTGGAATGTGGGCTAATTTTGGCTGGTGTGATTGAGTTGTAAGCCATCCTTACACATGAATATCATTAAACTAAAGAAATTTTTATTTTTCAATTTTTAGTATATTTGTGTGATATTTACTAAGGCAATAAACCTAAAGCATGTGAGGTTGAAAATGTGAAGGTGGGGACCTCTGCAGGTCTTAACCACAAGCTTGCATTTATTTAATTTTTTATTTTTTACTTTTATTTAATATGTTCAATATCCATTATTTACTTTTATTTTGCTTTGAAAATATTCATAATTAGCAATAATAGAAAAATATATATAAAAACTAACTTTGGATATCAAAGCATTAAACATATTAAAACAGATATATATACTACCTTTTTACAGTTTAATTCTATGTATATATTTGGATGTAGCAAATGAGCAGTTGGTTTATCAAAAGAAGCAAATATTCCATGAATGAATCACTCTTATATTATACCATAGCTATTGATAATGTTCAAGATTTATTGAAAGTTTAACATATATATAGATTGGTGATTATATCCCCCCCCCCATTTATAACAAATTTTCTTAAGATGCATTAAAAATTAACTTACGAGAGGGTGCAAGTCTCTCAGCGCTTGTGATTATTAATAGCCAATCAGATCGTAAATACTGGGACAACGATTTAACAAGAAAAGAGTGGTAACCACTCTTAACTTTACTTGTCTGTCTATATATCCAAGCCAGTCCAAAGTACTTATATCTGAAAGTGTGAATATTAAATACCTTCACACACTACTCACTGACTTCAAATTACAAACATACAGCATGAAATCTTTAGATTCACTATGCAGTAGATTATCGATGTTATAAATTGCAGAAATATATGTAAATAATATTTATTTTCAAAGCGCAGATGATTTGAAATTAACTTACGAGAGAGTGCAAGTCTCTCAGCGCTTGTGATTATTAATAGCCAATCAGATCGTAAATACTGGGACAACGATTTAACAAGAAAAGAGTGGTAACCACTCTTAACTTTACTTGTCTGTCTATATATCCAAGCCAGTACAAAGTACTTATATCTGAAAGTGTGAATATTAAATACCTTCACACACTACTCACTGACTTCAAATTACAAACATACAGCATGAAATCTTTAGATTCACTATGCAGTAGATTATCGATGTTATAAATTGCAGAAATATATGTAAATAATATTTATTTTCAAAGCGCAGATGATTTGAAATTAACTTACGAGAGAGTGCAAGTCTCTCAGCGCTTGTGATTATTAATAGCCAATCAGATCGTAAATACTGGGACAACGATTTAACAAGAAAAGAGTGGTAACCACTCTTAACTTTACTTGTCTGTCTATATATCCAAGCCAGTCCAAAGTACTTATATCTGAAAGTGTGAATATTAAATACCTTCACACACTACTCACTGACTTCAAATTACAAACATACAGCATGAAATCTTTAGATTCACTATGCAGTAGATTATCGATGTTATAAATTGCAGAAATATATGTAAATAATATTTATTTTCAAAGCGCAGATGATTTGAAATTAACTTACGAGAGAGTGCAAGTCTCTCAGCGCTTGTGATTATTAATAGCCAATCAGATCGTAAATACTGGGACAACGATTTAACAAGAAAAGAGTGGTAACCACTCTTAACTTTACTTGTCTGTCTATATATCCAAGCCAGTCCAAAGTACTTATATCTGAAAGTGTGAATATTAAATACCTTCACACACTACTCACTGACTTCAAATTACAAACATACAGCATGAAATCTTTAGATTCACTATGCAGTAGATTATCGATGTTATAAATTGCAGAAATATATGTAAATAATATTTATTTTCAAAGCACAGATGATTTGAAATTAACTTACGAGAGAGTGCAAGTCTCTCAGCGCTTGTGATTATTAATAGCCAATCAGATCGTAAATACTGGGACAACGATTTAACAAGAAAAGAGTGGTAACCACTCTTAACTTTACTTGTCTGTCTATATATCCAAGCCAGTCCAAAATCTGCGCTTTGAAAATAAATATTATTTACATATATTTCTGCAATTTATAACATCGATAATCTACTGCATAGTGAATCTAAAGATTTCATGCTGTATGTTTGTAATTTGAAGTCAGTGAGTAGTGTGTGAAGGTATTTAATATTCACACTTTCAGATATAAGTACTTTGGACTGGCTTGGATATATAGACAGACAAGTAAAGTTAAGAGTGGTTACCACTCTTTTCTTGTTAAATCGTTGTCCCAGTATTTACGATCTGATTGGCTATTAATAATCACAAGCGCTGGGAGACTTGCACTCTCTCGTAAGTTAATTTCAAATCATCTGCGCTTTGAAAATAAATATTAAGATGCATTAGTACTTATATGATTTATGGTATATGTATATATAAAAATTAAAATGTAAATTGCCAATAGCTCCATTGTAATTCACAACAGTCAAAGTTTAATGGACCAATAGAATATTCCCAATGTACAGTCAAGACAATCTCTATAGATAAAAGGTGGATTCCATCTTTTGTCTATAGAAGATGCCATGGCTACAGATTATAGATATTCTATTAGTTTATTAAACTTTGGCTGTTATGTAAATCTATCTATCTATCTATCTATCTATCTATCTATCTATCTATCTATCTATCTGTCTGTCTGTCTGTCTGTCTGTCTGTCTGTCTGTCTGTCTGTATGTCTGTCTGTCTGTCTGTCTGTCTGTCCGTCCGTCCGTCCGTCCGTCCGTCCATCCATCCATCCATCCATCCATCCATCCATCTATCTATCTATCTATCTATCTATCTATCTATCTATCTATCTATCTATCTATCTATCTATCTATCTACCTATTTATTTACCTACCTATCTACCTACCTACTTATCTACCTACCCATCCACATACCTATCTACTCACCTACCTACTTACCCACCTATTTACTTACTCACCTACCTCCATCTACCCACCCACTTACACTTACCTACCCACTTACACTTACTTACCTACATACCCACACCTAGCTACCCACCCACACCTAACTACCCCCACCTACCTACCCACCTACCCCCCCACCTACCTACCTACCTAACCTGCATACCTACCTACCTGTCTATCTATCTATTTATTGAAATACGTTTTTTTGTCAATTAATGTCTTCAATTATGCTTTCGATAAGAAGGTAGTTTTTTCCTCATTTTTTTTTTAAAAGACAAGTTAGGCAATCTTAAATGTAACTTTGTAATATTTCTTTTATAAATATATAATGCTGAATTAACATATGTTTTGTTTAAACTATTTTTATTAACTTTAATTTTTTCATTTAAATTATTTTCACTTATATGTATCCTATTACAAAAACTATCCCAGAAATAATATTTCTAAAGTTATTCCTTAGTGTTATTAATTAATTTTGTTAAAATTGCTTTTTTTTTCAAGCTATTTTTTTATTAAACTATTTAAATATCACATGATTACCATATACCATGCTAGCATAAGCTGATAAAACAATAGCAAACCCTCAATACAGTAGTATTACCCAGTGAGATGGTTACATTCTAAGATCTAGATGCAATGCTCTCAGATTTAAGGCTTCTCGCTGATGACAGCCGTAAACTAGAAACTAGTCAGATGATATTGGGAGAGTAGGTACTAAATAGGGGTTTTTTGTACACACTTTCTTGCATCCTTTAATTATTAAGACTTGCATGGGTGGCACTACTATTATTTTCTTATTAGAAATTATATTTGCATTCCCCCCCAAAAAAATTATAAGTAAACACTTTAAAAGACAAAAAATAAAATCATATTTTTTATTAATCACTTTTAAAATATTCTAATCAATATTGTAATTTTTAGTAAATAAAATACTCTTAATTTGACAGAATAACATATACTAACTAAAGTAATCGGTTTACATTTTTTCTTTAATAAAACCTTATACTTTAAGAAACATTTACAGTTGCTTTTTTTATGATTAATAAATAGATTTATTAATCATAAAAAATTTAAAGAATATATTTTGTTTTATAATCATTTAGTTAAAATTAAAAATCTGAGACTTATAACTAGATTTAATAGTTAACAACTGGATATTAATAGGAAAGGGAAACTAAGTATGCATATACAGATGATTAGATGATTGATATTTCCTTCAAGTTGTCTGCAGCGCCATCTATAAATCAATGTTTGTGTTATCTAGCGTAGCTATTCATTGCAAAAGCACAAAAGTATCTGGATTATGAATTACAACGTCAAATATAGCAGTGTTTCATTCAACAAATAACAATGAAACAGTGTGCAAACATTACATTTTGTTTTAAATTGGGGGGGGGGGAGACTGCTACTGCACTATTTGAAGTGACTCGAACTACATATGTCAATGAAGCCATAACTTGCAAGATATAATGATAGCATGAGAACATTGAAGATGATCTATAAAAGTATGAAAATACATATAGTCATGATTAAGACACACTTCTGCCTTAAAATGATTGTGGCGTATAGCTAAACTATGTCACTATGTAAAGCATGGAATGGTTCCGAGGTGGCACTGTGGGCTACTTGGAGAGAACACCAGTCACCATTTCACTGGGATATACCCTAAATGTATGTAAAAAATTAATAGATATGATTAGCATATGTGTGAACAAATTTACACACCGGTACTTCTTTTCAAGTTTAGTGCAGTATTTAATCTATTTTGGAATCTAGATATGATTGAATAAATGTTATCTTCATAACCTTGTTCACTAATAATTATTTATTAACATTTATAAGCAAATTGATTATTAGTCATCTTTTTTTCATTCTATTACTACTGTTATCTTCAATCAAATCATTTAGACCTGTAAACGTATAGATCATTACGAACTTATTTCTGTGCGCTAACTGTGATGATAATGGTTATTGTGTGTTTGTGTGACCACATTTTCATCTTTTAAATACATTGATAGCAATACTGACACTTTTTGTCGTCTTTCATTGCTTTCTGCCTTTTTATTCTGTGTCCTTCAATTCTCTTCTGGAGTTCACCAATAACTACTGCTAATGGTTACAACGTACACATTTACAAGAATAAAATGAAAGCGGAAGTCACTGAAAACCCCAAGCGAGCTATATATATAAACTAACATAAATCTATCGATTAACGATTTCCGATATGATTTCATCTGCTTTCCAGATGCATACCACATTTATATGTATTCATTGAAACTTTATTATTGACATAATTTTATGCTATCATTGATTTCTCTTGTATCTCATCTAAGGTGTAAATAAAGTTTTAATTTTGAAAGTAATATAGACTACCAATTGTTAGTTATGACATGCCAGTGCTATTTCAATACTTTTAAAAATCTTACTCCAAAAATATTTTTATTATTTAAGTTTATTATTTTATTAAAGCAGAATACAATTCATTAGCATATTTACTTAACATTGCAAAATTATCGTAATATTTATTTTTCAACTTTCTAGTACGAGTAACATAATTTTTTTATTTATTTAATAAACTGCATATTAATTTTGTACATATAAAAAATAATCAATGAAAAAGAAATAAGTAGTACACTAATTAAAGCAAATGAAACATGAATTATTCATTTTCTTTTGATTAATATTTTAGAGAAAATGATTTGTCATATTTATTCAAGGTATATATGTATATTAAAATATATTTTTAATGTATTTATAAACGTGAAATTAGCATAGCTTATTGTATATGTAATGAGGAGAGGAAAAACCTAGTCTCCCTCAGGATATGGATAAATAACTCTATATATCGAACAAAGGATTAATAATACAATTGTCAAGCTTTGTTAGCCGAGAGGTCAGCACAGCAGTTGGTTGCAGACGGTTGTTGCGGGTTCGCCTCTTGGCCGATGCTATGACATATGAAAAAAAGAATACAATGAATGTATCTACCTTTGGAGCTTTTGATATAAAAACTAACCTTCGACAACACTGATGAAAATTCACAATGAAATTAATATACCAGCCAGATGAAATATGGCTTTAATTGTTATTAAACTAATAATAAACCATACAAGAATGGAGGCAGAATAATACTGCTTAATGTATATTCAATTATGATTAGAAAACAACTCTTCCTAAGAATATGGATGAACAGTACCGTACATGTTGAAAAAATATATTCAGGTGGAGTTGTTCTATTCGTTCAATATACATATTGCTATTTATTCATAGTTTGAGAATGTTTTTTTAAACTCTTTATACACACACACAATATATATAAATATAATCTTGTTTGTATTCCTTTGACTTAAATATATATATATAATTTTATGTTCAAAAAATAATAAAACAAATACAGTAATATAAATTCCAACTTTTATTCCATAGAGAAGCGCCAACCAAATATATAAAGTATGTTCAAATACAATCAATTTCTATTTTTAGCTTTCCCATAATTCATTAATTTTTACATTTGCTGCTTATCGATTTATTAAGCATTATATATATTTATATATCAACATCGTCTCTTTTATTTTTCGTTTGTTATTATTTCTTTCAATACATAATATCTTTATATTTTTATAATCAAAATCAAATTCAAAATACTGATATATCATTATTTCCAATATTATTTTGTTTAGATCTTTGAACTCTTTTTAGTAACAGTAGATGTTCTCTAGTTCTTTTCTCTAAAGCACAACATGATTCACCAATATAAGCACATCCACATTCACATATCCATTTATATATTATATAACCTTGGTTAACAAATACATTTTTATTCTTAGAATTATTTATTAACTTATTTAAATTAGGAGGCATATAAAATGCAATTTCACACACACATACACACATATATGTATATATTGTAGGAGTATATATATACTCATACATACATGTAATCAATATGTATACATTATATTTGCATTCTTATTATATTTATGAAAATAAATATAAAATTTAGTAAGTTAGTATTTTTCATTCTTTAAAATGAAAAAAGACGAGAAGACAGTTGACATGGTAATAAATGACCTCTGGGTTCACATAGTTTATTGAATTAAAGGAAGTGAAATTAACTTAGTGTTTTAATATCGAATTGTGATTGTAACAATGTAGAATGCGTATGCTTCCTCAAGCTCATGCAGCTCGATATAAAAAATATTAATTCTATTAATATATTCTATTCTATTTTTATTAGAAGACTAAGGATTCTATTTTTGTCAGCTATATCCTCCTAAAACTTATACTATGTTCGATTTAAAAGAACAGTGTAAGATAACATCTATATTTTGAACAATTTAATATTAATTAGAAGAAATTTCTAATATTTGTTGAATATATTTTCGTGTTCTATAAAAATTGTTTGAATTACATGTTCTAAAATGTAAACTTCATTTTAAAAAAGTACATGTCTATAAAAACTTCAACTAAATTTAATGTACTTTACATTATAAGGAAAATGCAAAGCGGGTAGAACACCAATTTATCATGGGATATATAAAATGCACTTGCCTAGTCGAATATATGTGTGAATAATATCTTTTGCTGAATGCCTTAAAATTATATAAAAGTTAGATCTTCAAAATGGAATTATAATCATTAATAAGGAACTGTGTATTAAGAAGATGAAAACTACATACAAAGAAGAAACTAAATGTCATCTTGGGACATCCTATTATTTTCTTTAATGTCTAACAACAAAGAAGTTAAAAATTGCATCTTCGAAGGATTTTCATTCACAGATTCCAGGAATATTTGAGACTATTGTATTAACTTTTATAAATACCATTTAAGTTTTTTGAAAATTATAATTGGGAAAGCTTAATTTCATTTTCTTTATCATCGTATTCATTTTATTAAAGAAATGAATAATAAAAGAGAATTAATAATTTAAAATATTTTTATTTATATTTATAATTAATAAAGATTTAAATATCGGTTAAGAAATATTAATATGGGAAAGGGATAAAGTGAACTTGAGGTAAGAGATTAAATTATTTTTAAATCCACATACTATTATTTTCTGTGACATGACACTACATTGTTTATACTAATCCAAATAATCTAATAACTGTAATGTATGATAAGTGAATAAATGATTAACATTGTTATGAAATATATATTTTTATATTAATAAATATAAGTTATCTACAATCATTTTAACAAATGAAGATATTATATATAAATGATTGAATTATTATTTGTATAATCTAATTATTATAGAATAGTGTTAATATAAAAGTCTTAATATTTGGATACTTATATTTTATATACATTGTAAAATCACATAGTGTTATAGGTTAGAAAATGTATCTACCGTAAGGAAATAGAATATTTATATTTTTAATATAAGGAGGTAGATATACAAATAATTTTTTGTATATTATAAAATTTAAGTTATTTAATTGTTAAATAATTAATTGTTTTTTATATTAAATTAAATGAAGTCTTCAATTTTGTTTTATTTAATTTAAAGAGTTAGTGAGATTTGTTATTAATATTACTTTAGAATATTGATGGGAACCCCTGAAGAGAGTAAATTGTTAAACTTCCCTGAGTTTAAAATCTGAGCATAACAGTAAAGTTAATTAAGGTGAAAATTGATTTGATGTGGTTTAGATATAATAATTTATTAATAATAAATTAGTTATTGGGAACAAATATAGTTTTATATCAAAATTAAATCACATCATTCATGGCATCCTATATGAAGACCTTATATCTGACTATAGTGAGATGCGACTGCCTTAACTTATCTTGTTGAGAGGGTGCATACCATTACAATATATTACTTACTGATTTGAAATAAAAGGTATTGATAGCCATACTTTCTTATTATTCATAAATTCAATTTTCATATTACTCAATTTTTTATTATAATTTTTAACTATATTATAAATAATATTATAATCATAACCAATGTCTAGTAATTCATTGGTAAATATATTTATATTTTTTGTTTTATCTGATATATATTTACAAAATTTATTATTTCAAAATAAAAAGGACTTTAAACCTGATACCTTATGCGACAATGGCACCACTGAATTATATTGAATATATTCTCTTTTCAATAGGTTTAATTAACATATAATATTCCAAATTATTTATATTTCAAGTTATTTTAAGATCCAGAAATTTTACTGGCATTAATTATTTTTACTGTTTTAATCCAGGTAGACCTGTATTATTTAGTTCATTAAGTAAATTATTTATTGCTTCTTTTTTACCGCATATAAACACATTGTTTATGTATCTATGATATGCAGTAATTTCAACCTGGTAAATATATTTGGTACTTATGTATTAGACCTGCAATGCAGGAGACCTTCTATGTCTTTTCATGTTCATGATAAATATCTAGCCTTGTGATTCTGTCAAATAACCCTGCAATCTCATCTGATGTCATTCAATAACATGTTACATGATAAATTTACACTTTCATTTATTGGCCAGATTTTATTTTAATGTGTTCTTCACAAAGTGTTTTTTTACTTTAATGCTGATTTACGTTTTCATCTTCTGATTAATACTACAAGTTTTTTTTAAACAGTACAAAATGATGGTCATTTGGAATTTACTGTATTTAAATCTGTGGTGAAGTACATTAACATTTTAGTCAAGCAATGGTGCTGTAAGATTCAAGGATGTAATCATAAACTAGACCTTCATAAGTGAATGTGGTTGGAGGGTTTCAGAATTCCATTTTTGATGGAGATACAATTTATTTACAGCTGGGCTTGCAAATTAACATCAATAGAATGGGATGAAAACAGAACTTGGTTTAGCAGACAAAACTATAAAAGACTGGAATAACTATATGCAGGAAGTTTGTGTCAATGCGATGATAGGGCAAGAAAAATGTAAAATTAGATGCCCTAACAACATTGTTGAAATTGATGGGAGCCTTTTGCACAAAGAGAAAAAAAAACCAAAACCGGATGAATTCTTCTGAAACAGTGGATATTTGATGGCTTGTGCAGGGAGACCGATGAGTATTTCATTATGAGAATTCATAATAGAACAGCTGCAACTCTGATAAGAGGCCATCAAACAAAAGGTGGAAGAGGAATCAACAATTTATTCAGACTGTTGGAAAGCCTATAAAACTGCTGAATTATGAACTGCCAGTTTTGACCATTTTTGTGTAAATTATGTATTAAGTCTCCATTTAGAAAAAATACTTTAAGCCTCCATTTTGGAATTTTTTTAATCCACTTTAAAACAAAATAGAACAGACAAACAATTTTTTATCATTGTCAAAATTCCTGTTATATATTATAAGGTATGTTTTCATTTGAACCCCCAACCCCAGAATAGTGTGCAAAGAGAGAAATGACAATAGGCGCAAATTAAATGAGGCATATTTCATAAAAAATGACACCCAATCAATTAATAGAAAAGACACATATTTTACCATTTCAAAAAGATGGAAAAACTAATTCAAACAATATTTAAATAAAATACTGAAACATCTAATTAATTAACGTAAATTTGAATACACCCCCTCATCACTATCAAACACACGCAGCTATGAGTATGAAGCCATGGAGCTTTGAAAGCGCTAAGCTTTAAATAAATTATTAATAAATATAACTTCTTTAACGAGAGTTAAAAGCGCATAATTATTGATATTATATAACTGTATTTGTTTTATTATTTGAATATAAAATTATATATATGTAAGTTAAAGGAATACAGACATCGATTACGATTATTACATATACTTTAATGGATTTGTAAATTTCGAATATATTAAAATTTATCACAAGAAATTAAAATAAGTGATCAATGGTATTATATATGGTAATATGGAAATCAATAATACCAAGCCTGAATAATGAAAGAATGGAAAAAGGTAATTTTGAAGATAATAACTTTGAAATATAGTTTAAAATTTTTACAGAACTGTCCAATGTTCAAAGTTTTTCTTAACTGCTGTAAATAAAAATTAGTAAGACATGTAAATTATCAAATGAAACTGTGAATTATATAAAAATGATTGTTTGATGGGATATAATATTTCAAGGCAAATTCTTATTGTATTAAATCATTTTATTTAGATATTGATGAATGATTTAATTATAAATCATGTAATACATGACTTGATTTCCTTACAGATATATAAGTAAATGTTAAAACAATCTTTAAATGGCCCTAGGCAGGACATTTCTCACCATGCTTGCCAATTGAAAAATGATGCGGGTTTGGGTGGGTTTTTCATCTCTACACTCTAATTAATGCTAACTAGATGCATATTTACCAATTTAATATTGGCTAATTTATGGATCAGCTAACTGAAAGAAATATTTTAAGCATGATTAGAACCTCAAAAGATTTGAAATTCTATTCAGTCAAAACTCAAACCTTAGAAGAAAACATAATTAGATATGCCACAACTACTATTCTCCCCCAAATTTTTAAAGTGCTAGCTTGTCTGAAATGTCAGTGGGTTTTGTATCTCAACCCATGAGGAAATAATATAACATTAATTATTTTTTTTAAAATTGGGCACAGCTGCTACTGGAAGGTTTGAAGTGATTCCATCTATATATGGCAGTGAAGCTGATTGCAAAAACATTTTGGGCAGAGAGAATGATTCAGATGACCCATGAAGATACAAAACATCCTGTCAGTTTCAATCCTGATCTAGATATGCTAATGCATACTACTATGTAATTTGTGTTGATTTAGAGATGCCACATCAATCAGTTTAGAGAGAGAAGAAATTACATTTTCATTGGGGTACACTGAATATAAACAAATGTTTAAATTTTAGAATGAGTTTAAATAATTAAAAAACAAATTTTTTAGCTATTGCTTTTATTGACAAAATAACTAGATTCACTCTTTTAAGAGATCAATAGTAGTAGCTGTAGTGTTTCTTTTATCCAGAAGAGTTTATAAGAAATTTGAGCATTGAAGAGACAATTGATGCTGTAAGCCATGGGTTTGAATTACAGAGACTATCATAGTAACTCGGTTTTAAATCACACACAGTTTTAAGATTCAGTATAAACAATGATTGTAATATTTTTTAAGATACACATGCACTTTTTATATATGTATATAATTATTTTTTATAACTTTTAGTGCAGCAGAAAGATTCTTACTACATAAACAAAATACCATGAAAGAAATGCAAGAGTTTCAAAAGAAATATAAGGAATGGAAGGAAAAAGAGAAACAGAGAATGGAGGAAGAAGATAGACAAATAGAAAATTTTAACAAGATGCAGATTCATAGAGAAACAGTTCGAAAAACAATGAAGCAGCAGTTAGAATTAGCTAAAGCAAAAGTCCAAAAAATTGTAAGAAATACTTTTGTTTTTTTTTTTAGTTAAAAAGTTGACTTTTCACTATTTTGAGTTTCATTTTGTTGATTAATCTTTAGAGATCTTAAAGCTTTTAATGTTTAGAAAAAATAAACTGTACCTCAAATATTGAAGCTTCTATAATCAGCTATTAGTTAAAATAGCGGAGGAGTGGGTTTGGGTATTGGATGCTTTAAAAAAAAAAAAGAAAATGGCAACAGAATAAATTTTTAAAAATTTTTTTAAATTTCATTTTCAATTCTGATAAAGTGCATTAATTTGCATTGAGTAAAACAATGCAGTTGTAACAAATATTTTCTTCACATAAGATATCCAATTTATCATTAGTTATTGACTTGGTGTTACCCTGGAAGGTTTAGTGCAATTGACAAAGTATTCAGTTTGGGATTGTGTGGTATGGCAAAGTTGGCAGAGTATCAGACTTGGGATGATGTGGTTAGGTACAGATGGTAGAGCATCCAACTTGAGATAGTATGGTTTGGGACAGTTGGTGGAACATTTGACTTGGTATTTTGTGGTTTGGTGCCATTGGTGGAGCATCCAACTTGGAATTGTATGGCTTGGCATAGTTGGTAGAACATACAACTTGAGATACTATTGTTTGGAACAGTTGGTGGAGCGTCCAACTTGGAATCATATAGTTTGGCACACTTGGAGGAGCATCCAACTGGGATCATGTGGTTTGTCACAATTGGTGGGGCACCTGACTTGGGATCATATGGTTTGACACAGTTAGTAGAGCACCTGGCTTGGGATTGTGTGGTTTGGCACAGTTGGTGGAGCACCTGGCTTGGGATTGTGTGGTTTGGCACAGTTGGTGGAGCATATGATTAGGGATCATTTGGTTTGGCATAGTTGGTGGAGCATCTTATTTGGGATCATTTGGTTTGGCATAGTTGATGGAGCATTTGACAGGATCATATGGTTTGGAGCAGTTGGTGGAGCATCTGACTTGAGATGATGTTTGGTGTAATTGGTAGATCATCTGACTTGGGATCATGTGGTTTAGAGTAGTTGATAGAGTATCCCACTTGAATCATTTGGTTTGGCACACTTGGTGGAGCATCCAACTTGTGTTGTGTGGTTTGGTGCAGTTGCTAGAGCATCTGTCATGGGATAATGAGGTTTGCTGCAGTTGTTGATGGAGCATCCAATTTGGGATCATATAATTTGATGCAGTTGGCGAAGTAACCATCTTGTGATCAGGTGGTTTGGTGCAATTGGTGGTGCATATGATGGGATCATGTGATTTGGTGCAGTTGGTAGAACATTAAACTTGGAATCATGTGGTTTGCTACAGTTGGTAGAGCATCTGACTTGGATCATGTGGTTTGGTGCAGTTGGTGGAGCATTCAACCTGGGATCATGGTTTGCTTGTGGTTTGGAACACTTGGTGTAGCATTTGACTTCAAATCATTTGATTTAGTGCAGTTGGTGGAGCATCCAACTTGGAATTATGTGCTTTGGTGCAGTTGGTAGAGCACACAAATTAGGATCATGTGGTTTGGTGCAGTCGGTGGATCATCTGACTTGGGATCATGTGGTTTGGTGCAGTTTGTAGAGCATCCAACTTTGCATTATGTGGTTTGGTGCAGTTGGTGAAACATCTGACTTGGGATCATATGGTTTAATGCAGTTGATGAAGCATCTGACTTGGGATCATGTGGTTTGGTGCACTTGGTGGATAATCTGACTTGGGATCATGTGGTTGGTGCAGTTTGTAGTACATTCAACTTGGTATTATGTGGTTTGATGCAGTTGGTGAAACATCTGACTTGGAATCATGTGGTTTGATGCAGTTGGTGGAGCATCTGACTCAGGATCATATGATTGTGCAGTTGTTGGATCATCTGATTTGGGATCATATAGTTTGGTGCAGTTTGTAGAGTATCCTACTTGGCATTATGTGGTTTGATGAAGTTGGTACAGCATCCAACTTGGAATCATGTGGTTTGGTGCAGTTTTTAGAGCATCCAACATGGAATAGTTTGGTTTGGAGAACTTGGTGAGCATCCAACTTGAGATTATGTGGTTTGATGCAGTTGGTGGAGCATCAGATTTGGGATCACATAGTTTGTTGTTGTTGAAGCATCTGGCTTGGGATCATGTGATTTGGCACAGTTGGTGGAGTATCCAACTTTAGATTATGATTTGATGCAGTTGGGAGAGTATATGACTCAGGATCATGTTACTTGTGATCATATGGTTTTATGCATTAGTTGAGCATCTGACTTGGAAATTATGTGATTTGGAATTGTTGGCGGAGCATCCAACTTTGGATTATGTGGTTTGGTGCAATTAGTAGAGCATCCAACTTGGGATTATGTGCTCTGTTGCAGTTTGTGGAGTATCTGTCTTGATGTAGTTGAGCATCCAACTAGGGAATGTTTGGAGCAATTAGTGAAGGGTCTGATTTTGGATCATGGGTTTGGCACAGTTGGTGGAGCATTTAACTTGGGATCATGAAGTTTGATGCAGTTGATGAAATATCTGACTTGGGATTGTGTGAGTTTGAGCAATTGATAAGAATCCAACTTGGGATCATGTGGTTTTGTGCAATTGATGGAGCCTCTGACTTGGGGATTTTGTCTTTTGGAAGAGGTAGTGGAACATTTCTCTTGGGATCATATAATTTAGCACAGTTGTGGAACATCTAACTTGGGATCATGTGGTTCAATGCAGTTGGTGGAGTATCTGATGTGGGATCATATGATTTGGTGCTGTTGGTGGAGCATCTGAGTTGTGATCATTTTGGAGTAGTTGGTGGAGCATTCAGCTTGGTCTCATGTAATTCAGTGCAGTTGATAGAGCATCCAACTGTTTTATTATCTGTTGTAGTTTGTGAACCATCTGACTTAGGATCATGTAGTTTGATATGGTTGAGCATCCAACTTAGGATTATTATATCATTTGATGTTCTTGGTGAAGCATCAAACTTGGGAACATATCAATTAGTGCAGTTGTTGGAGCATCTGACTTAGGCTCATATGGCTTACTACAGTTGATAGAGCATCTGACTGGGGATCACATAGTTTGTACAGTTGGTAGAGCATCTGACTTGGGATCATGTGGTTTGGCATAGTTGGTGGAGGATATAGTGTGGAATTGTGTTGTTTTGTGCCATTGGTAGAGCATTCAACTTGGTATGATGTGGTTTAGTTCAGTTGGTGGAGCATCAACTGTGATCATGTGGTTTGTCACAATTGGTGGAGCATCCAACTTGGGATCATGTGATTGGTACAGTTGATGGAGCATCTGTTATATTATTATGTTTTGGTGCAGTTGGTGGATCATTCAATTTGGTATTGTGTAGTTTGGTGCACAACACCTGACTTGGGATCAGATGGTTTGGCACAGTTGGTGGAGCATCCAACTTGAGATTCTCATATGGTTTAATGAAGTTGATAAAGCATGACTTGGGATAATGTGGTTTGGTGCAGTCAGTGGAACATCTAACTTGGGAACAGTGGAACATCTAACTTGGGATTCATGTAATTTGATGCAGGTGGTGGAGCATTGAACTTGGGATCATGTGGTTTGGGTGCATTTGAGATAACATTTTGGCACAGTTCATGGAGCATCCAACTTGGGATTATGTGGTTTTGTGAATTTTGTGGAGCATATCTGATTGGGATTGTGTGGTTTGGCATAGTTAGTGGAGCATCCAGCTTGGGATCATGTGGTTTGGTTCAGTTGGTGGAAAATTTGACTTGGTATCCTGTAATTTGGTGCAGTTTATGGAGCATCTGACTTGGGATCATGGTTAGGTGCAGTTGGTGGAGTATCTGACTTGTGTTCATATTGTTTGTTGCAGTTGGTAGAGCAACTTGGGATCAGGAAGTCACAGAATTGTTTCCACTGCTCACAGGTTTGTTGCTCAAACTTCTTATGAACACCTGAACATTATATCCAAATGCCTTTTTTACTTGGTATTAATGTTTAAAGATTTATTATTGTTCAATTTTAAGATTGTTTCTCCTTTTTGGATTAAAAGTAGTTGAAATTAATCTTGGAATTATACATAAACAGTGTAACGTTTAACAAAAAGGAAAATATGCCACCATTTTAGAGTTGTAGTTTTTACTTATGCATCTGAGATTTGGATGCTCAGCAGAAAAATGTATACAGAGGCCACATTAAAAGAGTAACAAGGAGGAATAAGAAGCAAAATATATGATTGAAAGAACAAACAGAATTCATTGACAGGAAAGAATTAAGAGACAGAAATGGAATTAGGATGATCTGGACAGTTAACATTTTAAATTGAAATAAGGCATTCTTAAAGATTTAAATGTCAAATATAAGATGTATAGGTTTTATGATAAAGAAATGAGAAGGAGTGGAAGCTATATATTGCAAAAACTGGATTAAACTTGGTAAGTCTCATTCTGAAAAGAATTGATGATGGTTGATATGCAACAGGAGTAAGATTAAATAAAAAATGGGGATAAGATTGTTCCATGCCATTTTATTAGATTATTTATGACCACAAATTCAAAAATTAACCCTGGCTAGCCAAAGAAAATAAACTCTAAAGCACAACCAATTGGTTTAACTGCTATAAGCAGACTTCTCAAGTGTAAAGAAATAAGAAGAATTAAAGCATCTTTATTATTGGAAATTTATGATTTTGAAGCAGTTAATTTGTTTAAAAGTTCTTTTAATATTAAAGAGATGTGGTTTGTAAGTAGGAATTGTGGGTAATATTTAGTATAAATTTGTTACATTTTAGTTCTTGATATGTGAGAAGTTTTTTTTATGGCAGTGAAATCAATGGTTGTGTTTTAGAGTTTATTTTCTTTTACTAGTTTGATGTAGTTTTGAATTTGCTATAATTGTATTTTAGTGACTATTTTAGTTTAGGCCTTCAATGTTCACATTTTTAGTTTTACATAGTTCCCTAAATTATAAAAGAAGAAAGTTTAAGTACTATTTAACAAATTCTAGACATTAGTACCATAAAAGATACTGAATACCATATAAAGTTGAAATTTTAGTTTTTTTGCTAATTTTTTTATTTGCAAATTTTAAAAAAATGTATTGTCATTGAGGATACATGTATTGACAAAGTTTCAATTAAACTGGGAAATCAGTGAAAATTGAATTACAAAAATTCACAAACAGACAAAAAGCAGAGTTCGTTAACTAAAAGTATATAAAAAGAGAAGGAATAGCTTAAACCATTTGAAATATAAACTTGATAGGAAATGAAGAAGATAATCTCAAGATATGATATATTAAAATATTAAAAAGAATTATTGAATAAAATTAAGAAATTATTTGAACTAAATATAGTTTTATTAAATGGATACACTATTAGAAGAAAAATTGAAAATGTAAAATGAAAGAAGAAAAAGGAAAGAGGAAACTTTGAATACTTGGTGTCCAGGAATTATTTCTAGAACTTATTTTTAGAAAAATAATTGACTACTATCTTTAATTCTCTCTTCCTTAAAAATGAATGTTTTTCGCTTTAAAATAAGATAGAATATTTAGTTGCTGAAAACATTTCTATAATGGCTAAGGAAAAGATTTATTCCATCTTTTTATTTATTAATAGTTGCTGAGTGGTATGAATCTGGCTTCTCTTGCCAGAAGTGTGTTAAACTACTGTTAATAAATAAAGAGACAGAATAAACCTTTACCACAGCCAACGTTAGAAATGTTTTCAGCAACTAATTACAAACAAGATTTATGAAAAAAGGATAACAACATCTAATATTAAAATAAGAGTATGTAATCTTTGCTTACAACTTTAAATGTGTGTTTATATTTTTCCATATGCCGTAGCATCAGTCGGGAGGTGAACCCACAACAACTGCCTGCAAGCAATTGCTTGCTTGCAAGGCGGCTGCGCTGACTTCATACCTCTTGGATGAATGATTCAAAGATTAATTCACTAGTGAAGAAAACATTTAGATTCTTTGTGAACATTGTTGAAAGATGTTTTCATATTATTAAACTGATCCTTTTAGACTTCAGTCAGGTTAAAAATACACTCTGGCAATGTGCACCCGTTAAACCATAGAACCTTTTTAAGAGTTCATCAGTATAAATGTTAATCTTTTTCTAGGAAATAAAGTTGGACAAAATTGATATTAATTCATGCCTAGCCAATAAATAACATTTGGGATAAGCATAACATTAGGGATAAGACTAATTCTAATGACAAATTAACTGATTTCATCTACCTCTCATGATGTGGCAGTCAAAATTTTTACTCATATTTATTTGCTTTTATGATATTATTCTTTCATATTTTCTCATTCAATTTTTTAATTGTAGGCCATTTTTGATATTCTCCCATATTCCATATCAAAATCTCCCCCATTTTTGTTTTGCTGTATCAAAAATTTTCTGAGGTATTTTGTTTGGAAATTTTTATGTATTTTACTTTCTTATTTTCATGATAAATAATAATGTTTTTAATTCATGAGTAATTATTTATAATGAAGGATATATATTTAAATCTATACCATTTATTCTCTACATCTTTTGTTCTTGCTATTATTTTTTGGTCAATTTTGAAGTTTTGTAATAACTTTGGCTTAGTTTTACAATTATTATATGCATTTGTTTTATATATAAAAAAACCCAACCCGATTGTAATTTTTATTATTAATGCTTTTTTTTAATACTGGTATTTTTGAAAGCTTAATAAATTCTTTGATAATAGCTTTTACAGCTACTAATCTAAGACGAAAATAAGAAAGAAAGAATATCATTAACATTATCTGTCATTATCTTAAGTTTCAAAGTCATTATTTTTGATAATTAAAAACAAATATCGGTTTCTGCTAAAATGTTTTTAGAAAAATATACATATAAATAATAGTCATTATTTTAAAATCTCAAAAAGGTAAATTATTTTTATTTAATGGTAGAATATATATACCTACCGTATTTTCGCTCTTTTTTAAAATTCTAGAGTGAAAAGAAGGGATGTGTAGTGTATAAGTGTAGTACGGAGACTTTTTTTTATATTACTTTTACTTTTTTTTGCTCTTATTAATAATATTTTTTATGGAATTTTATATTAATTAAAAAAAAAAAAGTCTGAAATTTTAACTGCAAAAAAAATCGCATTATATACATGTGCGCACTATATACACGAAAATATGATATACATATTTACAAATAACACTTCTTCTAAGGAGTTGAAAGTATATATAATCTTTTTTGGTGCCGATTTAGTTTGCGATCACGGCCATTTGGAAATCTAAAGACCAGCTAAAACCACCCCGACACATCCAACCGATAAATGACATAAATATTGAACAAAAGTACTTTATTCATATTTTAGAAATTATAAGCTAGTAAAAATAATATGCTTTATTTCATATGGACATATAGAACAATCTTTTAGTATTTGGAAATTATAAGCTTGGTTTGATCAGACTTCTGCAACCCCTGACCCATACTTTGTATCGGTCAAACCATCCGTGCCCCTCCTTGCAA
Organism: Epiperipatus broadwayi; assembly: GCA_028023455.1. Taxonomy (NCBI): domain Eukaryota; kingdom Metazoa; phylum Onychophora; class Udeonychophora; order Euonychophora; family Peripatidae; genus Epiperipatus; species Epiperipatus broadwayi. Next base: position 2,949,476 of record JAQFVV010000051.1, read on the forward strand.
ATTCAAGTGCTTTGCGCCATCATATTTCAAATATTTTATGAAGGTAAATTTAAAAAAAAAATCCCTAATAAAATAAAGCATATTATTTTTACTAGCTTATAATTTCCAAAATATGAATTTACAGTACTTTTATTCGATATTCGTCATTTATTAGTTGAATGTGTAAATGGTGGTTTTTAGATTTCAAAATGGCCGTGAGAGCGAAACAAAGTACTTTTTTTTCGAGAACATCCGTTTAATTTATAAACTATTGTAGAAGAAAATGAATTTTGACTTTTTTAGAATGATTTAACTGAGCGGACTGTATCTCATACCAGAAGTCTTTTCATAGAACAACCTGGGGTGTTTGGGTTGGGTCAATTTCATCATTTTCATTATTGATAAGTCTGTTTGTATTGGGGTGTGTGCAAAAGCCAACTTTAAATTTATTAGATAAAGTTTTATAAGCTATTTAGATACTTTGGGGATATAAGGGAGGGTAATTTGATGTTTATCTTTAATAGTGTTATTAGCTGTTGATTTTTTTATAAAATTGATCAATCTTCTTGGTAATCAATCTGTAACTAAAACCGACACTTAATAGTCCCTGATCTAACTTGAGATATTAGACTTCCTATCAGCTTTGAACTTACATAAATTTTGATTCCTACATAAAAACACATTCAGACCTGGGGATTTATGTGAGGTAGGTGAATTAGAGTTTGGTTGAGTGAATCCTCTGACTTCGAGAGGTTTGATGATCATGCACTAATGCAGAATTCTGCACTCTCTATGGACTAACAAATCCAAATATTTTAGTTTCTGCAATTCGTTCTCCCAGGTGGTATTAACAATTAATTTAGTTTGCTGTTGTATCTCATTTTGAATGTTCATGATTATATTTCTTGGAGCTGCAATGAACTCATCATCAGCATAATGAGAGTATATTAATCCAGGAGTATTAGCCTGATATTTAGAGATGATTTGCTTTTTGAAGAATTTTCAAAATATGCTAGAGATTACCCCGCTTAAAGGAAGACCCATCGGCCAACTATATTTCATGCTATACCATTTAATCTCAAACATTGTGAAAATGTGATTGTCTAACCATGTAAGGAAGGCTAAAATAAAGTTCATGCATTTAGTTGGACAATGATTACTTATTAATTGTTTATGAACAATGTCAATCGACTACTTCCTATTAATTGTTCCATATAATTCTGTCACATCCATGGCTACAATTTCAAAATCCTGATCTATTTCTGTATTCTTAATTTTTCTAATGAATTTGAAGGAAGACCTAGTTGTATAGTTGCCAAAATCTACCCTCAAACATTATGAAAATGTGATTGTCTAACCATGTAAGGAAGGCTAGAATAAAGTTCATACATTTAGCTGGACAATGATTACTTATTAATTGTTTATGAACAATGTCAATTGACTACTTCCTATTAATTGTTCCATATAATTCTGCCACATCCATGGCTACAATTTCAAGCTCCTGATCTATTTCTATATTCTTAATTTTTCTAATGAATTTGAAGGAAGACCTAATTGTATAGTTGCCAAAATCTACACTATCAACCAAACACTGGTTGACTAACTTAAAAGTTTCAAAGTAATGGATGCCTCCAAAATCTAGCATCAGTCTTAAAGGCTTGCCATGTTTATGTAGCTTTGAGTTAGCAAACATCCTTGGTGGCCTGTTGGCAGATGGATATATGCGGTAATATTCTGCCCTAGAAATGCCTTTATTTTTGTGAGCTCTAAGAATTGATGTAATAAATTTCTCTCTATTGAGTTTGTTGTTGAAAATTTCCACTAAATTAAAATTTTAAATTTCTAATTTGAGTCATCATTTTTCCTTTATAATCCTTATAATCCAAAAGCACGAATGTGTTGTCTTGTCTTCTTTAATACATATGATGCTGTTAGTTTCCAGGAAATGTTTGATCTTTTTAATGTTGGTGTTCCTGTAATCAAATCTCACATACATTTGTTTATGTTGTATAGTTTTAGCAATATCAGAGATAATGTTATCTTTTTGGAGATTGTTTAAATGACCTGATTCTGTATTTGTCTAAAGGTTTGTAATGATGGTATATTATAAGATGTAATATGTTGGACTATTTCCATCATTTATGAGTGAATATTGAATGTATAGAAAATTTTAAACTTTATTTAAACTTTTCAAATACAAACAACTTGTTAGTAATAACACACAAATAGACAATACAGGTTAGTAATTACACAACGTTTCGAGTAGTATTATTCTCCACTCTTCTTCAGGTGTTGCCGGCCTATATGCACAGTGACAATATTGGCTTAGAAGTTGAACTCGCACCTTTAGATTCTTGTATATTGAATTTAAGGCAAACGCTCTACCAACTGAGCTATTCTGTCAAAGGCAGTGGAGAATAATACTACTCGAAACATTGTGTAATTACTAACCTGTATTGTCTATTTGTGTGTTATTACTAACAAGTTGTTTGTATTTGAAAAGTTTAAATAAAGTTTAAAATTTTCTATACATTCAATATTCACTCATAAATGATGGAAATAGTCCAACATATTACATCTTAACCTGATTCTGTGTCTGCAAGTAATTCCAACTTTGGGAGTCTCCATTGACTTCCAATGAATTTAGGTCTCAGTGACTGTTGCTCTATTGACATAGGTCTCTTTATCTATATTGTAGATATTTATATTTTGTTTTCCCACCAAGAAAATTATTTTGCATTCGAACCTACCAGCAATATTTCTCTTGGTGATGTCGAATTTTCTTATAATCCATGGGGGCAAAATATTATTTGCAGTCATCTTCTGCCATCTTTTATTTTCTTTTCTCAATGCACTCTTGTACCCATTAATAATAAAGGGGAGGATCTGCGTTTGTAATTGACTTGTAATTTTGTCATGGTTATGTATTGATTTTTAGTTTATAGCTATTTGGAAAAATATGGAAATCTCTGCACTTTAATTCCTAAATATAGAATGTATTTTTCTGGAGTATTATTTATGTCTGTAAAATAATTTAGTATACTTCTCTGAAACTAAAGACTGCAAAAGGAAGATAAAAGTGTATTTTATCATCAATGACAATGCTATTAATAAATATGACACATGCTTCGCTTTCTCCAGAAAATGGACAAGTTGATTAATTTACATATGTATTTGCATACATTACCATTTAACAATGTAACAATGATTTAAAATCTATTTAGCTATAACTATGACTGATAATACATTGAAAGCACTTAGCTACTTTGATTGGTTGCTGCCATTAACAGCTTCTTTACCCAGCATTTTAAAGCACTTGTATATACTACTCTAAATCCAAGCTAATCGCTATCTAATAATTACCACTGCCATCTAGTGTAAACTTAATTAATTACCAGGTGCAACTAAAATCTCTATCCTTAGTATTTAAATTTCCATCCTCAGATTGATTTCTGGCTTTTTAAAATCTCATTGACAAAGTCAGAAGACAGAAATCAGTCTGAGAATGGGGATTTTTATATTCATTTGATAATCATTGATTACTCAAGCTTACACTAGATAGCATTAGAGGTAATATTTACATTGGTAGCAAGATGAGTGAGAAAGGTAGTATGGTTACAGAAGATTTGAATAAAGACTTTATGCCAGTATACTTTTACAAAAGGTGGGATGACTGTGTTAAGAGAATTTTTGAGTGTTATTAGTGGCAAAGAATGGGATAGAAGAATAGATGCATTAATAAAAAATATGGGGTTGGAGAGAAGGAGAACTAGTATGGAGAAAAAGAAGAGTTTAAATATATATAGAAGTAAACAGATTATTGAATGTGAGTTAATTTACGATAATAGCAAGGAAAGTAAGTAGTTTACTGTTTAAGGCTCGAACAGGATTGTTAGTAACCAGGGAATATACATATAAATGGAGAAATGTGGGTGATTTAGTCTGCAAGTTTTGTAAGGAAGGAATGGAAAATATAAGGCATCTACTAATTGAATGTGAATACTTACAAGCAGAAAGAGTACAAATAATGAAATTGTGGGAGAATAAATATAAACAGTGTTTATTCAGAAAGTGGGTTCTTGGCTTTTCTGCTGGGTTGGAGAAAGGTAAGGGAGGGATCTAGAAATAAAGGCCATAAAGTGGATAAAAGATGATATTGTGGAAATGGGATGGAGCAGGATAGAGAAGAATATGGGAAAAACATAGGGTGAGGAATGGAAAGGTAAGATAAGGTGGCTAACAGGTTTCTCTGGGAATAGTGGCTGAGAGATTCTTGACTTCAATCAAAGATAAACTATATCGCATTGCATCACATCACATTTGTCTAGAAAAGTTTACTACCCAAGTTCTCCTACTTGAAAATCACAATCTATTTATATATAAATATGGTTGAAAGACAAAATATTTTATCATAATGTCATTAAATTCTTTTGCAATTCTACCGGGTTGTTAGATCTTATTCTCATGCTCCGCTGGACATATGGTATTGCACATCCTTCTGGGAGGGGGAAAAATTCATTTTTATTCTTTTCTAGAAGTGGCGCGCAAAAGTCTATTTTGGTAAATAGATTTTTCAAAGGTGTGTACTTGCCATTGTTCTAAATATTGGGGCATTCAAATAAGATATCAACTAAAGGATGTTTTTAACTGGAAGAGTCCTGTCAATCCACTCTTTCTATCAGTTTAGCTGGAAGTACCAATATACATGAGTACAGACAATCGGCTAAATTGATATCCGTTTCTTTTCCTATTAAATCTTGTTCACTTCATGTTCAGTGCAAGATTATGATTAGGAAATCCGCAGGGAGTATTGTCCGGTACACAATAAACTATTTATTTTTTATTGTTTGTTAAACGCTCAGAGTTTGTGTTTTAGATCTAGTTTCTTAATCCTGTCCTTCACTGACGATAGCAAATAGCTTGAAATCATGATATGAAGGTGGAAATTAAGTTAGAGATAGTGAAATACTCGCTCTGACGTTTATGTAAACAAACGCTTGAAGGTGTTTTTGGTATAACGCCATCTATAGAATAGCTTGTGTAAATAATTAATGGATTTAAATATTTTGCCTTTCAGACTATGAATAAATACCATTCCATTTACTACCAGTCTAAAATAGAATAGATCTACTTATTCCTTAATCTTTTGATGTTTATATGCTTATCCTTGCCAAAATTTCTAGAACTATAGAGTGAATTTAATATATTGGCTAGATGAAAATGATAACATTAAAACATTGTTAAATTAACAGTCAATTATACAAGGATGGAAAATGAAGGGAAGTGGTGATTCACTCCATTAATTACCTATACATTAAACTATGCCAATTTAATGTTTCTAATTGACTGTCAATAAAGTAATAAGAAACTCAATTATCATCTGTGGTTAATGTAGTCCCATATGCTGGATTTGAAGACATATGGATATTTGAAATTTTCAGATTTTCTACTTAATAATTAACTATTAGAAAAATGCTGGGCTTGATTTATTTTTAAATCTAATGCCTGAATATCTTAGTGTCTCACTGATGGCAGCCAGTAGCTAGGAACCGATCTGAGAATAGGGATATTCAGAAAAGCTTGTTGAGAGCTCTTAGCATGCTCATTGTATAATATACATATATAATATAGGGGATTTGAATACAGACTTTCAAGCTTCCTTTAGCTATCCACTCTATTTCATACAACCGATATATATGATCACACATATGTGAAAAAGGTAAATGACTTCCAATCCATGTATTTTGTGCTGAACCAGCACTCATCAGTGGTTCAGATCATCATCTCCCACACACACACTCATACATATATATATAATAAGTGTTCGCAATCTTCAAACTTTAATGGTCAGTCTTCAATCTATTCCACTCTCCAACTCTTCAACTATCCATACCAATGAAAATCTGATGATGTGTGTGGTCATGTATATCAGTTGTACGAGATAGAGAGGATAACTGAAGGGAGATTAAAAGTCTGTGTTTAAATCTCCTATATTAAATCTAAACTCCAAGTATATTTATTATATTTGTATTTGTATATATATATTACTAAATATGCTAGCCTAGATAATATATATAAATTAAACAGAATCTCTGAGAGTTAAGATCATGCATCAACATATGTAAAGAAGAAAGAACGAACCACCCTTTTTTCAGCTTTAAGGTTATCTAAGCAAAACATTAAACAATAAAATAGCTATACTGTAAAGTATTTTGAAAAGTGCATTGTGGGAAATATGTTTCTTTTGTAAAGATTTAATATGATGCATCTTTCACCACTGAGCTGCTGAATCTTTGCAAGCCTGATACAAGTAAATGTGCAGGTTCTTTAATGAACAAAGGTGCCTGTGAAAGGGGGAGATAAATTGAGTCTTGTGTAATGGTAAAATTTTTTTAAAATAATTATATGACTGCAATATTTATATTTATTTTCATTTTCTACACAAAATTCTACAGTGTATGTAGGCCTTACCTATATCTGTGGACCTACAGACTCATTTCTGTTTCCGACAAAAAAAATATTGCAGCACACAGGCGTCCAGGCACTTCCTGATCTCCATTAAATACTTGTTTGTAGAGAAAGTAAATGCATTAAAGATCTCTTTTCTTTGCATAGTTCACTATATTATCTGTAATATGAATATTTCTAGTTGATGAAGTGAAAATAGAAGGCGATTTTATTTATTATGCATTAAGTGTTTAATTATCTAATATTTTAAATTGGTTTTGTAAATTCATGATAAGTATGGTTTTAAATTTTTTATAATAACCAAGTATGAATTCTCTTATATTAAAAAAAAAAACATCTTGCACGTTACTTTGCTGTATGATGTTTCAATCTGGACCCCCCCCCCCCAAAAAAAAAAATAAAATAAAATAAATAAATAAATAAATAAATTATCTGATGCCCAAAATTGAAAATGAAAGGCTGGAAAAGAGAAATTGTGTCACCAACTGTTAGGCTTTTTGAGAAAGTTCCTGGAATCTTCAGCTAAAAAAAAAACGATAGTATGCCATCAGAATCTGTTTTGGGCCTAAAAATATAGGGACGCTGAAAAGCGGCTTGCGCAAAGACGCTTCATATATCAGCGCCGGCACTGAACCTTTGGTCCTTTGTGTGTATATATATATTAATTTCTGCTAACTGTTAGTAAAAAATAAAATATATTTATTTTAAAAAAGTGATGAGTCAAACCGTAGTCATCAATTACTAATTTTATTTTAAATTTTTTTTACCTTTCGTTATTATTGTGTGAAAGAACTTTTTTTTTTTTTTTGTAGTTTTTACTTTCCATTACTATTGTGTGAAGGAACTTTTTTTTATAGTTCCAAAACAATCACAATATAAACAAAGAAAATAAAAATCTATTGATAATATCGATGTTTTTGTAGCATGCTATAATGGAACTTGATATTAATATCTGTGTTTATTATTTTTTTATTTTTTTATTAATATTTTAAATAATTTTAGTATTTAATTATTCACAGTACATGATAAGAAATACTTTTTAAAAAAAATTCAAAAACTTTAATAAAAGTTATTCTCTGAATTATTTATGTGTTTCATAAGCATATACACATGTACACATTTTCACACATACATACTATTTTGACATATATATATATACAATTGGTATATAATTCTTACAATTTAATCTACAAATGCCAATTTTTTTTTGCACTGACATTTACAATAACATTCTATTTTGATAACTCTATTGATTTTTATTAATCATTTATTAAGCTGAAGATTATCATATCATATTTAACCTAGATATACATTGTAAACTTTAATTTAAAGTCAATATATCGATTATAATTAAACACAACCACATGAAATAATTGATTCATATCTGATATTGTCCTGAAGATTTATGGTGATGGTGTTTTAGTTGCATTTATATATATCTTTAGAAAAACTTAACTGTATTTAAATTTTCCAAATACATTCAACTGTTAGTAATAGCACACATGTTAGTATATGCACAATGTTTCAAGAGGTATTTTCACTTCTTCAGGCATTGTTGACTTGACCAGTGATACAGTAGTAGCATGGGAATCAAATATAGACCCTTAGATTCTTGAATTTAAGATAATGCTCTAACCAACTGAGCCATCTGTCAAAGGCAACAGCCAGTAGAAATGTCATATATTTATTTATCTATGAGATTTCTCCTGATTTCTCCACTTTTTCTAAGAGCAAAGTTGATTAGTGTTTCCATACATTATGCATAGTCATACTAGGTTGAGGTATGGGTTTGTTTGCCATTGTCATGTGAACAGCTTCTTTAAATTTTCTTCTTTGTATCTTTTCTCCTCTATCCAATATTTTTGTATTTTCCCAATTGAACACATGTTTGTTGGTATATACATGATTTGCTACCTTAGATACATCTTCACAATTGAACATATGTTTATTGGTATATACGTGATCTGCTACCTTAGACACATGTTTTCTCTCTTCTAATCATTAGTTTGGGTTCTTGTTCTATTCTTTTTTTGCATATGTAATATCCTCAATATACTTATAATTCATATTCCATTACATCTAACTTCTTATGAATAAAGCCATTTGAAAAATTTAACTGTCTACCAAAATGCATTTCTGATTGAATCATCATTCTTCAGTTGGCTCAGATCACAACTTCTCACATGTTTTTATTATTTTTTGTTCGTATTTATCAAATTATTGTCATATCACAGAACATTCTCCTTCAAATACATTACTTGGAATTATTTTTAAGCAGACTCATAACGAATCATATACTTTTCATTTATCAATGGCCATTCAGTTTGGTTTTAGTAGAATTCCTCTTTTATCTGACCTCCAACCATATATATTCTAAATAAATCAACATTGATATCTGAAAAGGTTGAAACTTATTAATAGTAGTGACTTTAGTTCAGAAATTAATCAAGCCTTCTTAAGATTTAATATTAGTTTAAATTTGCATTTGACAATGTGGATTTTTTTTGTATAGGTAATTCCTTTTAAACAATTAATTTGTTTACAGGTTGCTGATATTCTCATTGCAAAACAAAAAGAGAAAGAAGAAATGGAGCAGATTCATATGGATCTTCGGGACGAAGAAGAACAAGAAGCTCTTCGTCAGCGAGAAGAGGTAAAATGCACATTTGAAATATTTTCTAATGCTCCAAAAACTTTGTCTGTTGATGCTTAGGCTTAAATTTTTATTTCTGATGCATGTTGACTGTACAATCTTTTTCAATCAAATATAAAAAAGGTTATATTATTGTTATAACTTCATGTATCATGTAAAATAATAACTACATGTATAATAGCAATACAAATTGTGCATTATTAATCCAGAAATTGATAATTTAGAATATTTTTTAGTTTGAAAAAAATGTCAAAGAGGGAGAGGCATTTAAATTTATACAATTGCCAGACACAAATAGTTCAAGACTATTCTGATATGCAATTAATGATGCTGAAGATGTAGCATAGCTGATGAATGGGAAGCTCTTGTACAATTCAGTATTGGGTTATAACATCAGGCACCCAATAGACTCAAGCCCTAATATAAGCATGACCAGTAAGAGTTGGTGTATATACAAATATTCTCTAAGCTTAAGTGATTCATTTAAGTTTTTAAAACTCTTACTGGCAGGTGAGTATGCGGAGATTTATAATATTTATTCAAGAAATAGCACATTATCAGAGGTTGACTTTTTTTAATAATAACAAAATTTTCAGCACTTTATAATAATAGATTATCATGTTTAAATTTGTTTTAAAAAATTTATGTTAAAATTTTCCAAATATGCTGAATTGAAGTGTTTTATTTAAATCTATTTAGGTATTTTTGGAGCTGCAAGTTTTTTGATTATTTATAATGCTATTATTAATTTTCATGAATCTGTTTTTTTTATACATCTCTATAATGTTTATTTGATAGCTTTATTAATAATTTTGAACAAATTCAGTCGTTTTAATTTTTTTAAACTATATTGTACTGTTTATATAAATGTGATTAAAATGATAGTACAAGTCTTACTGAAAAAAGTGTAAGAAATCAAAAGATAAAATTATTTTGTCCATACTCCAAAGTAAAACTTACTGTCAAATGGGTATTTTTCAATTCACTGATTGTGGTTTTTAGTCTTACCAAGCCTGTTATAGAATAAAAATATTATTGTTTGATGTAAGTTCTGTTCTATTAAACTTCTTACCTGAATGTGCTTTACTTGATGAAGGATATTTCACAAACAAATAGTTGGAAAAATGGCTCACTATTGTTACTAAATCTACATAAATGTGATTTCAAGTAATGTGGTGTGTGCATACATTAATTTTAATATACATATACACACACAAATAAATGTCATATCCATTTCATGGAAACCCATACAGTTTCACACACGAAATAGTTGGTTAGAAACAATTGTGAGGTAGAATAAACAAAGAACCTTAAAATACTTGAACCTATTTGAGTTCCAACTTTCCCCTCTCTTATTTGGAAGTCCCTAGTGAAAATGTCATCCATATTTCAACATTTTATTTTTACAATTAAATTTTTTTTTATATCATTGATTGATAATCTTTACATTATTTAATATAACTGTAAGCTTACAAATGAAAGACATTTTAAAAGTTAATATTTGGATTTTGAAACAATAGAAAAATAAAGTATTAAACTGATTTTTAATTATAAGAATGGGTTTTTAATTATTCAATCATAGCTCAGTCTAGTCCTAACAATTGTGGAATGAAATATTTCTTATTCTATTTATAAAATAGAAATGAAATTTAGATGAGACATCTTAAAAAAATGAAGTTATGTATTAAATTTCTAAATTAAATTTACTATTATTAAAATGTTACAAGGAATTTCTTGACTGGTGTTTATGAAAGACATTTTTGTTATCCAGTAAAAACAGCTTCCAGTTTACTGTAATTATGATTTTTATGACTTTTTTGAAAAAACAAATATTTTCCAATAAAATTTAATTGTAATCACATAATTTTTTGATTTAAAATAAATATTTTACAAATATATTGTATAAATAAATTTAATACGTAAATAAATTACTGAAAATTACAATTTTTCTTTTTTGAAATACTAAAACAAAATACATTCGTGGAATTGCCTTTGACCAAACAATCAACCAATCAGGCATTGTCAACTTGTTTGTAGATCCAAAAAAGGCATACTTTTCTATTCAAATTTTGTATGCAGTTTTACAGTACTGACATCTTTAGGCTTTTTTTAAAACTAATAATTTTAATTAACAATTTTTAAACCAAAAATGTCTAAGGGGTCACTGTACCATTGTAACACCCCAAAATGCATGAAAATTGAATGACTTTTTAGTGATTAAATAAGAATATATTAAAAGGATCTTAAACAAATAATAATAGTTTATGATGTATACAAAAAAGAGAAAACAATAATAATGTAATAGATTAATTTTTATTGACAACTTCTAAGAATTTAGAAAATTTTTTTTAAATAAAATAATATGGTAGGTAAATTTTTTGTTATCATTATCTGAAAGATTTAGAATTTTTTTTTTAAAAGAAATAACTGTAGGAATATATGTGGGAATGAATGATTATTTCAAAAACAAGAAGAATAGGCAGAATAATTATAAGAACTTTTTTTTACAATATAATAAAATTATAAAAATTAGTTAATAAATAGATTTTTAAAAAACAAGATAATTAAAGCACTTACATTTTGGTTTTAAAAAAGGCGAAGAAAGGTTAAGATTATATTTTATATATTTATTTTTTCTTGTGTTATTTTGTGGAAGACAATAGAGTCACAAATTAAATAGAACTAATCTCTAAGTTTATTCAAAGGAAAGACCTTAGTTAAGAAGATAATTGTATAAAAAATTAATTAAATGCAATTATGGATTGATTCAAGGTTTAATAAGAAACAAAAAACAAATGAAGTCACAGAGCATATATAAAGGTGTGGGTTTCATTAGAAAAGATGTTTCTTTTGAATGTGGACACTTTAGAAGTCAACATGATTGGGGATTCCACCATCTGCCTGAAATTTATCTTGGAAACTATATTTGCAATAATGCTATTCTAATAGAAGTTTAACTCCCAGTGTAGTGAATTATATCAAGATGAGATAGCAAATACTTACTCAAGAAAATTTTAATAAGCAAAATTATAAGCCAGAAAATGGAAGAACAGTTAAAATTTCTCAAAGAAAACTTACAAATAGGTATTCTAGTTTTGCCTCCTTAATGTACATGTATGATCTATATGGTGAACCCTAAGATGTGAACTATATAAATTTTACAGGAAGCTATAGGATTTGGCCAAATCACTTGAATAATTTGAAAAACAACAAGTTATTATTTTTAGAAACTTTATTTTGATCTGACTTCCCAAATGTATTAAATATAATAGTTAATCATAAATATATTTTGTTTTCAAATTATTGTAAATTAGTGATTGTAAATATATATATAACCATTAGACACCAATTAACACACACACACACACACATATATATATATATATATAAACAAAATACACTAGAATAAGTCTACAAAATTAAAAATGCCTATGTAAAATTAAAAAAATAATTTCTTTGCTATAGCCAGCTTATGACTTTTTCCGCTATGTTGGTGGAAGAAGCCGTAAGCAAAGAAATTATTTTTAAATTTTATAGAAGCATTTTTTATTTTGTAGACTTATTCTAGTGTGTTTTGTTTATTAAATTTATGTCACTTAATATTACATATAGACATATAAAGCTTTTTTGGTTTAAATCATATATTGTTTTGTTTAAATTCCTGATGTTTCATGGACTGTCATTCATCATTGTTAAGGTTAAGGTCTTAGTGAAGGGCATGAAATAAAGAACACTCATTTTTATATATATTTGATAGTTGATTATTCAGAATAGATGAATTAACAAAATTTGTATTTCCTTCAGTTTAAGCAATTAATTGATTTCAAATTGATTTTAGAAGAAAGATATAAAGTAAATGGTCTTCACAAGGGTGGAATATATTGTTCTTCATCAGTTTTATTTAAACCACTTGGTCTTTTTAATATTTCAATAGACTCTCTCATGGTCTCAAATCATACTTTTTCAAATTAGTAAGTATTTTAGCATCATCAAAATCAAGGGTGTGACCAATTTTTTTTTAAAAAAGCAAAGTTAAAGCTGATGTATTTTACTTTTGATTGAAGGTATTTTTATGCTCCCTAATTCTGATATTAATTTATCTATTGGATTGATATACATAGTTTTATTTATATATTTACATCACATAACTGTGAAAATATTAAGTATAATATAAGGTAGTTGTGACTTATGCCAATGTGGCCGCTGGGCGTTGCTGCAGTACCATCAACAAAACCCAAGAAGCATGCAAGTGATAATTTTCTATCTAAAAATCACTGAAATCAACAAATTAAAAATGCCTAAGGCAAAAATAAATTGAACAAATCCTTCTAAAATGCAAATAAAAAAAAACCTCCAAAAATGTTATAAAATTTCAAATTACAAAAACAGAAATCGGTGAAAATGCATCAAATGGAAACATCCCACGTAAAGAATTTCTATCCAAAAATTGCTGAAATTGACAAATTAAAATGCCTAATTTGAACAAATCCTTCTAAAATACAAACTAGAAAAAAAAACAAAAAACAAAACAAGAAAACGCTATGAAATTCAAATTACAAAAACAGAAAACTTTAATGGTAAATGTCAAAAAAATTAATGAAGCTTCAATAATGGTTTTCATTAATGGTGGGAGTTACAAAAACAGAATTTCATCAATATTTAGTTTTCAACATTTGCAAATATGCATCTGCGATCAGATTCTAAAGCAGTGATTATATCAAATAAAAAGCAATCAGAACTTTATATGGGAGCTTCTATTTATCAAATTAACGATTATCTGCTTTGAAATTAGAGCATATCCTCAAAAATAAGTCAAACGCAAGCCTACCCATCTCCTTCCCCCCCCCCCAATGAAGATTTTCTAGGCAAAAAATAACTGAAATGGACAAATTAAATGCCTAAATAGAACAAATCATTCTAAAATACAAATTAAAAAAAAATAAAAACCAAGAAAATGCTATGAAATTCAAATTACAAAAACAAAAAAAAATTAATGGTAAATGTCAAAAAAATTAACGAAGCTTCATTAATGGTAGATGAGTGTACATTAATGGCTTTGTAACAAAAACAGATTCCAAAGCAGTGATTTACATAAACTAAAAAGCAATAGAAATTTACACGGGAGCTTCTATTTATCAAATTAATTATTCTCTGCTTTGAAATTATAGCATATGATCAAAAATAAGTACTTTTCAATATAAGAACATTAGCCCCCCCCCATGAAGAATTTCTATCCAAAAATCATTATGCATTAAGAATTCGATTAAAAATAAGTAAAATGCAAATACAAAAACAAAAATTGGTGTCTAACTAACAGATATACCCTCCTTCCTCCTGCATGAAGAATTAAAATGAAAAATGGTGATGACTGACTAACTTTTCAAAAATGAACTAAATTTCATCAGTATTTAAAAAATAAAAGTCTATTTGCAAATATGCCTGTGCGTTATCTAACTAATAGATATAATAATAATTCACAAATCTTAAATACAGATGAATACATATTAAGTAATTAAAAATAGATAACAACAAGCACATAGTGATCTGTTGTTATCTCTCAGAATAGATTTCAAAGCAGAGATTTATGTCAGGAGAGCTACTAATTGTTCTTCCCAAAAATTTATTACATTAATTATTCTCCACTTTGAAATTATGGCATATCATAACTTATGAATTCGAATTTAGAAATGAAATAAAATAATCAGAATAGAAAATAGGCATTGCCATAGATTACAGAAAGTTTAAAATAATCATTGATTACAGTTACAGGAAAAATTATTAAAATGTTATATTTATTGGCAAGAATGCTACAAGATTTTATTTTAACAAGAATTTTAAGTAATTATGAATATTAAAATATAGAGTTTTAAAAATAGATTTGTCAAACTCTGCATTTAAGAAATATTACCAACTTTGTTCCAGGCTCAGTTTGCTGCCATTTGCATCCATGATGTCCTGCTTTGTTTACAACTCTTCTTTAATTAAAATTATAAAATTTAGCTTTCTATTGTTAAATTTCTTAACTTAGCACTTTTATCATGTGAATAACAGCAGATTAAAAAAATAATTTAACAGAAGATGTGACTGAATAGTATACATAGCAGTAATTTAAATTAAAACTTTTGATTATTTAAAGAAGCAGAAGTTGATCTCTTTTAATCTTTTGCATGCCCCATTTGTTTAAAAGCGAAGTTACTTGACATCACTCTAAATCAGTCACTTTTCATACTACAATTATGATTTTGTGCTCTTTTTAAAGATTAAAAAAGTTCTGTAAGATGCTGTCCTCTCTTGAATTATTTTACAAGTAAAAAATCAATAAAAATGACCTTATACATCAAACAAAGAAAAAAATAACACCCCTTCTTAGATCTGATTGGCTATTAAATTTTGACAACAATGAAAATGGCTGCCAAAAAGTAAAGAGTTACGATCTGTTTTATTTCAAAAATGATAAACGAATGTTTTAGACCATTTTAACAGTATTTTTTTGACAAATTATAAATTATTTTGATAAAATATGCTAAAAATAAAATTATTTTGAAAAAATAGTTAAGACGTTTAACAAAAATTATTTGTTT
The DNA here is from genome assembly GCA_028023455.1 of Epiperipatus broadwayi. Taxonomy (NCBI): domain Eukaryota; kingdom Metazoa; phylum Onychophora; class Udeonychophora; order Euonychophora; family Peripatidae; genus Epiperipatus; species Epiperipatus broadwayi. The sequence continues at coordinate 2,965,157 of JAQFVV010000051.1, forward strand.
TTTTCTGCAACTAACATTGGCAAAGAAAATCATGTCATTAGCAAAACGTTTTGATTGGTGAGTAAGATTTCATTTTACATTTTCCACTAGCGGAAATTTATATAATTATATAATAACATATTATTTTTGAAAAAACTTTCATTCATTTTCATAACCTGATAAATTATTAATATACTTTTTACAAACAAAACTAAAGTGAATATAATATTAAATGATGAATATATTTTGACGCTTGAGTTTGTGAGTTGATCAATTTTTGTGAATTGACCAATTAAAAGTTTTGACTTTTACCTCATTCAGCCAATAAAATAATTAGCGCTCTAAAGGTTAATTTGGAAAAATCATTAGTTTAGCAAAACTTAGGAACATCAGATTATTGATATTCAATATATGTGCATCATTATTATAAGCTTCATTATTATTTTATTTTCACTTGTATTGTAAACAAACTGTATGTATGTCAATATATTAATCAAGAAACATATATGCAAAATGCACATGCCCAAAGTATACTAATCATGATATTCCAGTGAAAGGTGACCAGTTCTCTCTCCAAATGACATGAAATAACATCTCTGAATCAATGCATGTGTTACATAGCAATGTAGTTTAACTATTTGCTATAAAAATGTTAAAATTCTAGCATGTCTGAATCACATGTTATGATATGAAATGTGGTATTGTGTTTCACACCATAACCTACAATGGAACAGCACATTAATGTTAAATTTTGCTTTAAAATGGGGGAGAACTGTTAATGAAACATTTGAAAGGATTTAGACTGTGTATTGAAGTGAAGTCATACGTCTCAAGAATGTTTTCAATTGGTTTGAAAGGTTTTGTGACAATGGCAGGGAGAGTATTAAAGATGATCCACATATATATGAATCACTCACATTTCATGCTATAATTCATGATCTAGGTAGACTAGTATCTTAAATTTCCTTTAATGTTATGGCTAAGTTGTATTGACACATAATATATGCATTGATTCAAAGCTGGCGCTGCAGGCAGCATGGAGAAAAAACCAGTCACCTTTTCAGTGGGTACACTATGTCTAAAAGGTATGGAATAATAATATTTCCTATACACTCGTTATATTTGTTGTATTTGTTTTCATGAATAGACTAGCTTATATAGTGTGTACATAAGTTACAGAATATATATTTGTTTTAGCCATCTTATATAGGACAGATTTAAAATTCATTAAAAACAAGATTAAATCAACTCATTTTGCAGCGAAGCTTAAATACAGATTACTTATTTAATGAAAAAGTTATTTCAATTCAGTTTAATTGAATTTAGCTAAGAAAAAGGAAACTTAACACCAACGATTAAAAAAAAAAATCCAAGGTAAAAACGTCAACGACAAGATATTATTATTACAAATTTAAAACATAAAAATAATCACATAGGTTTGATTTAATAAATACAGGAAAACAAAATATTATAAAAATAATTTATTAGAAAAGTATAATAATAAATACTGTATTATAGCAGATGTAATATTAATGTACAAAAATAACTCTTTGTGTGTCTATGATCAATATTATTTGATTATAAAATAAAAATATAACTAATTAAATAAAATCTAGATCAACTAATATAACTAATTCTTAATAAATAATTTTAAAAAATGTACAAAAATAATTAATAGTATTGATAAAAGATGGCGCTAGTATCAAATGATTTTATGTGCAGAAAGAAGAGAAGATATGGATATTATGTTGAGGACATGTGCAAGGGTGGGTAAAGAGATGGGGATTAAATTTAGTGAAGAAAAATCAAATATAATGATGGTTAATACTGGGGAAAGAGAGGATGTAGTTTTTTTATTGGGGGATATAAAGTTAAGTGTAGTGGATAGATATAGGTATTTGGGAATCATCTTATGTAATCAGGAAAATTGCTTGGTTGAATGGGAGAAAAAATTGGTAAATGAAGCAAAGAAAAGAAAAGGTTTGGTAAAGAAACTAACAGTATTTTCATATAATAAATATGATGTAGCTAGAATTGTATGGAAGGGAGTTGCAGTAGCAGGGTTAACATATGGTAATGATGCATTATGTGTTAGTAAAAGGATTTTAGATTATTTAGAGAAAGTACAAAGGGAAGTAGGAAGACATGCATTAGATGCAGAGATGTGGACAGCAAAGGAGGCAATTCAAAGAGAAATGGGATGGTCAAGTTTCTATATGAGAGATGCAAAAAGTAAAATGAAAATGTTTGGTAGGTTGCAGTTTATGGATAGTAAAAGAATAGCCAAAATAGTGTTTAATTGGGTTATGAGTAAAGGGCAGGTAACAAGATGGGTGAGAAAGGTAAGGCGATATGCAAAAGATTTGGATAAAGAATTTATATCGGTATACTTGTATAAAAGGTGGGATGATTGTGTTAGGAGGATTGTTGAATGTTATAGTGGTAAGGAATGGGATAAAAGAATAGAAGCATTAATAAAAAATAGGGAGTTGGAGAGATGGAGGAGTAGTATGGAGGGTAAGAAGAGTTTAAATATATATAGAAGTAAACAGAAAATTGGAAGCAAGTTAATTTATGATAATAGTAAGGAAAGTAGTTTATTGTTTAAGGCTTGAACGGGATCTTTAGCAATAAGAGAATATACATGTAAATGGAAAACTATGGGTGATTTAGCATGCAAATTGTGTAAGGAAGGTATAGAAAAAATTAGGCATCTGTTGATTGAATGTAAATGCTTGAAAGCAGAAAGGATACAGATAATGAAGTTATGGGAGAATAGATATGAACAAAGTGACAATACAGAAAGTGAGTTATTAGTTTTTATGCTGGGTTTGCGAAAAGATAAGGGGGATTTAGATTTAAAGGCCATAGAGTTGACAAAGATTATGTTGTGGAAATGGGATGGGGCGGAATGTGGGGAATGGAAAATAAAGTGGCTAACAGGTTTATCTGGGCATAGTTGCTGAGATATTCTTGACTTCGTTTAAGGAGAAGCCAAATACATCACATCACATCACATCAAGAGCATATATAATGAAGTTATGGAAGGATAAATATGAAAAAAGTGATCATACAGAAAGTGGATGATTGATTTTTATGCTGGATTTGGGAAAAGATAAGGGTTATTTAGATATAAAGACCATAGAGTTGACAAAGATTATGTTGTGGAAATGGGATGGAGCAGAATATGGGAAAACTTAGACTGGGGAATGGAAAATAAAGTAGCTAACAGGTTTCTCTGGGCATAATTTCTGAGAGATTCTTGACTTTTGTTTAAGGAGAAGCTACAGTACATCACATCACATTACATTTCCCGTGATATCATACCCAAGAGAAATTAAACAATGTTTGCATTACTTGTGAAATATCTACAATTGACTCAATGAAATAGCTAATGATAGAAGGTGAAGTAGCTATGAAAATGGGAATTAAGTTTATTAAAGAAAATATAAGACTGCAGAGAGGAACAAAGAATGATCTGTGTGAGTTATGCTATATGTTACTTTGGAGGGAGATTGGGAGAAGAGCTAGATATAAAATGAAGAAGCTAGTAGACAAAGATAATTTAGAATAGTAATTCAAATGATGTAATTACTCTGACACTACTACTTAGTACCAAATAGTACCAGATCTTTTATGAAGCAAGCCAACATGATTAAAGTGTTACTTCTTTAATAAGCATTACCATCTAGTATCTATTGGTTAAAAAGTTTACACAAGATGGTGAAAGATTAGGAAAAATAAAAGAATTTGCTAATGAATAGAGTATGTGTAAGTTAGATCATGTGATGCTTTTTGCTGATGATGTGGAGAGTTAGGTCTTATTAGAAGTCATGACATTCTTTCTACCTGCTACTTGTTACTACCACCAACTATATAGTTGTAATTTCACCAATCGTAACACAAAGTGAACTTTTAGTTGCTGCAAATATGATATTAATGTAAATAGATGCAATACATTTTTTGACATTACTTTAATTGTATATCATTTATTAGCCAGGTAACATTATTTTGCAGCAGCAAAATATATAAATACAACAGAATTGGCACAATATGACAGGATCTGCCCACATGGGTTTATTAAGTAATTATCAGCATCATTAAAGAATTGATAACAGCTAACATTATTATTGGGTGAGAGAGCAAATAGGTGTTATTGACATTGAAATAATTAAGACAAGTGGAGTTGGGCTGGACATATTGCTACAAGAGGTGATAATAGATGGACACTTGAAGTCTTAAATGGGATTCCAAGAAATTGTAAAAGACCTAGAAAAAGTCCACATGTGAGATGATCAGAAGAAATAATTAAGTGTGCTAGGGTGATATGGAAAAGAGAGGCTAAAGATTGGAGAACATGGGTTGAAAGACCTTCATTCTGCAGCGGATCGATAATGATTGAAAATGATGACCAAAACTATCGATTATTTCATTTCTGTTGAAAAAGCAGAAAAGGCGACTATGAAAATTTGGAAAAATATGTTCTTAATATGTAGAGCATATATGGGCATAATTTTGGGAACTTCTAAGATTTTGTGTGCAGTTTTAATTCAAATGTTATTTTTTTAAATGCTTTTATTTAATTTAGTTATTCTGTTTATTTATTTGGATCAAAGCTTGTAACATGTTAACATAATTTTCTCAAACAGATTTTCTTCAAATTTTGTACAAATGTTAGATATTGATGACAAAGTGATATGGCAATGAAATATTTTTTCAAAAAATGTTTGCAGTTAATTGAAATAAAAAGAAAAAGAAATGAAGAACAAAATCTTAATTTCTCTCGACTGTTTAACTAAAACTTGTTTTTTTTTTTTTTTAAAGACTGTTTTCATAAACAAAAAAAAACCTTGTAAATGTTTTTTAACATGAACAAATTTCATTTCAAATAGTAGAAATGTAAGGATATTGTTTACATTCTGTGTTTTTCAATTTGAAAATGATAATTGAAAGTTTGCTAATCTTTCACATGTGCTAAGATAGCCAATCAGATTTTAAACAGCCATCTTAAGAATGATCAGGCTTCGACACACAACAGAGATTTTGACAAGAAAAGGATGATACCAACCTATTCTCAACTTAACTTTTTTTAAATAAATTGCGGTTTAGTAAATCTAAGATTTCGCTCTGTAATATCTTAAATTAATAACACAATGGATGATAAGTATATATGTTTATATATTCAAGCTTTCAGGCCAAGATGCTTAAGACTGGCTTATATATTTAAAAAAGTTAAGTTGAGAAAAGATTGTTATCATCCTTTTCTTGTCAAAATCTCTGTCGTGTGTCAAAGCCTGATCATTCTTAAGATGGCTACTTAAAATCTGATTGACTGCCTTAGTGCATGTGAAAGATTAGCAAACTTTCAATTATTATTTTCAATTTGACATCATGCGATTTAGACAAATTTGAAAATGAATAATTACAAAAAGTACATTGCAAAATATCCAAAAATTAAAAAGCAAAAATAATATATATAAAAAATATTTTATAAAAAATGCTCTTAATTTAATATGATTATTTAAAACACACAAAAAATAATTTGTTTTTCAATCACAATTTTGGTCATTATATGTAATTTGAAATAAAAGTGTGGAACATCCATAAATTAATTAATTCAAAATAAAAGTATGGAGCATCGATAAATTAATTAATTCAATCACTATTTTAAAAACAATGATTCATTTAATTAATTGGTGAATATTCTCACACTTTTATTTCAAATTATATAATAAACTAAAATTATGGGTTAAAAAAAACAATTTTTTTTAGTTTTTTTAATATATTACTGATCAAGTTATATAACAATTTAATAGTAAACAGATTTTATTTATTGTTAAAAGGAGGTTGACTTGACAACAGTTTGAAATTGTTGATTGTTGATGATATTGTGATTGTCTAAATGTAGACTGATTTTTAATGATATATATATAAGAATAAATCCTCATGATTTATTTCATAAGATTTTATTCACTAACAATTTTAAGATATTACTATCGCTGAAGTAAGAAAAAATAATTCAATTTTAACACTGACAATAAACACAGCTTAAGCAATCAAGATATAAAAGATTTTTTTTTATCTACAGTTTGATTTGTTTGTGCGTGCATCTATAAAATTATATATTTGATTAATTATAAAAGAATTAGTTATTTAATATTTTTCTTTCTAAAAGCATATTTATCTATGAGAAAATTAATTGTAAACAGATAAATAAATTATCGTAATTTTAAGTAAAATTATTTTATTTCTATTCATAATATATATATTTTAAAAACAAAAAATATCAAAATGTTGGCTGTTAATCTGCAAAGTTGAAAAGTTCATAAATTTGGTATGTGCCCACTGAGGCAATGAAAGTAAATTTTCAGGCTTTTGACCTTTAGAGGTGTACTATCTGGTCAAAAACAGATAGAGTTTATTTGGATTTTTATTTTTTAAAAATCTTTATTGAATGACCAGAAAGAGCAATTCTTTGAAGGTTGGAGTTTAGATGTCAAATAATAAAACAAATGAATTTAGTATTATTGGTGTTATTTCGTGGCAGGATGCAGGGTAGGCAAAGCACCTAAGTGACATGATTTAAGGGGTGAAAGATTTCTAGGAACATAAAGATAAGACGATTATTTTACTGTTTAATTTTATCTTTCCGCCTTGTTCAAATCAGTCCATTGTTATATACAGTATATTATCAATAAAATAATTTATTATTTAAACATTCAATAAGCATTTCTGCTATTATTAATGCTTTATTGTAATAAAATCATGGACCACATAGCACAGTAGGCAATAGTTTCTCTAAAGTTATTGTAAAGGACAAAGTTATTTTAATTTTGTTACTAAATGGGTATTAATTATAAAGGATTTGAACACAGGCTCTTAAGCTTACCTCAACTATCCATTCTATCTCATACAACCGATACTCATGGTCACACACATGTGAAAAAAAAACTTTAATATACGTATTTCGTCCTGAACCAGCACTCATCAGTAGTTGTATGAGATAGGGTGGATAGCTGAATGGAGTTTGAAAGTCTAAGTTCAAATCCCCTTCTGTAATTATATCTAAATTCCAAGCATATATAAATACTTGTATTCAAATATTAAACAGGTATCATAAATTATGAAATTATTTGTTCAATTTCAGTTTGAGAAAAAAAAAAATCTCGAAAAAAGAATAACTTAAAAGTGATATAACCCTGGACTAAACAGAACTATTATTTTTATTATCATCAGTGAAGCTAACATTTAAATGACATCAAGAAGTATCATTGAATGTCTTTATAATTATTTTCTTGTAGTGAAAAAAAGTATTGGAAATTGTTTTAGGATCATTTAATGGTGATGGCTAAATTATTCAGTGTGAAATTATTATCAACATTATTTCCAATCTTGATGTCTATTGTAGCATGAAGATCCAGCCAAATTTAATGCAATTTCTTCTATTATAGCTCTTTTTTTACATCATACCATCAAACATCTTTATTTCATCTGCTCATCTCACGTGGTCTCTTTCAAAACTTTTTTATAATCTCTTAGATCCAATTTAAGTCTTCAACTCTTCATCTACATCATCTTATTATAGAAGTACATAAAGCCCAACTACATTTTAGTTGATGTTAATGATGATTGTTTATCTCATCTATATATACATCTCCCCATACTCCATTGAATTGTCAGAAGTCTCTGTAGGGTCCTTTTGTTAGTGCCTCACAGATTTATAAATAAGACTTGGTAAAATGTCCATTAAAAAACCTTTTTTACAAATATATAGACTTACAATTAAGTTACCACTATCACAACAACTCTGTCCAAGTTTAAATTTATGATTATTTTCATCCATTATGTTTCATTTGCTTTAAAAATCCTTATCAAATTGTTTGCAATTGTTAAAATCCTTCTAATTCATGATTGTCAGTTGCTTTTTATAAGAAATCTACTGAAGATAAGTTTAACCTGTTTAATATTTCAAAAATATTACCAAATTCACCACTTCCTTTATTTTGCTGTAATATCTTATATAAATGGAATTTATCCACTCTACTTTGAATACTTTTTAGCAAAAAACGTTTTATTGTACATATATGCATACACAATCTTATGTTTCAACTGTCATGCAGTCTTCTTCAGAGTCACTTTTACTTTAATTTTACATATATGCATACACAGTTATGTTTCGACTATCACTCAGTCTTCTTCAGAGCCATTTTTACTTTACTTAAAGTAAAAGTGGCTCTGAAGAAGATTACAGGGCAGTCAAAACATAAGATTGTGAATGCATATATGTATAATAAAAAGTTTTTTTTTACTAAAAAATGTTCAAAGAGTGGATAAATTGCTATTTAATATTTATATTTTCTTACTTTCATCTGCTCTTGCAATATTTCCTAAAGCAGTGAACATTATTTACATAGAAATCATATCATCTCTACACTCTAGATAATTTAAATAAACTCCATGTATGTTTTATTCTCTTAAATTCCTATTTTAATTCACAAAATACTTCTTGTAAAACTGGTATGAAATTTTTTTAAAATTTATGTTTACCAATATTAAACTATAATCTAATCATTGCTATTGCAATCTGATAATAGTCATAGTATCACTCTATATATTCATGGTTCAAAGATATAATAATCATTGTGGAAGTCCTTGTAGAATCAAATGATTTTTATAATATACAAATCCAAAAGATTATAGAAACTCATTCATTTATAAGTTCTCTCAATACATGGATGTGATCCACTGTCTTAAAATCAGTATTAAATCCATCTTGGTCTTTTGGTTAGTTTAAGTCCAAAGTTTGCCACAGATATGTAATTTCTAATAGTTTTTTTATTATCTTTATTAAATCTTATTATTACTATGCATTCTTTCCAATTACTGGTACTTCTTTAACATTTAGACATATCACATATAGTTTTTAGACATTTGGCATATAGTTTTGCCAATAATTTTCCTACTTCTTTTATGATATTGATGATTTCTTAATTTTCTAGAGCTTCTTTCTTTATGAAGTATTAAACTTTATCATTCTTATTTCATTGACAAATCTATATAATATTAATATCATTTATGTTCTTTATTACTTTTTACAACACTTTTTTACAACTCACTATTGACAGTTTTGATTGTCTCAACAATTATCTTCAGAACTGTGACAACCATAATACAAATGACAAGGCAAAACTCTCTCCATACAGTAGTGCCACCCTGTGCCAACCAGAGTAATCAATGGATGTCAGAAGGCTTTTGCATAAAATCCCTATCTAGTGCCTACTCATACAATATCCCCAGACTAGTTTCTGGATTGTGACCTTTGTCAGTGAGGAGCCTTGGTTCTGAGAGCACTGCACCTAGATATTAGGATCTAATGCAACCCTCCAGCAGCCACCTTTTAACTCTACTTAACTACAAAACTATGAGAATGAAATTGAAAATATGATATTTTCAATCTAAGCTCAATAGCTTATATAGGCATATAGGTCACAGGGTGGCACTACTGTATGGAGAGAGTTTTGCCTTGTTTAATAACAATTATGCGCTAGTATAAGAGATAATGATCATGTGATGTTTAGTGGTTTAGCATAAAGCAAATACATGAATATATATAAATGTAAAATTATATGTTCATGTATATTTGTATTTATGTATTTATATTGCTTGTTGTAATTCTGAAGAATATTTCTGGAGCAATCAAAACTGTCAATAGTGAGTTATAAAAAGCATTGTAAAAATTAATAAAGCACATAAATGATGTTAATGTTAACTATTTCTGTCTTTATAGATTTGATTGTACATCTAAATTTTTCATTTTAAATGCTTGGCAATTTAGAAGATATAGTGGTTATTTTGTTTGTTCATTATTATTATATAGTTCTTTATAGAATTCTGTCATGTATTTCATGATATGATCCTTAGTAAATAATAGTTCCGTCCTTTTTTCCTATGGTTAAAACAACTTTCTTCCCAGTACCAAGATACTATACACTTTTGAAACTTATTCTCATCTATAGATTTTCTTGCCCATTCATAATTTTTTTAATGTCATTATTAATGTTTTTTAGTACCATTTTCCACAACTCTAAATAATCAATTCTTCTTAGCAGATCATTTAAATTTTTTTTCTTCTTTTCTTTATACATCTTGTTCAGCAGAAAATTTACTGTTAAATTGCTCCTTTTTTGTATCGACTACTTTTCTTGAAGATCTTAAAATTATAGCATATCATCCCCCCCTTGATTTCATTTAAATTTGAATGATCTTCAAAATCTGATAATATTTTAAGGTGATTTTCATGTTCTAATTTAAATTCATTGGAATATTTCTGAAGATTAGAATAAAGAATGATAATACTAATCTCTCCAGTCTTGCATTAATGTGCATCTTTCAATTCACAAATTGATGATCATTTCCTATATTGGATCTATTAAGAATATTAGTACTGCTGAATCTTCAATTTGGATGCTTTCAGGTTCATTTCTATGTAGTATTTTTTTTCCAGAAAGAATCCATAATATGTAAACTTCGTTTTCTGAAAATTTCACACTCGCATCTTCTTTTACTTATGCCATGATAATGAAATTTACGGATACTTCTGTCATGATAATCAGATTTACATTCTAACCTGTTCACCTTTCACTTATTTTTGAATTCTAGCATTAAAATCTCCCATGACAATTTTAAAATATTGTTTTGTGTGATCAAAAACATTTTATATGTCTATATAAAACCCCTAATTTTTCATCATAATGAAAACTTTTTGAGATATTATCTTCCATTAAGTTAAATAACCAATCTTGCCACTCTGTCTGATATCCCATCAATCTCTATAATGTTGTTCTTCCACTTCTTATTTATAATGAACCCCACTCTACTGATGCTTCTAATATTTTTGCCTTTATAATAAAGTACATGTGTACTTCCCTAATCAACTGTTTGTTTCTTTACTTTCACAAAATCTAACAATATTTCATTTAATATTAAATTGTTTTCAAAATCCAATTCATGTAATATTTTCTTTAAATGAAAATGATCCACATAGCTAAATGAAAGGTCATTATCAGATGGTAGTCTGGGCTACATCAAGAGATTCTTAGCACGATCTAGCAATTACTTCCATGGTTAATAATTTTATAATTTCCAGGAAATATGAACCTTTATGTAGTTTTGTCTGCTATAATTGTAAATATCTAAAGAAATGGGTATTCACACATACATTCAATCTGGCTTCAACAAAACAACTAATGGATTAATTAAGAACTACGAGGAAACTAAGAAAAAAGACTATGATCTGTCTAAATCCTGAGAGTAAAAAGCCAGTAAACATAATATACTGACTAATATGTGTTAGTGAACAGCTCATCTATGTTTGTTTACATTATAAATAATGACAATAATAACAAAACAAGAACATATGGAGTGGATATTAGAATTTTTCCCTGCTTAATTCCTTTAAAGCCTCACAATGAAATCAAAGAGTCCCCTTTCAGTTGATAGAACATTCTTTTATAAATTCTTATGCCATATATATACATGGTTGCCTTGACAACAGATTGAGATTGTTGATTGATATTGATATTGGTTTGGTTTAAGTCCTTCACAAAAGTAAGCTGTGATAGTCCTAAAAATATCTGACATTTTAGATGGTGAGATGGCACTGTGATCATTAATTTTCTACATTGTTTTAAAGCGTTGTATATGTTAAATTTCAGTGTGTGACAGGCTGCAGCGACTTTTTCTAAAACGCTTTCATTTTTAATGTATTAATTAAAAAAAAATCGAGCTTTTTTTATTTAAAGCAGGAGAGTGGCTAGAATAATATAGATATTGGATGGTTCAAATATATATAAATACCCATGGGCTGTGCCAAAATCACACATTTTAAGAAAGTAAAAACTACTAAAATAGCAATACTCAATATATATAACAATAATAAAAGATGAATGCAAATCAGATTTGACTTCTGCAATTGGAAGAGATGTTAAAAGTAATTACCATCAGTCTACTGACACTTCTGATGATGGAAAACTACTGCATGAGTAATGTTAAAGTGTCTGTGCATGCCATTTTAATTTCTCAAATTGCTATCAGTGTAGACAAGTTTTCTATGATACTCCACATCCTGTAAGGTCCTCTATATGTAGAAGTCAGGGAGTTAAAGTCAGGACAATGTTGGAGAACTCTTAGACCTATTCATTGCTGTGACAAATTCTCATCAAAGTAAGATCTCTCATCTTGGTGGAAATGTATCTTGTTGGAAGGAAAATAGAAGAAGCAAGAATTATTGTTATGCATAGGTTCCAAGATTTTTCATTGTGCACATCGCACACACTGCCATGTATCTCAAACATATCGTGAATGGGTGCAATTGTTAGGAATATTAGAGATTGTGTTGCAGATTGTATTTATACTTCTACAATATTCTCAAATTTTAAATACCACTTCAAAATGATTTTCCATTCCTTAAAACAACAACCATGCTTCTGCCATTTTCTTTAACTGTCCTTGCTGCCATACAGTGATGCTAACATTAATTTATTTAACACAATCTTTTGAGAGAAAGTCACACTAAATGTAATTTATTTCCACTTCAAAAAGTTGTACCGGGTTGAACCACAGAAACCACCTACTTATACGTATATATAAGTTTTGGCTGGTTTCAAACTCCTTCATAATACATTTATAATCTTATAAAGGTTACGTGAATGAACTGGCACGTTCGAGCAAAATGGGAGATCTTATTGATAGCTTTAACTATCAACAATGGCCCATCTCGGCTGCTAGATTCAAACCCCTACTATCCAAACACTTTATTTGTTTCGGAGTAAACTCCAGGCGCCAGCTATCTATTCAAAAGAATAAACAACGTCTTTGGTCAGTAGGCTCATAATCCAGTGCTCGAAACCATCCCATAAACTAGCCCAGTCTAATTTTAATCAGTAATAAATTATACAAAATTGGTGGTGGAAAGAATTAATAAAAGGTTGGTAAAAAGAATTGACCGACAAATAAAGTTTAAGTTTTAAAGACAATTTATTAACTAACATTAAATAATTTTAAACATTCTATAAATTTAATATAATATACACACATTTAAAATTAACATTTCTAAACTAGTTTAAATATTCTTGTAGATTTTAATAGTAGAACACTGGTATTTATCTAATTTAACTAATAACACTGATATAATGATCACGCACATATTAACTCATATAGCATTCACAAATATAATAATAAAGCATTAATAGCATTTGAAACTTAAACACACATATCAATAGTTCATTTTATGTATGATAAGAGTTCATATAATTTGAATCTTGAATATTTACGAATTACAGTGGTGGCTACTACGTATAAATGATAATAAATAAATGTTTACCTAGGATTTTGAATGTAGATGTAGAATTTTGTTCTCTTTGGTGGCTGCTTTCGGTGAAAATATTTCCATTACGAATACTTCCAGCTGGCTGGGACGTTTCCTTGATGAGTTTCATTATTCTTCATGATTATTATTATTGGAGACAATTAGATACTGACGGAGGTTTTCTAAGATGTTATGCTGACATTATTTCACGGGTAGATCTTGCTGTTTTCATCGGACATCAGGGTGTGGAGAAAAACGTGCGTTCCCAAAATCTTCTCAGCACTGCATCTTGTTTCTGAATACCATTAACTTAACTGATTGAAATTAACTGACTCAAATGATTTGTGAACTCAACTGAACTGTCTCAACTCATTGTCCAATAAAATATTCAGTATTTATACCAACGAAGTGTTTTCTTTTTGATATCCTCCGGCAAATATCTGTTGTCGAAATTCTTTAGCAATTAATCCTTTGACAACGTTTTTTTTGATTGATTGTTTAATTAGTAGTAGCTATTTCAAAATGTGTTGTTTTCATATCTTTAATTTAGTAGCGCACCACTGTGTTTTTTTAAATATATTTTTTATTTATTTATAATATTTAATACTGATACATTTATTTTACATTTGCACACACATATATAATTTTATTCTACCCATCAAAATTAGTTTTAATACTTTTTCTTCTTTAATTTAAATGAAGAGATTTATATATATATTTAAAGCTTCTAAATTGTATTTCAACTAATAATAATAAACTCTTTACTTCCTTTTTATATGACCTTCAGTTTAACTTTAAGAAAACCCCCTTCCCACTTTAAATCAATGATTTTTCAACTTTTATTTCAAACTCTTTTGCGAAAGATTTTTTTGTTTTAATAATTTTTTTTTACGACAAAATTATTTTATATACATGTGCCAATTTGGCCTTGGCACAAAGTATTATGTAGATAACATCTCTTAACATGTGTATACATTATTTTGGCATCCTCAGTTCATAACCTATTAATAATTTTATTTTTGAAATGGTAGTGACATCCAGTGCAAATCATAGTAATCAATAGATGCTAGAAGGTTTATGTATCAATATCTCTATCTAGCTCTTCATTCTCTTCATCAATAAGGAGCCTTGGATCTGAAAGCAATGCAACTAGATATTTGGACCTAATGCATCCCTTTAGCAGCCACTGTTACCTTTTTAGTTAACTATAATGCTATGAGTACAAAATGAAAACACAAGCTTATTCTCTTGTATAGTCAATTCCAGATATGAACCCCATTCAGTATCTATATATTTTGGTGTCTTCAATTTTTAATAATATTAGGCAGGATCAGTATTAAACTGCTAAAACATCCTATGATCACCATTTCATATGCGTACACAATATGTTAAGACAATAGCAACTTTCTTCAAACAGTAGTGCTACCCATCAAGCATTGTTAGACAAGAGGTCATTGCATGTTGACTTGCAAGCAAGTAGTTGGTTGCAGATGGTTGTGGGTTCACGTCCCGACCGATGCTATGTCATATGAAAAAAAAAAAACTGGTAGTACTACCCAGTGTACACGATAATATTTAATGGATGCTAGAAGATTTGTGCATGAAAATCACCATTTTTCCCAGATTAATTTTTAGGGTTTGTGGTCTTCATCAATGAGAAACCTTGGATCTGAAATCATTGCATCTTAATCGTTGGATGTAATACAAGCCTCTGACCCTTTTACCTTTTTAGTTATTTATTAAAGTGTAAGCCCAAAATGATAAAATCTTTTCACTGGTATAGTCATACAGATCTGAACTCAGTTCAATAATTACATATTTTGGTGTCTTCAATTTTTAATAACTATATCACCATTATCATTTGGCCATGATTGATACTAATTCTAATAAAACATATGTAACTTGATAGGGATTTAATGCACAAATCTTCTGATATTCATTGATTCCTATAACTTGCACTGAATGGCACCATTGTTTGGAGAGTTGCTATTTTTTAACAGATTATATAAGCATAAGAACTGATTGTCATGTGATTTTTATTGTTATCATATAATTTTTTGTAATTCAAGAATGGAATAAATTTAAAAAATTATATAATATATTCATAGATTTTGATGAAATATTGTGAAATGCTCGTTTTAGTTAATGGAAAATATTTAAATGTTAGTAATTTTTACTATAATGTTATGCATTTATATTGTGGTGTATTTTTCTCAGTGTATTATATGTATCATAATTGAGACCATTATAATAAGTTTGCTTGAATATTTTTGTAGTTTTCTCTCATTTTTTAAACTGTCTTTCTTGCAATAGTAATATATATACATTTTCTCCAAAGGAATAATTTTGACTTAATAACTTTTCGTTTAATAAAAAAGGAAATTGATTTACATACTATTAATGCGAATATCATAGCCAAAAGTAATTTTTTTCTCTGTTATTATAGAAGATATTCGTGATCGTAAGATTAGAAATTTGAGTATTTTCATAAAAAGAATGAGATCTTAAACATTGCCAATAATGTTTTTTCTTCTTTCACAGGAATAATAATAATGACTTTATTATTATTTTTAATAATAAAAAATAAAAACGTTTGAGAAATAATTATATTCATAGATTTTTTTTAAATCTAAAAATTCAAATCTGGAAATTATCTTTAGCTTTATAATATTTTATTATACTAAAAGACGTAAGGAATAAAAATAAGTACTTCATTATTATTTTAATTTTTTTTTATTTTAAAAATCAATGGTTTATTACTCAATTATTCATAAATGTTCGATTAAAGCAAGTGATAGAGATGGACCGCAATCCATGCACCTTAAATTTCAGAACCTATTACTTTACACCACTATACCAAACATACAGGAAAATATTTGGAAAAAAAAAAATTAAGTTTTAATTAATTACCAAAAACGTTTCTAACATTGATTAAGAAAATTTTTTATTCCGTCTCTTTTATTATTAACTGTAACTAAACACATTTTTTTTCATATGCCAAAGCATCGGCCGGGAAGCGAACCCGCGACAGCTGTCTGCTTGCTCGCAAGGCGGCTGCGCTGACCTCTCAACTACCACACTTTTGCTTAGAGAAGCCAGATTCATAGCACTCATAAGATAGCTGGCATGCTGCAATATTTATGGGTAAAATGCTAATTATTTAAATTACTTATTTACATATTCCATCTGTTTTAGAGTTGGACATAATTCTTATAAAATGATTATCCATTTCTACTTATTAACAAATATCCACTGGCTATATTTTGACTGTTAATGCCTACCCTTTGCTATCCAGCACAGTCATAGAGATGTTAGGACTAACAATTTCAGAAGTCAATCCTTGAGCAATGTAAGCAAAAAATGTCTGATTCTAATTACTTGAAGAAAGCTTTTGTGCAGATCTGCCACCAGGGTGCTCTAATGCTATTTATTTCTAAGCAATCAACCAGACAATTATAATATTATTGTACTGTCGTATTAAATGCTCACTCCCCATACTAGAAATTGTACCATTCAGGAGAGATATTATAGTAGAGTTATAATCATATAATTCTATAATTAAAACACTTCCTATTTTCTTTACAAAAACTTTATTTGTTGTATATAAATATCCACTTGTTCCAACTATTTTTACTTTATAGTCATTTTCAAGGATTTGCCTCCCTTCTCAAAAAACTTTTCTTTTTTACATTTTCTTTTATCCAAAATCGATTTTGTAAAAAGGAAAAGTTTTTTGAGAATGGAGGCAAATCCTTGAAAATGACAATAAAGTAAAAATAGTTGAAACGTTGGAACAAGTGGATATTTATATACAACAAATAAAGTTTTTGTAAAGAAAAGAGGAAGTGTTTTAATTATAGAATTATATGGTTATATGTAATGTATATTTTGAAAAGAAAAAAGATTTGAGTGGTGATTAGAAACAGAAGTAAATGAATTTGTAGAATTATAATATGCACTTCATCAAATTTGGCATTCTAAGACATGAGCTGAGTTATACATTACAAAAAGTATTTGAAAAATCTTCTAATAAACAAATTCTTTTTTCTCATTATGCCACCTAGCGTAAACTTTCATAATCAATAGATGTCACGTGGTAGTAATTAATAACTCCTTATTCAGTGCTGTCTTATCCAATATCACCAGACTAGTTTTTAGATTTTTGTCTTTCATTAATGAAGAGCTTTGGATATTGGATTAGTCCATCTGGATTATTTTTTGATCGAATGCACTTTTCCTCTAGCTGTCATCTTTTATTTCTTTGAATTACTATCAAGACACTAATCCAAACTGAAAAACATTATTATTTTTACTCAAAACAAAGTTACTTATATAGTTATAGGTATCTCTACTTCACGAGAACGATTGATATTACAAAAAAAAAAAATTGTAATGTGATTATCTAGTAAACCCTGTTACATATTTAATAGAGCAATGCAATTTCACCATTACTACAGCATCATCTCAGAACTTTGATGAATAACAGACCTTATTGCTGGTGAAAAGCATTATTTTGTGTCTTTTAGACATCTGTATATGCCTGGTTGGCCTACATATAATATCACAATCTATTTACGCAAACATGAGAGCAGACAGACATATTTGAAAATGGTTGTTGCACAATTAGAGCACCAGTAATTGCTGTGAATGCGAATGCCAATCCATATAGATCTGTTACAGATTATGGGAGAACTGTAAAATCATTTCTGAGAATACATAGCAAACAGTAGATGATGATGACTCACATTTTATTATTAGGAATCAAAACCAAGAAAAAGCATGCCTAAGCCCTTGCAAGTTTTTTCAGTAACATTCAAGGCCTGAAAGTCACTGCTTTTATAAAGTAGAGATTGTAGAAACAATACTATGTCTTGATTAAACTGTGACAATTTATCATTCAAATCTAATAACTTATTATAAAGACAATATAAGGATAAGAAAAACATAGACTTCTTGATTAAACAATTAATATATTTAAATGCACTAAAACACATGCAATGGACTTCCAACATTTATCTTATTTATCTGTTAATTAGAACATGTCTTAACCCATTAATACTGATTTTTAAAAAGAGACAATATTCAGACATTAAATATAACCTTAAAGCATTTTCAGTGCAAAACCTTTCCAAGTATACCATTTTGAGTATAACATTGTCTTTCTCCTAAGAGAAAGTGTGTTATTACTGCATGCAAATTATTATTTATTTTGATTAGTGATGACTACTAATAATCTAAGCACTGAATCTGCAGCAAAATGGCCACAGTTGTGATTTGTTTATGTATAAGCAGCACACTGTTCTATCTCACTATTGCACAGATGCTATTGGTTACAATTCTTGACAATTGATCAATATGTGGGTGAATTGTTACAATTCATGTTAATACTATTTCTCAGTGGCAACCTTATAATCATTCTTCAATAAGCTAATAGGTGTAGCACGCTCAACAAGGAATCCAGTGTTTGTTTTGTGAACACCTCATTGAGCATGTGCAACACCTTATTGAATGATGCTTGCAAGAGTTTATTTAAATGCTAATAAAATTATGAAAGCAGTACTAGAGAGAGATTTAATAGTTACACAACATAATAAAATCATTACATATCTTCACTGCTTTACACCACATCACATGTTCTCTGCTTTCTGAACCACACTGGTATGACATCTGTTGTAAAGAAGTATTTTATATTATTTGCTATTTTATATATTTTCATCAGTTTGCTTATGCATGTGTTTGTGTGTGTGTGCGTGCATGTGGGGGGAGGTATTTCAACATTGAGTGGTGTGCAATTCTCAACAAACAAAAGCTTGAGTAATAAATATTTGTGTTGTAACATAATATTCGCTACTTCTTTGACAATTGCATTCATTGTTAAAAGATAAGTAAATAACTTTAGTTGTGAAGTAATTAAATTACATATTAGCCATTGCTTAAACTAAAATATAAAAACGTTGCATGCTTAGGTACTCAATAAATAACATGATAATGAAATGCCAAATGACAATTGAGTTTTAATCTAGGAATCTTTAGATTTTGAGTTGGTCATTCGATTTCTGTGGCACACCACACAGGGCATTGATTAAAATTGTGTGCACTGTACACTACTAAACATAAATGTTGCATGGCCTCATATTTAATCTATTGTCATCTACTTATGTCATAAAACTTGAGTAATGAACTCCTCCAGACTAAATAAGCTGATCCACTTTATAAATTATTTTTCCCTTAAATATTCCGATTCAACAAGTGAGGAAGTAAACAAAAACTATTGATTTAGTATAACAATCAGTAATAATAGGCTGATAGTTATCATAGATCTACTCAACAGTTCATGACTATAAAATATAAGGCTAGTGTTTCTCAAAGGAATTTGCTCACAGTTCTGATACTTACAGCAGATTGTGAGAATCATGTCATAATAGCAATAATGTTCATATGTAACAGTAGAAAACTCTCTATATAGTAGTGCCAGCCAGGGGATATTGGATGATTAGGTACTAGTGAGGAATTTTATGCACAAACCTTCTAATATCCATTGATTATTATGGCTAGCACTGTGTGGTACTACTGTATGGAGAGTTAGCTACTATTATAAACAACTTGTGTAAGTGTAGGAAATAGTGATCGTGCAATGTTAATACATATTTGTAATGAATGTTATCAAAACTGAAATGACTAAATTGAAAAGCAGTTGTCAATATAAAATAACCAAGAATGAATTAGGTTCATAGTATGACTTTATTTCTTGTGAGTTCAAAAGAAGTTTGAATGCTGGAAGCATCAGAAGTGGAGTCGATCCAAGAGCTTACACTTTACAGTCTGATCCTCTACCATTATGTTAAGACCACACAGGATGTATCTTTAATTACTGATACAGAATATAATATAAACCAAACAGTTTATTTAATCTATAATGTTAGTATGATAGCTAATTGTTTGCTCATCTACTAATATATAGAATATTTTCAATTTTGATATGAAAGTAAGTTAATCCTTTTGCTAAAATAATTTTTTTAAAGTAAAAAGCTTTAATAATTTACATTCACATATGTATGTAAATATTATGCAAATAATTGTTGATTATACTAAGCCTTAGAATGAAAAAAAAAAACAAGATCTGATACAATGTGTAGGCTTACATAAATCAAGACCACATTGACCATAAATGCCCACAGTTATAAAAGGAAGTTACAATCTAGGCGAACTATTTAGTTGTAAGGTGAAGTTTATTTGTTGGAGATGCTAAAATTACATATGGATCTCACAATTCACCCATTTTTATTCCTAAATTTTGTATTTGAGCCTGGTGAATAAATATTTCTATCCAAACTTCTATTATTTAATCTATCATAATGCTGATAAAGATTACATCAGCCTTACATTTTTGAGCTATCTATGCAATCATCCAAGAGATATTTGGATTATCTCTTCTTAATTGCAATACTAATGAATTATATTGATAATTACAACTCTATGTGGTAATTGCTTAATTATTTTACTTCTTATCACCTGACTGCTATCTTGCATCATTTAGTGCAGGAAGTAGAGTGGGGGTTTCTGGAACTCATGGTGCAAGGATTACAACTCTGCTTTTATACTGCTAATGCATGAATTTCTTATGTACTCCTGAGAATAAACCACCCCCATTATTATAATTTATCTCAATGTTAATTCTCTATGATATACTAGGCATTATCACACATTGATCAATAAACTCGTTTGAATCGCCTATCAGTTTTATGAAAGTTTTTTTTTGTTGTTGTGAGAAGTGGTGAATTTAGAGATTATTTTTTTAAATCTCTTAATTATGTAGCATACTGTTATTATATTTAATGCATCAACAAACCCCAAGTAGTTTCACCACTTGTAGCATGTTAGGCTTAAGAACCAAAGATCTCGGGTTGATGAATTGAACGGAATTAATGAGTTAAAGCTACTGTTGAGTGTTTAATATCACACAACCTTCAAGTAACTGACTATGTTTTTATATTTGCATTATTTTCAAACAATATTCTATTGTTATAAAAGTCGACCACAAAAACGTTTCTGCACTCTAAATGATAATAAGAATATATATATAATTTATATGTCTAAATATAAAACTATCAAAATATCCCATTTTTTTAATATAAAAAAGATTTATAATCCATAATAAGTATTCATAACTATAAACGTATGTAGTTATATGATAAGCTATTTTCACCATCTAGACTGAATCATTAAATAATTTTATAAAAGTTCAAACTTTATTTAAACTTCTCTAAATACATTTCACTGTTAGTTATGACATGCAGGTTGGTATAGGATCCGATGTTTCAAAGTTATATTCTTCCTTTTTCAAGTATTGATGACTGATTTTGACAACTAACATGGGAATTGAGCTAATGTGAAGATCTATTCAATTAGACTAATTAGTTATAGCTAATTCATCTAAAAGTCCTCAGTTTAATTTCCATGTTTGTCATCAAGGTAAGTTCAGTGAAATCTGAAGAAGATAGGTGAAGAATATCCTTCAAAATATTGTTTTTATACTAACCTACACATTATTATTATTAACAGTTTAATATATTTATAGAAGTATAAATAAAGTTTGAATTTTTCTAAAAACGTTTAAAAATTTCATTAGCTGCTGGATCTAATCGAACTCATAATTGTTAGGAAAAGGATACCATCATTAGCCTTCAGACTATCATTAACTATACACTTATTTATAATTAATAATACAATTAATAATAATAATATACAATAATGTGTGACAGTTTCATAATATCATATCATAATCTTTAATTTTAATAAGTACCATAAGTATGATCATAACATATTCCAAATTGACATGTTGACAATAGTCACATTTTACAATATTTTTATGGTTATATAATTATATACTAATATAAATAACATAATACTACATTTTAATCATGATGTCACCAGGAAGAAACTTAGGAAAGTATATTCCATACATATAATTATGATACATCAGAACAAAAAAAGTAAACAAGATAGAATGAGAATATCTCCTCTAGGTAAAACATCTGCAGATGTGTGCTAAACCAATCATTTTTTTAAAAAAAATATTTTTTATTGACAATCATAAAAAATAGTGATCATCCACATTGTTCAAAAGCATGAAAACTATATTGTGCAGATTAAAATTTTTATTATATTAGCATTAGAGCAGTTTGAAATCAATTGGATGTTTACAGAAAGTATTGTGAAAATATTTAATGTAAAATAATCTTTGAATATTTACTGCAAAGGTCACACATATAATCAAATGAAACATAAATCTAGAGATGAGGTATCAATCAATAGAAATAGTATGTTGAAGATGGTTGAACAAGAATTTTAGCTAAGGCTGAGTCTGGAAAAGGTATTGAAATCTAGATAGAGTTTTATTAGTAAAATCAGTAAGAAAATATATCTCATGACCAGAGGAAACATTATCTGATCTTATCTTATATAGTGCTATTTATTACCAAATTATTCTATTCTCATTAAGTGTCAGGCCATCTTGTGTAAGCTTTAATAATCAATAATGACAGATAATAATGCTTTATAAATCCTTATTTGGTACTTTCATATCCAAATATCTCCAGACTAGTTTAAGGTTTTCATCAGTAAAGACCTTTTTGGATGTTCTAAATAGTATTTGGATCTTTTTAGATCTGATGGACTTTTTTCTAGTAGATATGTTTTCAATATAAGCTTATTTTCATGCATATTTATATGAAAACTGAACTGGTTTCAGATCTATATTATAACTATGTGTGAAAATAGGCTTACAACATTAAAAAAAAGACAGCTTGAGGAAATATGCATCAGATCTAAAAAATCCAAATGCACTATTTAAAATATCCAAAAAGGTCTTCATTGACGAAAGTCATAATCTAAGAACTATTCTGGAAATATTTGGAGAGGGCAGCTCTGAATAAAGATTTATTAAGCATTACCATCTGGAATTGATTGCTATACTAAATGGCATAAAAGTAACAAAGAGTAGAAGAAATGCTAAGAAAATACATCAAAGATAAATGGTTTGTTTATGCTGTTATAAAAGATATGTGCAAGGTTCAATATATTTAGTGAATCAGACCATGATTTGTAAATAGTTCACCAATTAAATCATCACTTCCACACTTTTATTTATCTTATTGCAAGGTATTTTATGTAAAATAAGAAAAATCTTTCAAAATATGGTTAAAATTTCCACTCTATCACATATTCTTGAAAACATAAGAAATAAGACATGTATGTGAAAAAGACAAATAACCTCACACAGATCACCATCTCTTATTCATATTTCCTTCATTTATTTACTATATGTCAATACCAAGTTAGTATCTTAATAACACTTTCTGCACTCACAACTTTGATAGTCCTTCTGAAGTCTTTGTTTATATCTTTTGAAAATGTGTGGTAGAGAGGAAGTTTTAAGTGTATCTAAAAATATTGCACGTGGAAAAAGAGTGGTGAATTTGAATTATCTACAAGTTTATGTATAATTAAAAAAATAGATATATTACTTTTTAATGAAGTTTAAAGTTTATATCTGAGATAAGGACAATCTCTAGTTTAATAAATTATTAGTGGTTGCCATTGATTTATTGATTTGAAATGGTTATTGTCAGTTATGAGTACAGTTAAGTCTGACATTTATAAATCAAAGTGTAAACATTTTTTTTTATAGAAAGATAAATCATTACATAATAGGTTTAACTTTATTGTAATATATTATGTGAAAAGACAGATGATTCTAGTTCTAGTATTTTCATATTTTGCTGTATTTTTGAACAAAATTATATAATCACAAGACAAAATAGAGAAATAAGTAGATAGATAACTCCATTGTTGGACAAGAGCCAGGTCTACATTAACATGTTAATAGATGACAACAAATTAGAAAACTACCAGCATAAAACTATGATAATACATGATCAATTCTTCATTCCAGTGCCATCTGGTAGGCATTGGTGACTTAAAATTATGCTAGATGGCGCTAGAGTGAAATAAGGTTGGGTAGACAAGAATGAATAATGGCTATAGTTTATATAGCCATTGGAGATAGTCAAATTATAATGAAGTGGAACTATAACATATATGAATGTCTAGTTAAGGATATACAAAGTTTTAAAGAAAAGGGGAAAAGAATAATGTTATAGCGGATATGAATGGACATATTGAAGAAATTGATAATGTAGATAATAAAAATGGACAGCTTTTGAAGAAATTTTGTCAGAAAGTGAATTTGAGTATTGAAAATTTATTAAATATTTATGAGGGACAATACACATGTGCTAGAAATAATATATTTCACACAATAAATTATGTATTGGTAGAGAAAGATGGAATGAATAAAATACGAAAAATTAAAGTGTTTGATAATGAAGAAAAAGTATGCACTAGTGATCATAACTTCATTGTAATTGAAATGATTAGTAATGTGATGGAGAATAGAAATAAAAGTAGAAATAATAGTGAAAGATGTGGGTGGAGAGTGAATGATAAGAATAAGTTGAAAGAGTATAAAATACAAGTTGAAGAAATCATGGAAGAGTTGGTTGGGGATGAGTATAAGGACTGGTGTAAAGAAGTAGAAAAAGTGGCAAATAGGGTTTTAGATGAGAATATTTAGAAGAATAAAAGTAATAAAAAATGAGAATTAGTAAAAGTGTAAAAGAGAGGAAAGAAGCATGCAGAGAATATAAGTGTGCTATTAAGAACAAGGAAAGTGAAGAAGATATTAATGCTAAATGGGAAAAGTACTTAGAAAAGAAAAAGTTGGTTAAAATAGATAATTATATAGTGTAACGATATATAAATATGTCGTTACATTAATTTAAAATAAAAACTTAAAAGTTCGCAAATAAAAGTAAAAAACTAAATGCTAAAATTAAAATGTTTGTTAAACATATATACATTCGCACAGATGCCAAACTTTAAAAATATTTTTTTTTTAAAAAAACAAATAAATAAGTATTTGAACGTACTTTTTTATAAAAAAAAAAGTATAAGATTTAAAAATAAAAACAGGTATTAATTAATTCTTGTAATCTGTAAATGGAAATGATTGTTTATAAATTGTTTGAAAAGCAAGCTAGCCATGGGCTCTTGTATAATTAAAATGATCTGATGAAAGATAGATAAGAAAAAAAGAGAAATTAGCTTGACCAATGGAAGCACTAAGCCTTGGCTGGACCCTAACGAAAGTGATGGATTAGTGACGTTTTGTTGATTTGAATCCGTGTGGATAATATAAAAAGGGAAATACAGTTTTTTCTGACAGTTCCAGCGTTGTGTGTTTGAGAGGTGGTAGGACGCACATACCACACTCTCTATTTAAAAAGGAAAATGAAAAGACTGTGATACCTTGAACCAGCTATTGCCATCTCCAGAACATTATCTTCCAATGGAGGCGTCACGGGAATTAAAAGCAGAAACCTGGACTCTTCTACCGTGAGCTATGAACTTTACAAATTAACAACAACCAAAAAAAGTAATTAAGAACTTTCGTCATTGATTTTTTTTTTAAAGATTCAGCTAATTTAAATTTTAAAATGAACTCTTATTTGATTTTCAAATTAATAATTGATTGTTTAAATTTATATAGTTAAGTTTTGCTAAAATCATTTCCATTTTATTATTTTTATTTGTAGTAATATTTATTGTATAAATTATTTGTTGTTTAAATTTTAAATGATGAAATTTAAGGTTGGGTATAGATGTTGCATAGATTCGTTAGCGGTTGATAATGTTGTGGTTTCCACATTTGATTAGAATATATGTCAACGATATCACTGCAAGCATCTTACGATGAATGCTAATGGGATTTGTATATTCCCTATGCAAGTGATGCTTATCGATGACTTTGTATTTTGATCGGTTGTGTTTAATTTGGAATGTTTTTGACCGTGGAATCTGTGCAGCTGATCTATACTCAACATTTTAAAACAAATTTTATAAAATTCATTTGTGCGAATGTATCTAAATGTTAAATTTAAGTCGGGCGTGAATGGCTATATAGTTTTGTAAAGTTATATTAAGGGAGGGTAATCTTAGGTTATTCATTTCGTAGTTGAATTGGCTCAATGGATTGGATATATTTGTGTAATTAGTAGATGTAGTATGAGATCCGCTTCGGGCAGGATTGCATATATACGCCACACACCTTCTGTTTGCCTATGGATGGGTTGGTAAGTCGGCAGAAGACCGCAGTCCATTCCTATGGAGTTTTTTGTTTATTGTACTACTTGCCAACAGATGTGACATTCCTGTTGGTGGAGAGTCAATGTCTTCTCTAATTCTACTTACTGTTCAGATGTACTTTCCTGACAGTATAGTATTTTGTGTTGTCGTATCATGCTACATTGAATACATGAATGTATCAGATGGATTGGTGCCAGTTTGGTTGCGAAATTTGTGGCCTAAAGTTAAATCAGGGAAGAATATTTTCTTTTCAAATGCAGATCTATGTAGTCTATTCATACTTGACTAGCTAAATAAAATATTAAACTCATTGAAACTTAGTTAAATGTAAAATTAAAAGATTAATAGAAAAATCTAAAATGTTGAATTTATTCCTCAAAATTTAAATGTTATTTTATATGTGCGTAAATAAATATTTTTATATGTTAATTTCTGGCAGTGGCTTTTATTTATTGATATTTAAGATACAAATTAAGATATAGATTTTTATCTCTGCGTCTCCGCTGAGCTAGTGACTTGGGCTAACGATCGGAATATTTAAATAAAGTGGAATCTTAACAGCACGTATCTGCCTACTCTATAAATTTTTCTAGGTTTAAATACCTAGATGGCGCCCCATAGAGCAGATATGTTTTTGTGGTTAGATTCGATCTTCACGTTCATTTCGATCGTTATAATAGAGAGAATAAAATTGAATAGTAAATTGTTGGAGGATATTAATAAAAGTAGAAGAGATGGGAGTAAAAAATTTTGGAATTACATTAAAAGGAGACATGTAGGGGGGAGAGAGATAGTAATGAGATGATGAGGGAATAGAGTGTAGCTCTAGAGAAGATTTAGAGAAAATCTTAAATAGATATGTAATGAATATAGAAAAGATATTACATGTGAAGGATAGAGTGATAGAAAACATGAAAGCATATAGTAATGGGAATATTAGATTTTCTGAAAATGAACTGAATGAGGTAGGGAAGAAAAAGTAGAAAGGCAAGAGGTTTAGATGGATGGGCAGCAGAGATCGTAATGAATTTAGGATATAGGGCAAAAGTAAAGTTATTATACTGTTTTAATATGATGGCACAGAATAGAGTTTTCCCAAGTAGTTGGAGTAATACAGGAGTAAGATTATTTAAAGGAAACGGTAAGGATCATAGAAAGTTAAATAATTATAGACCGATAGTGGTAACATCAGTTTTATATAAAGTTTTCTCATATATGGTGGCTAGAAGAGTTGTAAAATGGATGGAAGGGAATAATGTAGTGGGGGAAATGTAAAAAGGTTTTAGATTAGATAGGCATATAGGAGATAGTTTATTTGTAGGTACACAACTTATGGACATGAGTAGGAATTCAGGTAAACAGTTATATATGAGTTTTATAGATATAGAGAAAGCATATGGTAGAATAAATAAAAGTAGATTATGGATAAGTTTAGCAAATTTGGGAATGGATGAAACTTTAGTAGATATTATTAAGACGTTATATGAAAATAATTATTATATATATCAATTAGGGAATATAGAATCAGTTAAAGTTAAAAATGGGGTGAGACTAAGGCAAGGATGCCCTATGTCACCTATTTTGTTTGTGTTGTATTTGAGTGAAATGGAAAGAGCAATAGAAAGATTAGGAAGAGGGATAGAGATATCATTAATATGTAGTAAAGGAGTATATATTTTGTCAGGTCTTTTTTTGTGGATGATATACTTTTGTGTGCAGAAAGAAGAGAAGATATGGAAGTTATGCTGGGGACATGTGCAAGGGTGGGTAAAGAGATGGGGTTTAAATTTAGTGAAGAAAAATCAAATATAATGATGGTTAATACTGGGGAAAGAGAAGATGTAAAATTTTTATTGGGAGGTAGTAAATGTGGAGAATAGATATAGTTATTTGGGAATTATTTTAAGTAATCAGAAAAATTATTTGGATGAATGGGAGAAAAAATTGATAAATGAAGCAAAGAAAAAAAGGGATTGATAAAGAAATTAACAGTGTTTTCATATAATAAATATGATGTAGCTAGAATTATATGCAAGGGAGTTGCAGTAGCAGGGTTAATATATGGTAATGATGCATTATATGTTAGTAAAGGGGTATTAAATTACTTAGAAAAAGTTCAAAGGGAAGTAGGAAGACATGCATTAGATGCAGATGTATGGACAGCAAGGGAGGCAATTCAAGGAGAAATGGGATGGTCAAGTTTTCATATGAGAGATGCAAAAAGTAAAATGAAAATGTTTGGTAGATTGCAGTTTATGGATAATAAAAGAATAGCCAAAATAGTATTTAATTGGGTTATGAGTAAAGGGCAGGCAACAAGATGGGTGAGAAAGGTAATGCGGTATGCAAAAGATTTGGATAAAGAATTTATATCAGTATATTTGTACAAAAGATGGGATGATTGTGTTAGGAGGATTGTTGAGTGTTATAGTGGTAAGGAATGGGATAAAAGAATAGATTTATTAATAAAGAATAGGGAGTTAGAGAGATGGAGAACTAGTATGGAGAGTAAAAAGAGTTTAAATATATATAGAAATAAACAGAATATTAGGTGTGAGTTAATATATGATAATAGTAAGGAAAGTAGTTTATTGTTTAAGGCTTGAACGGGATCTTTAGCAACAAGAGAATATACATGTAAATGGAAAAATATGGGTGATTTAGTCTGTAAATTATGTAAGGAAGGAATAGAAAATATTAGGCATCTGTTAATTGAATGTAAATGCTTGAAAACAGAAAGGGCACATATAATGAAGTTATGGAAGAATAAATATGAAAAAAGTGATTATACAGAAAGTGGATTATTGGTTTTTATGTTGAGTTTGGGAAAAGATAAGGGAGATTTAGATATAAAGGCCATAGAGTTGACAAAGATTATATTGTGGAAATGGTATGGAGCAGAATATGGGAAAACTTAGTCTGGGGAATGGAAAATAAAGTAGCTAACGGGTTTCTCTGGGCATAATTGCTGAGAGATTCTTGACTTTGTTTAAGGAGAAGCTACAGTACATCACATCACATGTATTGTCAATTAATAGATTGATGTCTGATTAAAGAAAGCTATAAATGACGTTTTAATATATACACTAATTGTAGAATACATTTAGTTGAAAAAGTATTTAATTTTACCAATTATAATTTTAAATTCATCATTTTATTTTTATTCTTTTAGAAAGAAATAATGGATAATATACAGCAACGTCTTGCTCTTCAAGAAGATCACAAGTTTCATTTGCAATACAAAAAAATGCAGCAAGAACGGGAAAAACAAGAAGATGAGAAATTAAAAAAAGAGGTAAAAATTTAAGACTTCTTTATGTTACTGATTTTTAAATTTAGTTCTGTTTTTTAAATAATTGAAAACTGAGTATTTTTTGATATAATTGAGTTTCGAGGCACTCCGATTAACTGACATCTCATATTTTCCATTTAACCTAATACTCTTTTTGTTACTTCAGAATAATATTACATATTATAAATAATAATTATGGCCTTGAGATTACCGATTAACTTCCTTTCACAAATTCTAATACATCTTAAATTAATTTTTTTCTTTCATTTTAATGTTAATATTATGGTCTTTCTGTAATATAATCAGCATTTGAATTCATATATGATTCAGTGGAGTAATAGAAGAGTGGATTCTGGAATTAAAGGTCTGTAGATTGCAGTTGCAGTTGACACTTATGATACTCATTTTTTTAATATTAATTTCCAACATGACTGCCATTTCTTTTCCTTGCACAAGCTATTAAAATAGTAACTTTCTCCATTCAATAGTTCTGCTTAGTGCAGGCAATAACAACCAAGAGATTTCAGAAGGATTGTGTATTTAAATCCCTCTTTAATGCCTGCTCAGATTTTTATGACTATATAGGCAAGTTGGCTTGGATTGAAAACATTATTGTGTTTTCAATTTGAGCTCATGGCTTTATTGTTGACTAAATAGGTAAAAGGTAGTTTTTGAGAGATGTATTTGATCCAAGGGGATTTAGGTGTCAGAGCCAAGGTTTCTCAATAATGATAAATATAAGCTAGAAACTAGTCTGGGGATATTGGATGAGTAGACACTAGATAGGGATTTAAATGCAAACACCTTCTTGCACTTTATTATTACGATTTGCACTAGGTGGCACTGTTATTATTGAGAATCAGGATAAATTGCGTAGAGATTGGAAAAAAATTAAAAATTTAAAGGAAGTGAAAGAGGTAAAGATTATATGATGTTATTGTTTGGGTCATTATAATGAAAATGGGGAATAGGTGAATAGGATAATGGAATTAACAAGATAACTTTTATTCACATATATTAAAAAAAAAAAAAAAAATCCAGTCTGGAAAAATAATTGGGTAATAAAAAATGAGAACTAGATAATTTTCTTCTGAAGTATAATGATTTTGAAAGAAGGGAATATTTAAGTCAGCCAACATGGTTTATAGACATAGAGTTTATCAGAAACTTCTTATTTCATTTAAATGATGTTTCTTTACATCATATCATGTGTAACCAAAATGTAGAAAATACTAATCATTTCTTAATAGAGTGTTATGATTACAGGTAGAAAGGATGCAAATAATGATGTTATGGGAAAATAAATATCATCTAAATGATTATGGTGAAATGACTGTAAAGTTAGTTATTGCACGAGTAGAAGTAATGTTATGGGAATGGCCTAAAGTATAAATGGATTGGTGCACAAGTTAGGGAATACTAAATGAAAAGATATGATGGTGGTTTCTTTTGATTTATTGGTTGAGAAGATTCTGATTTTGATGAAGGAGAATCTCTATTACCTAGTATTTTATTAGAAGAGAAATCCTGTAATTTCTTTCACTTAAATGGAATACAGTTAGTAAAAAAAATAGTTATGGAGTCTAAGGGTATTGTCTGCATTTCTATTTAATTTCTACTAAATACTACATACTTATATGAAGTTATGAAAGGAATAGATGTCACTACTGTATACTCTATTGCAATAGTATCGAACTGATGTTAGTATGATGCCATTTGATATTACAAAGACTATACTAATAATTAATTAAAAATAAACCAACTCAAAAGTCTAAGTTAACATAGTGACAATAATTAATTGTAAAAAATGATTTGTCATACATTTTGTCATTATAAATTTTAATTGTAAATAATTTCTATTATGAAATATAATTAACATAGAGGCAAAACTCTCTGTATAGTTATGCCATTCAGTGTAAAGCATAGTAATCAATGGATGCAAGAAGGTTTGTGCGTAAAATTCCTATCTAGTGCCTACCCATCCAATATTTCCAGACTGGTTTCTAGCTTGTGGATTTCATCAATGAGGAGTCTTAGATATGATAACACCGCATCTAGATCTTAAGGACCTAATGTGAGTCTTCAGCAACCACCTTTTACATTTTAAATTAACTTTAAAGCTAGAAACTAGTCTGGGAATATTGGATGAGTAGGCACTAGGCAGACATTTTATGCGCAAACCTTCTTGCACCCATTGATTACTCTGGCTTGCACTGGGTGCAGCCACTGTATAGAGAGTTTTGCCTCTGTTTCAACAATTTATGTAAGCACAAACAATGGTGTTCATGTGATGAAATATAGTTGTATGTATTGGTATAAATATAATTGTAAAGCTTATATATATATATATATATATGCATGCGAAAATGATATAATTACATGTATATTTTTATATATGAAGAAAATATAAATATTTTATACTAATTAATTTATTAAATAGTTAGAAAAAAAATTATACAAATTCTGTTTCTAGTATAATTAAAAATAATCAGTTAATTAATTTACATTAGTTGAAATTAAGAAAGGAAAACTACCTTATCTTATTTTCTTTTTTTAATAAATATTTTTAAGTAACAAGCAAAGCAGATATCAAATTTTATAATCTAATTATATCTATAATCCTTGATTGAAAATTTTCTTTTAAATTTAAATTCTATTTCTTTTAATTTAGTTGTATTGTATAAAATAAAGAATTTATTAGTAATTTAATAAAAACAAGATTAAATTGACTAAAATTGGGATTGGAGAAGTCTGCACTATATTATTATGAAAATGATATAAATAGGCAGGCAACAAGTTACTCCCTCTTTGTTTTTCTGCTTCTTGGTCAGTATTGGTCATGTTGCAGAAGACAACCTGGGAACAACCATAGCTGAAGAACTGTTTTTGGCAGAGAGATTAAAGAACATTGGCATTTGTAGCAAATATTAGTAATTGACTGTTCTTGCTAGCAATCAAAGATGACCAAATTCCTTAGTGAAATGAAATTCATAAGAATGCATTGTTACAAATCATAGCTTTCCTATAGAAAATGATCACCTGTTGCCTGGATGAAGTTGTTTTAGAGAATCAAGACACACTATACATATGGTTTTTGTTGCAAGCAAATTCAAGAAAACAATTGGAAACAAAGGAGTGATTTATAGATTGAATTTTATTGATTTGATCAAGGCATTTGATTCAGTTAATAGGGAAAATCTAGGTCATTGTTTGAAATTAGTTCATTGTGTGCCAACATATATTTATATTATACAGCTTTCTACATGATGGAATGAGAAGAAGTGAAATACTTACATATTAGTCTGGCCAGAATGAAAGTTGCCATCACAAACAAATGTGTATATGAAGACCAAACTAAACACATTTACAATCTTCTAAAAAGAAAAAAATAATTTTGTAAGTGAATATTAAATAACATTCTGATGAGAGAAAGTTATTATTCAAAATATTATTTTTTTCTGCTAATTTTATGGCCATGATATCACATTTTATATCCACATTTTGAACAAACAATAGTGGTGTTTTGTTCAGGATTGTCAAAAGAGAGTAGCTATTTGTAACAGAATGAGGTTCAAGGTAAGAAAGTTCAGTCCACCACAGTGATGCTAAGAAGCAACATTTTGTAAATGTGTGTTTGTTTCATTTCCACTAATATAGGTGGCTATTTTTTAAAATAAATATTGCTGGACTGATATGTATGTGAAAGCTCACCGCTGGAGTAATATGTAAGTACCGGAAGTGTTACTACTGTAGATAAAAAAATCTCAGATATTTGAAATGAAAACTGGTGTTAAACAAAGATAAGTACTTGCTTTCAATTTTTATGGCAGTGTTCTTTGGAGTTTGTTATAGGCTGCTTAATCAAACAGAGATCAAGATGTGTTACAAGTTTAATGATGAAATTTTTAATTTATATTAAAAGTGAAAACAAGAACTTTTTCTTCTTGGATTCTGGATTTAAAGTATGCTGATGATTGTGCCATATTTTCCAGTTTTAAAGATGATTTTTGTAATGTTTTGATTGCAACACATAAAGACTGGTTTATTAATTAATATTCAAACAACTCAAGTTTTTTGTCAAGCAGTGACTGAAAAAAATTCTGTAGCAACTTTGAGTTAAGATGGTTCTCAACTTGGAAATGTAACCTAGTTTAAATAATTTGGTAGTTTTATAAATAGAAAGATGGACTTAGATGTTGAGATCCAATAAAGACTCCAATTTACTGCTGCTTCTTTTAACAAATTAAAAGATAGAGTAGAGTAATCCACTAGAGGGAGCCAAGGACTCCAGATTACTCTGTTTCTGGTCTTCAATTTTGAGTCCTATTACCCTAGTTTAGGGAATAGGATTGGTTTAAAAGTATATCAAGTTAAAAGGTGAGTACATGTTTTATTGTTTAATCACCTTTAAAAGAAAGTTTAAATTGGTTTTCAGCCAAGAATAATTGATTTTTTTTAATGTTCCATTTTACGATCCGTTTTACGCAAACGGATGCTGTTGGAAAAGATAAAGGCTTAAATAAGTAATTCCCAAAAAGCGATGGTGTAACATAAGACTTTGAAAAAGATTTGAAATGAAACCAATTGATCAAAAAATGAAAAGAGCTATTAGAAATCCCCTTTTTCAGTAACAGAACAAGTTGAGAAATGATAAGGAAGCTAATCGCCATTGAAAACATTAAAGTAATAAGGAAAAAAAAAGAAATGCTTTGCAAAGATAGTTTAAAGAATTTCACCATAACATCTGTTTTGTTACTTGAAATTAAAGAGATGGATAAAATTTTTTGTAATAAATGCCATGTGGACCTAACCTGGTCACTAATTGATCTTAAGCAAATATCTCCCGAGTAGAATAAAGATTACAGTTTAATAAAGAGTTGCCTTGATAATTATAAATGACAATTTGCCTCTAAAATTATATGAAGTAGAACATTAAGACAATATATTGGGAAAAGTGAGATAAAGCTGGAGATGCCATAGATGTTAACTTAATGACTTTCAGGAGTAATTAATATGAATTTTATTGCAATTTAAATATTAACGGATAAATTGTATGCATTCTGAATAATGTTATATCACTGTAAAACTAATTGCACTTCTATACATGTAAACTTGAACTTAAGTATATGCTCGATAATTCTAATGATAATTTATGCTTGACATATATGTTCATTGACAAAGTGTATGCTTTCAGCATAATTCTGCATCTATGTTAAAATAATCGTATTCCAATTTATGTTCCACTTTTAACTTTGCTAGCTTTGATTTTAATGTATATTATTGATAAGCTTAATGTATACTAGAAATTGATATGTATCGTTTGATAATACACAAGGAGAGTGAATAAAAACAATACTTTGAAAGTAAAAGATAAGAGTATTTCACCATAGGGAAATAACTATTGTAACTAAGTTAGCCGCAAATAGTTTGTTATTTTACTAATTTATTGTATGGATGTAAAATGTAGATCGCTATAGATGCAATATAAAGACATTAGAAAAGTTTCATTTAAAGATGCTCTGTAAAATTTTAAAAGTGCAACGGCAAGATCGTAAAACCAATCAATATTTTTTCAACTTGCTGAATGTGTTACTATTGAGTCCATTTTGTCAGATTGGACATGTACAGTGAATGAATAATAGAGGTCTTCCTAAAAGAATACTTTCTGATGAACTTGAGCATGGTTTTCATGGGGGAGAGTCCCATCTACTTTATAAGGACTATCTTAAAGAGATTCTAAAGAAGTGCAATGCCACCAGGAAGATACTGTAGAGAATAGTATGCATTAGAGAGCTACCATTAGACATGGTGTTGAAGTATTTGAGAAAGAAAAGTTTTCTGCTGAAGAAATTAAAAGACAGCATCATAAAATACACAGAAAAGTGGACCATATGTGGCCACATTTGTGGTTCGTAGATTGGTTTGTATTATCTCAAAATACATTTGTAGAGTAGTTTTTTCCTCTTCTCTCTCTCCTTTCATGCTTCGTCTTCTTTTTTTTGTTTTGAAATTAGAATGGCCAAACTCGTTTACGAGTTGGTACTTATTATTATTACTTGTTAACTATTCAATTTTTATTTTTAATTTTATATCATTAAACAAGGCAAAACTCTCTCCATATAGTAGTGCCACCCTGTGCTAAACAGAGTAATCAATGGATGCCAAAAGGCTTGTGCATAAAATCCCTATCTAATGCCTACTCATCCAATATCCCCAGACTAGTTTCTGGCTTGTGGCCATGAAAATATATTTATGTTTTCAATTTCATTCTTATAGTTTTATAGTTAAGTACAGATAAAAGGTGGTTGCTGGAGGGTTGCATTAGATCCTAAGATCTAGGTGCAGTGCTCTCAGATCCAAAACTCCTGACTGATGATGGCCAAAAGCCAGAAACTAGTCTGGGGATATTGGATGAGTAGGCATTAGCTAGGGATTTTATGCACAAGCCTTCTGGCATCCATTGATTACTCTGTTTAGCACAGGGTGGCACTACTATATGGAGAGAGTTTTGCCTTGTTTATAAACAATTATGTGCTAGTATGAGATAGTGATCATGTGATGCTTAGTGGTTTATATCATTAAAAGTTATATATTTAAAATATGTATATAAACTTTCCTTTTTCACATAAAAAGAAATAAATCCAAATAGATAACTAATATAAGTAAGCATTATTTCTCCTAACTAAAAATTACTAATTATAATAAATTAATTATCTGCTATATTGATTTGAATTGTTATTGTAATAATTAAGTGAGCTCTATAAGTTTATTATTAAAAATGAGTTTAACAAACAATGAAAGAAGGTGAAAAATATCTTTTGTTCTGTTATAACTTTAGGAAAGCTTTTTTGTAGTATAATTAATTGTTTAGCAATTAATTAAAAAAATATAATCTAAAACCTTTATTAATAAAACGTTTTCGTTTTTTATATATATACTGTTTATAAAAAAGGTGATATTTCGATTATCCATTATTTAATTCTTCGAAATAAATAAATAAATGAACATTTAGAAAACATATTTTTCTATTTATTTTAATCATGTTTTTGCAATAGGGTATGTTGGTTCTCTGGAAGGCTATTCTATTAATCATCATTATCATCTTCAGCCTAATGCAAATGAGTATTGCCATTTCAACTCCAAGTTAAAAAGGACAATAAAACAAACAAATTATCCATTGGAGATCTTTTACGATGAGTATACAAACTAATCTGTAAACCATAAATACGTCTACTTACTGAACAATTTTGATCCATTATTATGTTTATTTTTGTTATATAATTAGCAAAGAATTTGATTGAAATCTTGTAACTATAATTATCTAATCTTCTCTTTTCCCACATGGTTAAAATTACTATATAGAACGAAATTATAAATAATATTTAAAAGTAACAAATCGGAGATTCCCGCTCTTTTTGTATATCACTCTTCTGCTTATTACTTACAAAGAACTGTTTCGGACTTTGTTATTGTACTTTGGCAAGTCACTGCAGGAACTGGAGAAATCCATCTCCAAAGATATCAAAACTGATTTAGGATTAATTAATGGCCTCATATGTCTTATTATTTGCATACGTCTTCGGATAAATAATTGTAAATATAGTTTTATTAATATTTAAATTGTAACGTCATAATTATGTACGCACATTCTTATTTACAGCAATCGTTATATATATATTTCATTGAATCGATAAATGTTTTATTAAATCCATTAAAATGCTTGTCTGTTCTGAATTTCATGATTATTTCCACTTGGCTAGAGAATACAATTTTATAATCCTCTCTTGTAGTTTCTGCAGAAAACCTTTCTGAAATAATTTAACGCAGTGACTCATTGTAGGCCTCTAACGTATTCTATCATCTGCCATAACTTCCCAATGAAAACAATCAACATTACAGTTCTTTAGAATGTTTTTTTTAGTAGTTTATTCTGTTAACAACCCTATCTTTTACTTTACATGTTTATGCTGCAGTAAAATAGAATAAAAATAAAGACTTTGCCAGAGAATTAATGTAAATTGTAAAACTATTTTTAATAGATATTTATACATATATAAATATTGACTAAACTTGATTTAGCAAAAAACAAACAAAAACAAAAACAAAAAAAATATTATACATCTTGTTTAAAATCACTTTATACTTGATTTTGTTTTTACATTTTAGATAATTCACATAATTACACAATCCATTTTTCAAATACACTCATTTCACAATATTGCAAACTCTATGGTTTGACACAAATTGTAGTTTTTGCCCCCCCCCCCCGTATTCCAAGAGCTTCACAATTTTAAGATGGGTTTGAATTAATAGACTTTTTAGTGACTGGACTATGTTTAGACAGTAATATTAGAGACAAATCCAAACTGAATGCAAATTAACTATGCTATCTTGTTTCACTATTTGATTACATGTTTTCAGCTATAAAACAATCTATCAGATATTTTGTCACATTTTCTTTGCTGTTTATTGCAAAGTGGTAATACGTATTAGAAAAATAATATAATTTTTAATATTTTAAAATTCCCATTGACACTTTAAACGTGTATTAACAGCCTTTAAGAAAACTCGTCTGACACACTTTGGCACTTGAAAAATAAAATCATTTAAATGAATAAAAAAACTCTCCCCACTCATCATTTACCATTGATATACAAATTATGAAAAAGTTTTGATCCATTATTTATAATAGTAAGAACATGCTAAATTTATCACAATTTCACTCGATATATATATAATAAACTGAATGTTTGTTACTATGAGACTAAACAATAAAATTAATTTAATTAAACCAAATATAATTTCAGTGTGTTGCGTCATAATTACAGTAATCAAATAAACAATCAAAAGAAAAACAGTATTTCATCGTTAAAAATGAAAAAAAAACAACAATTATTTTTTTTTGTTTATTTTAATGCTGTTGGCTCTAATTTATGACGTGTCCATTTTGCGCAATAAATTTCCCTAATCTATTGCTTTCTATTATTTTTTCTCAAATCAGCTCAACAACTCCAGCATCAAAACCATGTCCATATTCCTTTTCACGATTATGGAATACAGACATCCAGACGCATTTGTGCTTTTAGCTTTTGTTTAATAAGTGATTATTGATACGAATGGTAACATAGATAAATTAAGACATTTTGATGTTATTTGGCATTGGGGATTTGGGATGAAACAAAAGTGAAATGGAATACAAGCAGCATTGACCTATGTTCAAAAAAGCTAAAACTCATAATAAATGCATCAGTATTATTTCTTAACCATGAAAAGGAATATGGATATGTTCTGATCTTGATATTATTGAGGCAATTTGTGAATAAAGAAATGATAGAAAGTGTAAATGAAGAAGGTTTAATTTATTGTGGCGTCTCATAATTAAAATTTGTTGGTATGCTGGTTCAGAAAAATTTTACCCATTGTGTAAAACAAAACAAATATATAAAAAGAAAATTTATACATAAACTTGATAAACTCCCAAACAAGTATTAGACTGTCTGTGATTGAAACTCTATCTCGGAAACAATTCTGTAAATAAACACCAAATTAAACACACATTTACAATCTTTTAAAAAGGAAAATAAATTATTTTTTTTTTATCCAATATTACATAATCTCGTAATTGAGATACCTTTGTTACTGAGAATCTTGCTTTCATTGCTAAAATGCTGGCCTAAAGAAACAAACACTTTCATTTCTATTCTGGAAGACATCAAAAAGTTTAGTCTGCTCCAGTGATGGGTCATTATTTTGATTAGAATAAATGTGATTACTATTATAAGGTTAATACATGTTTCTTTTTTACTTTTTTTTTTAAAATAAAATTTTAAGTCACTATTTGTCCAATAACCCTACGCAGGTATTATTTTATGAGATCACAAAGTTAGAATAATTATTGCCAGATGTATACAGCTAAAATATTTGCATTTTTTACTCACTAATAGCCTAAATAGTTATAGTTAAAACTTGATCCAGTCATTTAAAAATGAAATCTATTCTTCTTGTTTTATGTTGCTGCTTAAGTGTTATATAATCTACAAGTATAAAAAAAGAATTAAAGGGGAAAAAGCCTCATTAATGTTATATTGGATGTTTTCGAAAATAGGGAGAGGGTTTACACTGTATGACAGCGTTCTCTCAACCTAGCTTGCAGCTTTTTATTTTAGATATCTGCACACATGCACAACAGCTAAACACCATTCCATACAAAGATTTTGTAATTTTTCCATGAACTAGGGGATGGCTACTGACATTAAGCTTAATGATTATAGAATCTACAAGGAAATAAAGAAAAAAAGGCTCATTATGAAAGTTATAGGGGGTGCTACAGTTCTGCAGTGCCCATACTTGAGCCAAGCCACCATTGCATGTGATCAGTTTATTTTCTAGCTAGTACTTGTTTCACTGAAAATAAGACAGCCTAAAGTAAGCCCTAGCATGACATTTGAGGATGCTTATAATATAAGCTCTAGTTAAGATTACCACCCCAATAGATGACTTTTGTTTGAGAGTTGAAACATATAGTGGACATACGGAATTATAAAGTAATGAACTACAAATAAACAATATCATTGATATTAATGCTTTAAGTAATGGTTCTTTTATATTTTTCCGTTAACTATTTTTGACAAATGCAATAGAGAAACAATTTTATCTATTACAAATCAGTATATAATTTCATTTATATATTTTGAAGTACTTAATTTATTTATATTTAATACTTAGATTTAGTTTTAAAGTTTCAGTATAATAGCTTTTAAATATTCAAGAAAAAAAAAATTAGTTTAATTTCTTTATTAAAATAACAAGTGATTATAAAAAACAAAATTGAGCTTAAGTTGAATCAGATTCTTTTTCTCCTAAAAAAGAATTTAGTCTTGCGTTGTTAGCCGAGAGGTATCGCAGCCGCCATGCAAGCAAGAAGTTGTTTGCAGACGGTTGTGGGTTCGCGTCCCGGCCGATGCTATGACATATGAAAAAAAAAAAAAAAAGAATTTAAAAAAAAAATACTCAGCTGTTATAAGCAATGTGTCATATATGAATCTTTGTAATTCAATACACCATAATAGACATACTCAACTACACAAATAAACATTTTCTGAATTTGTATGTATTCTTTTATTGCTTTTATGTGGACAAACTATTATTAACTGTAATCATTTTTATTGTCACTCCCTCCTGTCTTGCAAATCTTTAATTAACAGTTGAATACAAAATGAGTGTTAGTGAAGAAATTAATCAGTGGATGCAAGGTGAATATATTATTCATCTAGTCTATAACAAACCACCATTGTTAGTAAGCCCTGTTTTGGTGAGCTATGGTTGGAGGGTTTTATTAAATCTTAATAGTTATTTTCATATAAATTATTCAGGGGTTAGTTGGACTTGTATCCTATATCTGTGCAATCCCATGTTCTTGATTGACAAAGTGTTGTATTTTGTAATTGATTAGGATTTGGTTAATCCTACTATATGGTAACAATTAATCATTTATGCTTACATATAAGGCTTTAGAGTAGAGAGTGAATTGTTATTTTAGTGAATGTATTAAATTTAGCTAATGGTTGTCTTGATAAAAGTGGAGTTTTCAATAGAATATTTGTACACGAAGTCAGTTATTTGTATAATAAATGACATGTTGAAATGTTTATGGACAGCATTTACTTTGGTCTGAAATTATGTATAAATTTTAAAATACCACTGTATTTATTATATTACAATTTGACTTAAAAAATTCTTCACTTGCATGGGCCTAAAATGAGTAAATAATGGACTCTCCCATGAAAAGTTGAATTAGGTCATACATAAATGAAACTGTGCTTACTTCTGACTAATAATGTTTTTATTCCTGTTTGAAAAATGTACTGGAATTGCTAAATCTATATGTATCCAGGATAGCTAATACAAATGCCCATTTTTGTTTTGGCCAAGGAATCTAATAAAATAAAGGGGTACTGATATGTTTATGAATAGCATTTGGTTTGGTTATTAAAATCTGAAATTATACATGTTTGAAAATAATACATGCACAGAGATTTATTCAGCCATCACCCAAACCTGATATATATATATATATATATATATATTCTATGCACAAATGTGCACGCTAAATAAGTATATATAGTTTAAATTTCCTTTTATTGGAATTATATGTATACTCATATAAAAAAATTAGTTAATTATTTAATAAGTTTCTTGTTGAACTTTATTAATTACTATTATACAATGAATGTTTTTTTTTTCTTTTTAATTTTTGTAATGATAAGGTTCTATTGTTAAAGTTTGTATTAATAAATGTGTGAAACTGATAAATTATTTGATAAAAATCATTTGTTACTATATTTAGAAGAGAAATTAATTAGAAAATTATTCTGTTGTTTTGATGAGAGAAGCAGTAAAATATTGGGCCAGAAGTCTTGCTATCTACCTCTGCTGAGGAAGAGTAGTAAATAGAAGTGAAATAAGCTATCAGTGTAAATCAGATAAAAATAAATTATTGACTACTTTGTTTGACAGTTTTATTGTCACATACTTACACCATATATTCCAGTATTTTAATAAGTAAGCAAGCAATTAAATAGTTTATTGCTCAGGAATTCATACTAAGTTTGAGCATGAGAAGTGACAGGAGCCCCAATTCATGAACCATTCTATCACTACTCTAGCTATACAAGAAATTTATTTGAATGCAACTATATTAATAAAATAATTTCAATCATATTAAGTGATATATTATTTTATGAAGTTTTGACCTACCTTGTATAAGCTGCGTGTTATTGTGTATTTATTACTGTATGCATTTTTGGAATTTTAAAAATGAATAATTCACTTAATGATAATTTTGATTTAATTAGGGTCTAGCTGCCATTCTATGATTAATGTGGGGTAGAACTATAGGTATATTTAACTGTCAATTAAACAGTGTGTTTAATTCTAGTAATAGAATTGTCAAACTATATGTGTGTTTTTTTTTTTAAAAGAAAAAATATCGAATCGTAGGTAAGCTTACCGTATTATCTCTTTTATTTATATTTTATTAACAAACAAAGACATGCTTTAAAAAATTATTTTTGGTTAAACAGTAAAATAAGGGATGGGATAATAGAATATTTGCTTCTTTTGCTTTTAAAGTTATAGGTAGATGGGAAGGAGAATGATTAAACTTTAGTGAGAGTATTTTTTTTTATTTTTTATAATTTTAACGTATTTCATTTATTTGGATTTTTAAAAATATCTATTATCTGCATTCAGAAACAAGTATGAAGATGTTTAAATTGAAACAAATAGGGTCATGTGATCTACGACTCTTATTTTGACTATTTATACTCTGTGCCTTAAGTCTTATCCGATGTTATATTTCTAAGACTACTAATATATGGTATGGCTGAAGATCTCTCAAGCCCGTATAGCTAATTGAGTTGGATAGCTGGGTTTGAAGACAAGTAGGTGCCTGAAAATTTCAGATTTTCCATTCAATAGATAATTTTTAGTTAAATGCTGGCTTTGGGTTGGTATTTTTAGATCTAGTG
Source organism: Epiperipatus broadwayi (assembly GCA_028023455.1). Classification (NCBI taxonomy): domain Eukaryota; kingdom Metazoa; phylum Onychophora; class Udeonychophora; order Euonychophora; family Peripatidae; genus Epiperipatus; species Epiperipatus broadwayi. The sequence goes on from JAQFVV010000051.1 coordinate 3,008,529, forward strand.
TCTGAACCTACCCTAGCATCTCTCAGGCGTTTGGGGGGGGGGTCCTGACGGAGGTATTTTAAATGCTTTCTCTAGCTAAGCATTTATCATAAAGCTTGTTGAGGAATTGGCAATTCTCATTGTTTATAAACTTATAAGCTTAAGAGAATAGGATCATGTGATCTATGACTCTTATTTTGACTATTTAAATTGAAGAAGTGTCTCACTTTGATTTTTATGAGTTGTTATTACTTCTAAATTTGCAAATGATTGAACATGAAGATAACTTGAAGTAGAAAAATATTTTTACTTTACATGCTAATTCAAAACTTAATTTAATCACCGCTAAATTTCAATTAAAGTAGGCTATGAATATGGAGACTTAAGTTCTCTGAAAGCGCTTAGCCATATAACTCGTTAATAATATTTTAGACAAGCTTCACTTTTTTGCGTAAAGCGCAATTGAAATTACTTAATAGAAACTGGAATATTTATCAGATTGGAAATATATACTGTTATTTATTTATTGCTGATGCCAATTCAGTAGCTCACTTTCTACTTTACAAGATAGACTATGAAGATAATTTGAAGCAAAAATATATTTTTATATTATGTGTTAAAAAAACTATTTAATTAATTAAAAACTGGAATCTTTATGAGTCTGGAAATAGATACTAATGTTATTTATGTACAGTGCCAAGTCAATACTCAAGTTATTTTCTCAAAAATGCCTTTATATAGATGAATCTTTCTGCCATAAATATTGAAAAATAAAGGTTTTTTTTCCTCATGTATCAAATGCGTTGACCTGGAAGCGGACCCGTGCCAACTGCTTGGAAGACAGCCATGCCACCCACTAGGCCACCAATGCTGCAGCAATTAAAAATATTACATAAAGATCTCTAGAGAATAACAAATAGAGGGAAAACATTTTTTCCTCTCATAAATATTAAATAATTAATTTTTTTAAATCTGAGCAAAGAAACTTAGCAATTTGTAAGCCTGCACAATAAAAAATACTACTCAGGAGTCCCTCATTTTAGTTTATTTTAGATTACATTTTTCCAGATTTTTAGATAATTAGTGTATATATAATTTAAGTATTATTATTATTTAGAGAGATAGAAATTTTGATAGAATGATTTAAAGTTCTGAGATTTTCTGGGTTAGTAGATTTTCAGATTTGAATAAAATCATTACATAATAAAGGGGAAAATAAAAGAAGTTTTATAAAATAAACAAAAAAATAAAGATTAATTTTTAATGAATGTTGATTAAAAAATTATGTATTAAAGAAATAATAAATACTGCAAATAAAACAGGTACAAATATCTTGGTCACATAGTATAGAGTGATTTTAGTAGAAATAATTTAATATTAAAAGTAAATATGCTTTTGTGTTTGGAAAAAAGTTTTTTAATATATATGTTTTATCAAGTGTTACTTATTGATCTGAGACAGTGACACTTAACAAAAAATAATAGACATTTCAGCTCGCTCATTGAAATATAGAGTGATATATATTGGGAATAATGAAGGTGTTGAAAACAAAATAGAACATAAACATGTATCACTAACATTATTGAAAGGATTGAAAGACTGAAATGAACATAGGTGAAAATAGATGAACAATTGAATCTTAAACTGAATTGCAAGAAATTGTAAAAGATTTAGAAAGAGACCCTTAAGTAAGATCAGAATGGATAAAGAAATTTGATGGTGTGATGTGGAGAAAGTAGGCTACTCATAAGGATAAATAGATAAACTTGGGAAGAACTTCATTTTATCATGGCTCAATAATGGCTAAAAATAATTATGGTGAAATGAAACAATATGGATAGGAGTGATAAAGAGGAAAGAGATTACACAAGCCATTTTTCTGAATGAATGATGTTTGCTTGCACTAAGCATCTGATAGGAATTCAAAGATGAAAAACTCACAGAATTTACACCTGTAATTCTTTATACTGTAAGTTTTAATTTATATTAAATTAATGTGTTGGCACCTTATTATTATTTTAGGTTAGCAGAAGCATATATTTTTTCTTTTATTTTCTGGATTTATCACATAATTAGTATTACAATCCATTCACTACTTATCTCATTATCATATTTCTCAATTGTAACCCATAAGAATAAAAGATTCTAATGTTATTTAAATATTGATGATGATTAACATATAGAATACGATTGATAGTAATTGTAATACCTTAAACATAATAAACAATAGGCAGTAATTGGAAATAATTTTAATATGCAAAATAGAAGCAAACTCTCCATACAGTAATGCCACCCAGTGCAAGCCATAATAATCAATGGATGCAAGAAGGTTTATGCATAAAATCCCTATCTAGTGCCTACTCATTCATTATCCCTAGACTAGTTTCTAGCTTGCAGCTTTGTAGTTAACTAAATAAGTAAAAGATAACTGCTGGAGGATTGCATTAAATTATAATATTTACATGCAATGCTCTCACATCCAAGGCTTCTCACTGACAAAAGCCACAAGCTAGAAACTAGACTGGTGATATTGGATGAGTAAAGTACGAAATAGGAATTTTATGCACAAGCATTCTTGCATCCATTGATTATTATGGCTTGCATTGCATGGTACTACTGAATGGAATTTGCTACAGTTTTAACAGCTTGTGTAAATATAGGAAATGGTGGTCAGGTGATGCATATGTAAAAGAATTCTAATCAATTCTCAGTAAGAACAGTATCTTGAAATATGTTTTAATTACTGAACTTTTAGCCATTTCTTGTTATTTCCTAACACATTCTTAAACATCACCAATGACTTGAATATTGCCATCATTCAAACAAAATAAAACAAATGGATGTTTTTTGATACTTTTATTAATTTTGAGACTGTATGTGTGTGTGCATGTAAATATATATGTATGCAAGCAAACACAAACTTGAATATTTATATATATAATATTTAAAACTATCATTTAAATATTGTAATAAATGATATAACTCTGCTTAGCATTCGACAATACATATAAGAAAAGAATGGCCACTTTTAAAGTTAGTTCACTTTAATTTTAAAGGAGATTGTCATGAATACTTTTGACCAGAAAAGTGAATCACTCTTTTATTATACTATTGTCAAATATTAATCAGGAATGTATGCCATTTATATAACGGTGGTTATTATTTAAATGATGGTTTTAAACATTGTATATATTACACACATATACTCCAGTTTATAAACATAGCAAATAATAATCAAATATTATCGTTTCAAAAGTAGAGAATATCAACTATTATAACAAGTTAATCTAAGTTATTAATAAAGATGAAATGACGTTTCAAGTAAATCAGTAATTTTTAAAATAATTCATTCTTACATTTCAAGTAGATCTCTCTTGTGTTGTATCTGAAAATATTTTTTTTTAGTAAAATTATTTTTTTTCATTTTATATAAATTTTGCTTAAATTTAAAGATAAATTAATAAACACAGATTTGAACATTTCAGAATCTTTATTCCTAATAACTGGCACAGATTATATTAAGGCAAGAAAGAGATTTATGGTATCTTAGGGAAGTACTTATGTTAAATTTCCAGGTCTATATCTTTTTTGACTATACAAATTATGTGGCTTCTATTTACAAGAATGTAGAATGGTATCTGAGTAACTACATGTATGCATTTCAATTTTATGATTTTTGACTTTCCTTATAAGCAATTAATGCATATATATATAATCCTATCATATCACAGATGTAAATTTAAAGTATAGTATTTCCATATAATTTTACATTTTAATTATATTTTATTTTTTGAAACATGTTTTTCGCATATATTATTCTTTTACAGTTTGTTTCCAAAATGATTGAATGAAACAGAACTTATAATCAACAATCTGCAAAACAATTTTAATTATGATCTACTTTGAAATTAATCAAATATATATTGATAATTTTTAAAAATCACATGATCACCATATCTTTAGGCTTATATAAGCTATTAAAACAATAGTGGAAAAATTGTTAATGTTATTGATAATCTTATAAATCATTTAATAAGTAGTTTAGATGACAGCATTCTATTAAATTTTCATTGTTTCTTTATTGTTTTGGATGATCTCTTTCTAATCTGTTTATTTATTATATATATATTGTACCAATATCCTATCTTACATACATAAATAATTTTGTTAAAAAAATTATTTACAAAAAATTATTAAAATAAATTATCAATCAGTTTGAAAAGTGAAATAAATTTAGAAAGGTTTAAAGAATTTTTATTTTTAAAAGGGCAAAGGAAATCTCCAAAAGTCTAAAGAGTTCTTTTTATTATTGTTGTTAGTTTAAAGAAAATAGTATTCATAAAAGTTATAAATGACTGATTAGAAAAAAAGAAGTTAAAGATGACAGTTTAAAAATATAGAATGTTTATAAAGTTAAAAGGACTCTCTCTCTCTCATTCAAATTAAAGAAGAAAAAAAAGAGTAATTATACATTTAAACAACGAGTACTATATATGTGCGAGAGGAAACAAAGATGTGTGTATATGTCCGTGTTAAAATAATATGAAAAAAACACATGAAAATAAATATTAAAATAAATAAATTCAGCAATAATTACTGATTGAAAACAACATGTCTGCAATGCTATTTAATTAAGAAAGAATCTATAAACAACAACTTAATTAAACATATCAATTGAAATCGAAAGCAGTGGATAATGGATTTTTGCTGGCAGCTATGAAAACAGACTACAAAAAATGACAACAGGTCATTACATAAATGGGCCTAAATTTTCACATAGAGTTCAGTTTCAGTTTTCATCAGTCAATCTATGAGTTTAATTCATCAATCAGTCATTCAGTGTTAATAGCTTCATCAGAATATACGATGAACTTCAAACCTTGTCCAAATATCAGTACTCTGCCTGAGATGAAGTAACAGCTGCCCAATAAGTGAGAGCTGCCCGAGTATCTACTGTCATAATAATAGTACCACAAAATAAATAACCATCCTCAACCTTAATAAAAGAAGTAACCACAATCATCAATCTACAGAAGTCCTCTGTAGAAGCATAAACCCAGCCAGCTGGTAATAAAACAAGTCGGAAACACATTGGAAACACAGGAAGCAAACAACCAAAATCTCCATGCTCCAAAAACCTAGGTATTTAATAACTTTCTTATTTCCATTTATAAATTCAATGTAGTCATTGCTGTCCACAAAGCCTCCAGAGTCAGTAATAAATGAACTCTATAGCATGCATAAAAGAACTATTGATGTGTGTGAACACTTTATATTTAATATTTATCATACTACTTAATACTTTTGTCATTTAATGTTGTTAGATTATATATTTTCATGTGTAGTTAAAATGTGTGTGCGTGGCCATATATAAGTACCTTAAATCTTTATGTTAATTAAAAAATATCTAAAAGTAGTTTAAAACTTTAATAATTAGTGTTTAATTAAAATAAATTGAGTTTTAAACTTAATATCTGTCGGTCGATTCTTTATCATTAATTAAATAAATTTTACCACTAGTTAAATTTAGTAAAGTGTTATTGTAGCTTCGATTGAGCTAGTCATGGGATTTATTTTAGATCCTGAGTTAGTTTGCCATAGTTTGAAGTGCATTAATCCACTCTTTGGGGTAGTTAACTAGTGCTTGGAATATTTCTTCCAAAACAAAAGAGCACTTTGAATGATCAGTGTTAAAATCAGCAGCCAGAGAAGAAGTTATGTCCTGGAAAGGTAATGCTAGTTATATATTTTATAGCTATCGTTTGGACAAACATACTCTCCAAGGATGTTGGCCAGTATGAAAACATCAATAACACATATGGTACAATATATATATTTAAATTTGGTACTTTAGTATTAGAGCTGCTGTGAAATATCACAGCCATACTGCATTAGAATTAGGTTTAGGGTTAGGATTGAGGCTGAGTTTCTTCACAGTAGGTCTAAATACTAAAGAACCTTAAATTCAAACATTTCTGTAATACATGCATATATACACCTTATTCTGCCATTTTATCTTGCTCTCTCTCTTGAACTAAAATATTTATTTAAATGAAATTCAACATATGTTTAATAAGTTAAAAATAAAGAGGGAAATCATTTCTAAATATTTAAACAATGCTTTAATTTGTTTTTGAAAATTGCTTCTAGTGAATCTGTTAAATATATAATAATATATATTCACACATGCAATAGTTATACATATGTGTTTGTACGTTAGCAACTTTGTATGCCTTACAAATATTTTTTTTTGACCTAAATATAACTGCAATTGGAAAATAAATCTAGAAAATTGAGTCCAATAGAAGTGATATTGATTTTTGATCAAGATTTATTTATAAACGGGATTACAAACTTACTAAATTCATTTATTTGTCGAAAAAGAAATCTTTGCTTTTATAAAAAAAAAAAGTTTTGAAGTATTTATTTCATAACTTTAGTTTTTGTTTTATATTCATTTCATAGTTCTGAAATTGATTTTACAATTTGCTATCGGTCACTTCAATTTTCACGAATATAGATGTGTTTATTAAAAACAGACTGTACTAAGTTATTATACATATATGTTATATTTTGGATAATACATTGAAGCTTTAAAATAATCATTTTAAAGTAATTTACTCAAGAATATGCCTTATAAATTACCCTTTTTTTTTAAAAAAAGTAGGTTGCTGCTGGTTAATTATGAAGAATAGTAATGTAAATTTATTTTTTACTCAATTATATAGCAAGAAAATTAAATATTCTCATTGAATTACATTTTTGATATAAAGAATTGTAATTTTTACAGATCGTATTAATATGGAAATAGCTTGATTATCAAAGAGATTTAAATAACTTTTTTAACTGAAACATTTATTACACTATATGTAATTTATATAAAAACCTGTACATACTTTCAAACAAATAGTAATCATTAGGTGGTGTTTTACATTGTCAAGTTAATGCCCAATGATCTTTTCAAAAGATTTTATTTTTGATATATTTATTGCCACTCTTGAATTTGGAAGAAGCAGAGGATTGACCAGAAACCAAAATTAATTTCTAAAATGGGACCAGAAATTATTTTTTTCTATGTTATAGCGTATGATTTTGAATGGCTTTCACCCTCAGAGCAATTAATTTAAGCCTTAATAATTTCTTTTTCTACAAATCTTCTTTTAATCTAGACAACAATCTTAATGGAATTTTCACTCGCACGAAGCAGTTGCAAGTTAAATGAACTATTCAGGATAAAGGTACTGGTTTTACAGATGTCTTAGATGATGAACTTTTCTAAATTAATGATCAAAGCAAAATTGATAACAGTATATGATTAGTTTCAGATCTTTTTCTCATTTCATTAGTCATTCTTTAGAAGAGCTTTTGTTTTTATCAGCAATATTTCTCTCTCTCTCTTAAGTCTTATAAATAAATATCTTATATTTTTATAAAGCAGTTGAATCATAAAATTTATCCAAAGCAAATAAAGGTTAATTTAATTTGTTTGTTTGTAAAATCAAGATGGTTAAATAAATTATTAATTTTTATAATAAATAAATAGGTAAGTGACCTTACTTATTAAAAAAACAATCTTAAATTAATCACTGTACTGTTAACTCTGATCTTTTTAAAAATATGTAATGACTGTGATATTAAAATTATTCCCATTATATATGCATACAATATACTGTATTTATATTGTATAATAACAAACTACAAATTGTCAAAATCTATCTGGTTTCCAAAATAATTTCACATGATAAACATCAAAGCTTAGTAAAACCAATAGAATCTACAACTTCTATAGACCCACAATTTTTAATCAGATAAATAATACTAACACATGATTATAACAGACTAAGATTTTTATCTATCCAAAAGTTTAAATAAACCCCATTGAACAAACAAAGATAATTTGCTTTGAACATAGATTAATAAATAATCATTTTTACAAAATTTCAAGCAAACTCTTATTCAATTATTTAAGTAAACCACAAATTGCTAATAGTTAGCTGATTTCCAAATACAATTCACATAATAAGATTTAAAGCTTTCTAAACTAATGGAATTTACAATTTGTTCTCAGAAAAAGCCTCTATAGATAAAAGATGAATTCCATTTTCTATCCTGGTCTAAGACTTTTAAATAGACCAAGAATACTGTAAACATGATTATTTATTCTTTGATCACACAATCACCTTTTCTTTATGCTTATACAATCTAAAAAAATGTTAATGGGTTTATTGCTCATAAGTTTGAATGCCAGAACTGTGAGCACCAAAACCAATCCTGGGGCTTCCTAATCCCAAGTTGGCTATTCTACCAACTGTACTAAATCATACAGAGTTATACAAGCTGTTATCTTTACCTGTTTGATAGAATTTATTTAAATTTTTAGGCAAATAAATATCTCAATCTGTTGCATTATTTGTTAGTACTTATTGTCTATTTAAAATTTTTTGTTCAGGATCAAAAATGGATTCCATCTTTTATCAATAAAGATTACCTTGACTACAGATTGTAGGTTTTTTTTTTTTGATTTATTAAACTTTGACTCTTATCACATGATGTACATTTGGAAATGAGCTAACTATTGGCAGTTTATGGTTTATTTAAAAAATTGAATAAAAGTTTGTTTGAAAGGTTGTAAAAATGATTATTTTTTAGGTTATTTTCAAAGCAAGTTATTGAATGAGATTCATTTAAACTTTTAGGCAAGTAAAGATATCTTTGTTACAGTCATATATTGGTATTCTTCATTTTTTTGAAGACTTTAGACCAGGATAAAAGAAATCCATCTTTTACTTATAGAAATTGTCTTGCAAACATATTGTAATTTCTATTAGTTTATTAATTTTTGTCTCTTATTATGTGAATTTTGCAATAAATATGAAATGTTTATCTTTATAATATTTAAGTTATACTTAAAACTATTGAAATTAAAGTGAGAGCTGCAAACCTCTCAAGTGCTTGTGACTATCAACAGCCAATCAGATCATAAACACTGAGACAGAGAATTTAATAAGAAAAGGGTAGTTCCATCCTCTTCTTTACTTGTCTATCTATATATCCAAGCCAATCTAAAGTACTTAGATCTGAAAGTGTGAATCTTAAATATCTTCACACTCAACTCACTGAGTTCAAATTACAAACATACAGCATGAAATCTTTCAATTTACTATGCTGTATGTTTGTAATTTGAACTTAGTGAGTTAAGTGTGAAGATATTTAAGATTCACACTTTCTGATCTAAGTACTTTAGACTGGCTTGGATATATAGATAGACAAGTAAAGAAGAGGGTGGAACCACCCTTTTCTTGTTAAACTCTCTGTCTCAGTATTTAAGATCTGATTGGCTGTTGATAGTCACAAGCGCTTGAGAGGTTTGCAGCTCTCAGTTTAATTTCAATACCATCTGCACTTTATAAAATAAATATTATTTAAAACTATTGATTAAGTTCCAGTTTGTAAGTACAAATATTTAAGTGAATAATCATTAAATTGATTTCTATATCTAATTTGTAATGGACTTTTATTCTAAAATTTTTATGTATGCTTTGTTTGACTCCTTGAAAGATGTTGAATTGAGAGTACATTATAGTTCTAATGAATTGCCAATATTAATTGTGAAAAATAAAGCATGTAATACATTTAATAATATAATTTCAGATGCAGAACTAATATTTTTCTCAAAATTCTATAATCATAGAAGTCTGATTCCAAAAATTATTTCTTATGTATAATTTGTAATAGACTTCTATTTTATCATTTTACAAAAGGCTTGTTTATTTTTTGTGATCTCTTGAATAATAATGAATTAGTTCACTGTAATCCCAATGAAATTGAAAAAAAAAGTCCAATATTAAAACCAATAAGACATCACATGACTCCAGCTTACACAATTTATGCCACTTAGTGGAAGTGTTAATAATCTATAAATGTTGTGTGACACTGTTTATTAAATCTCTATTAAGTGCTAGTTCATCCAATATCCTATGACCAATTCTAACTTATTGCTTACATTATTGAGAAGCTGTTGGATCTGGTAGAGATGCACTTGGATCTCTTGGATCTAATGCACCTTTTGTTTATTAATTTGAACTGGTATTTAATAGAGAAAAGTTATGTTAGAACTAAAAGGTCTAGGGGCACTACTTCCAGATAACAAAGCTTTTCATTGATGAAGGCCATATACTAGAAACTATTCAGGGGATATTGGATGGGTCAGCACTAGATAGCAGTTTAACAAGCATTACTAACCGGTGTAATGGTCAGAATCGTCTATCTCGCTAACACACTGTAGAATTCAAACCCCAGACATGAAACTGAACATTCTAGGAGAGGTTGCCTTCTAGATATACTAAGTTCGAATCTAAAGTCCAAATTTCACAGCGCCATCTACGTGATAACGCATCTGATGCCACTACTAGTATAACCTTTGACCGGTGCCTGGTGGTCAGGGAGAAACAAAAGACTCTATACTAAAAGAAGTTTGGGTGGCTAATTAACGTCTATGGATTTACAAAAGAAATGCAGAAAATATATATATAGACCGAGACAGTGATAGGAATCAAATAAAATAAGAGATCAAATTTAGTTTTAAATAATTTCACACAATTTATTTATATAAAATATATATATAATGCCACTGTCTGCTTATATGAGACAGGGACGCATATTAAATAATTGTTGGCATTATATTTCAATAAATGACAAAAGGTTTTAAAACAAAGTGATATATTCTATTCCTCGGGCTAATAGCATTACGATAATGTGCTTGATGAGATAGGAACATGTGCGAGGTGCTTTGAGTAATTATACAAGTTTAAGAAAATATTTGAAAATTAAGTGTTCTAAAATATTTATTGATTTCGAGAATAGCACGGACTAAAGCTTACTAAGCAACAAAGTGGGAATGGGATCAAAGCATTTATTTGAGAATAATAATAATAGAGTTGCATTGGGAGGTCAGTATTGCTGATAATGAATTTATTAAAGTTGGAGGGTGTGACACGTTTAAGTCACGGATGCTTTGTAAAATAAATATAAAATAAAACAATATTGGAGATCCGGAATAATTACGGAGGGCATCTCGCCGCTAACCCGTAGGAAAGTATTTTGACGAACAGCCGAAACTTAGCGACTGTGTGACGATTGCGTTTAATTCCCAGGGGTGTCATTTGGGACACCCTCTGCCTGGAAACCGCAAGCGTGGAGAGAACGGCCTTAGCCGTGTAAAGAATCCTTGGAAAAATAAAACAAAGTGGTCTCAACAACCAATTCATGTACCAGCAATACGAGACTAGTGTATATAAAAACATACTAAATGGGTTTTACTCGGATTAAGAGAAATGCCCAATCAAATTCCCTGAAATTCATTTAAAAGGGTCCGCACATTCTCGACGTCAATGATGAACTTTATAATTAAAGTAGAACATGGTAATTAAAATAGGAAAATGCATGCTTGCGGGTTTGAAAAGTAAGTATAGATTTATATACGCAATCATGCATTTGGGGACACATTTAAATCATTGACTTCGCACATACTCTTATATTAGATTAAAATCAATAACATGTAGATTTTAAACTATGTGATTATATTATATTAAAGAAAAGAATCGCCCTCGAACGAGTGATTTGCAAGATAATAAAATTGGAAAATTATAAATTTAAAATATGCCTTAATAGCGGCATCTTACTTTCAATAAAGGGAATAGTTCACTCGGTCAAAGACGATTCTGACACATTATCATAATAAAATAAAAGAAAGCTTTATAAATAGAAAATATTAACCCAAGGATAGAGCAAAATGTTGAGTATATTTAAACACATTAAAGAAATACATAATGAAGTTATGTGAAATATAAGGAAAACAATTTTAAATAGCTATAGCATGTTAGTTAGGAATCACAAGAGCTCTTGGGTTAATTTAGGTTACCTCTGGAGACGCATTTGCAGGTAGATGTTCGGCAGGTTTTATAATTCAGCAGCAAAATCTGGAATGTTCATATTTTTGGCAGCGGCAGCAGCAGTTCCGGGGTCCATGTGATAACTTCCGATGGTATGGAGCAGCGGCTGGCTATTCCGAGGGGACATAGCCATCTTAACGCCTCTACTCGGACATGTCAAGGTTAGCAAATTATTAGAATAGAACACAGAATGATTTCTCTTAGACACATTAGAATAAAAAACAACTAACTGGAGAACAAAAGAAAAACCTCCTTTTTATAGTGGAATTTAACAATAGAACTGCCCTGGAGCATTACAAAAATATCGGACTTATCAGCTGTAATTAAATCATCGGAATGTCTAAAGGAATTCAACATTAATTAATTTCTTTTGTTAATTTCCCTGTCGACATTCGAATTACAAACTAGATTTAGTTAAAAATTACTTTTATTAATTAAAGAAAACCTTAAGTGGACATCTGCTGTTTTTAGATAAACTTATACAACATTTACTAATTAAACTATTGTCCCTCATTTATTTTAACAGAAATATTTGGAATAACTTTTATTAAATTAAAGAAAATGATTTTACTTTTTAAATTGCAATATTTGAATCTATTTACTAAACGAATATTTACTAAATGAATTTTATTTTAAATCAAAATATATTACGACGGTAATATATTTGTAAATAGATTCAAACAAAATAACTTTAACAATTTATAATTTTGATATGTTTTAAAATGGATATCATAGTGTGTGCGCAATTACGACTTATATAACTTACTTTTTAATAAATGTAAATTATGTGAACAAATACATAATTCATAATATTTTATTTTATTTGGGAATAAGTTATATATATAATACGAGCATTGTGCTCGTGGTTTAAAATTAGGCGGGATTTTCGGTATATAAGTGTATTGCAGACACACTACGATAGATTGGGGTTCAAACTAAGGTATGAGGGTAGGAAGTAGGTGAGAAAAGGTGAAACGAAGATCTGCAAAGCAGACCTTACTGTTTCACATTCCCTTAGTGACGGAACAAAAAAAAATTGTTAAAAAAAAAGATCTTACAACAGGTGTCCACCTATGAAGCCTGCATAAAAAAAATTTACAAGATAACCCATAATGTACAGGATATAAATATAATGAAGAAACGAAACTGAATTATATACCCGGATCATATTAATAAATCTACCATCTAGCGAACATTTTCTATTATCTCCCCCCCCTCTTTCAACAAAATTTTATTTAAAAAAACTAATAGTTTAACACTGTTTATATCCGATCTCCTTTTTATATTATCCTGTGACATGTCCATTTCTCTTTTTTTTGTTGTTGTTGTTTTTTTTTTTTTTAAAAAAAACTACTATAATCCTGGGTCTGGTGGGTAATAACTGCTTTTATAATTTGATGACTGCAGTCTCGGATTATCAGGTCTCTTTACCTTGTCTGGTGGTTCTTTGGCCCAGGGACTGAAATCCAGAGTGGTTAAGAATTCGGCCATTTCCTCCACCTCTTTGATTCTGCTGCCCGACATCAGCTGTTGTATCGGTAACGGCATATTCTGTTGAACGGTACGTATAATATGAGTATCAGAAAACGCAAACGTGCTAAGTGATCGAAGGCGATTGACCTGGTGAATGAAAAATTGCGTGTGTGTTTCCTTGATCGCTCCGTACTTTTCCTGGCAAATGGTATTTAGAATTCTGTTCTGCCGATCCTCACTCCAATAATATCTTAGTAACAGGCTACAGTAATTCGCAAAGTTGTTTGGTTTTTTCGCCAACATGCCCCACCAATCTTTTGCATAGCCATATAAATGATGGCTAGCGATAGCAGTCTGTTCATGCGGATCCGTTTTATAAAATTGAAAGAAATCCCGCAGGCTATCCAGGTGTGGGTGGGGGTTTTCTCCTATTTCTCCTCGAAATATTTTAACAGTTAATATCTTAGCAAGTTGGGTTTGAACCCCGAAGTCTGGAATTAAGGTCCTGTGGATTGTATCTATCCCACTACTATGCGCTTGAGGAGGTGGTAGATCATCGTTAGAGGTCTGACATCTTTGGTTTAGATCCACTGTCTCGTTGATACTGTTTGTATCGTCAGGTTCTGTTTTCGCTATCAGGACTTCGTTGTCCAGGTATTGTATTATTTTTGGCTCAGTTTGATCTCGGCATTCGCTCATTTTTTTTCGATTTCCTGAGCAGTATTCTTCCAGTTTCCATTGGAGAGCCCTATGTCCTTCTCTCACTTGTGCCAATTCGTCAAGGAGCATCCTGGTAAACTTTTTATACTCCATCTCTTTTCTTTGGGCTTCCTCTTCCTGATTTCTTGCCCTCTCTTCGCTTCTCTTATATAATTCCACCAGATAATCCAGATTGGAATCTTCCTTGCTCGTTTGCTGGACAGTTCTCATACTTATTGGAGGAGATTCAAGAAATCTGGATGGGTCCGGTTCTTGATCAGCGTGGTTGTTGTCCATATTATCCATGGCCTTGGATGTTACCATGATCGATGATGATTTTTTTCCTTTTATTTTATTGCTAACTATATTAATATATCCTAAAAACTCTTAAACACAATGTATAGCACTGATAAAGAAAATGTTTAAACTGTTTTACGTTGAGCTTATTAAAACTAATACGGTAAAAAAAAATACTCTTATTATTTTTCCTTGTTTGATTCTCTGCGATTATTACGTTTAATTACAATTTTATTAATGGCTAATAGGCTATCTCCCTCTCGGTTCTGTTGGCCTAATTGCTGCTTTTAGGTTTATCACTAAAACCCCTGACTACTACCCTTGTATTACTGCAAAAATTTCTTGTTTAACTCTGCTGCCACATACATATATTTTTTTAACTGCCCGTATATATAAAAGTCTATTAAATTCTACCTGTAAAATATTTCGCTAACATATATCTTTTTAAACTCAAGCAACTTTATTTATATATATATATAAACATTCGCTAGATCCGGGTATAATTATTTCGTTCCTTCTTATTTAAGGTTAGCATACATATATTTTTATTTACATAATTATTGATCCGATTCACGTCTCATTATTTGGTCTAAGAAAAATTTACACACGTTGAAAAAAAACAAATTACATATAAAAGAATTGAGCCTGGTGACAAAATTTATTTTAGAAGTAACTCCGTTTAGTGAAATTACCCTTGGGCGCCATGTCACCAGTTAAAAATATCCATAGACTGTTAGCTTCCCAAAATTAATTTTAATAACTATTCCATTTAACTACGGGCACTCGTTAAAACATTCACATTTTTTTTATTGATTACAACATTTGATTTATAATTATTTCTGAATTCCATACGATAGCCTATTATATCTAGGTCATTACCGTACAAAATTATTATTATGCTATCTTGCACATTGAGCCGATAAAACTTTATTTTGATAGAAAATACAATATTTGAAATATTCATAGATTGTCACAATATTCACTTGGGACAATATTTAAGTAATTTACGCTATGCGTACATAGCGTGATTTAAGTGAAACAATAAATACAGATAATACAGATGGCTCGTATCACACTATAGCATGTTTGGACAAGTTCTGATTATATAGGATAAGTAATTGAATGCCCGAGTCAAACAAAATATATGAAATATACACGCAAATAGATAATATAGAGTTTGAAAAATATTATATATCAAAAATATAAAGGATTTGAGTGATTACATACGAAACAAAATGCTAAAATTAAGCTACAGGGATGTGGGTGTTTAAATAATTAAGATCTACAGGGATGTGGGTGTTTAAATATTCGAGGCCCCACGTTTGGGCAAGCCATGGACCCGGAAAAAAAAATTTACTATGTAACGGTCAGAATCGTCTATCTCGCTAACACACTGCAGAATTCAAACCCCAGACACGAAACTGAACATTCTAGGAGGGGTTGCCTTCTAGATATACTAAGTTCGAATCTAAAGTCCAAATTTCACAGCGCCATCTACGTGATAACGCATCTGGTGCCACTACTAGTATAACCTTTGACCGGTGCCTGGTGGTCAGGGAGAAACAAAAGACTCTATACTAAAAGAAGTTTGGGTGGCTAATTAACGTCTATGGATTTACAAAAGAAATGCAGAAAATATATATATACCGAGACAGTGATAGGAATCAAATAAAATAAGAGATCAAATTTAGTTTTAAATAATTTCACAAAATTTATTTATATAAAATATATATATAACGCCACTGTCTGCTTATATGAGACAGGGACGCATATTAAATAATTGTGGGCATTATATTTCAATAAATGACAAAAGGTTTTAAAACAAAGTGATATATTCTATTCCTTGGGCTAATAGCATTACGATAATGTGCTTGACAAGATAGGAACATGTGCGAGGTGCTGTGAGAAATTATACAAGTTTAAGAAAATATTTGAAAATTAAGTGTTCTAAAATATTTATTGATTTCGAGAATAGCACGGATTACAGCTTACTAAGCAACAAAGTGGGAATGGGATCAAAGCATTTATTTGAGAATAATAATAATAGAGTTGCATTGGGAGGTCAGTATTGCTGATAATGAATTTATTAAAGTTGGAGGGTGTGACACGTTTAAGTCACGGATGCTTTGTAAAATAAATATAAAATAAAACAATATTGGAGATCCGGAATAATTACGGAGGGCATCTCACCACTAAACCGTAGGAAAGTATTTTGACGAACAGCCGAAACTTAGCGACTGTGTGACGATTGCGTTTAATTCCCAGGGGTGTCATTTGGGACACCCTCTGCCTGGAAACCACAAGCGTGGAGAGAACGGCCTTAGCCGTGTAAAGAATCCTTGGAAAAATAAAACAAAGCGGTCTCAACAACCAATTCATGTACCAGCAATACGAGACTAGTGTATATAAAAACATACTAAATGGGTTTTACTCGGATTAAGAGAAATGCCCAATCAAATTCCCTGAAATTTATTTAAAAGGATCCGCACATTCTCGACGTCAATGATGAACTTTATAATTAAAGTAGAACACGGTAATTAAAATAGGAAAATGCATGCTTGCAGATTTGAAAAGTAAGTATAGATTTATATACGCAATCATGCATTTGGGGACACATTTAAATCATTGACTTCGCACATACTCTTATATTAGATTAAAATCAATAACTTGTAGATTTTAAACTATGTGATTATATTATATTAAAGAAAAGAATCGCCCTCGAACGAGTGATTTGCAAGATAATAAAATTGGAAAATTATAAATTTAAAATATGCCTTAATAGCGGCGTCTTACTTTCAATAAAGGGAATAGTTCACTCGGTCAAAGACGATTCTGACACATTATCATAATAAAATAAAAGAAAGCTTTATAAATAGAAAATATTAACCCAAGGATAGAGCAAAATGTTGAGTATATTTAAACACATTAAAGAAATACATAATGAAGTTATGTGAAATATAAGGAAAACAATTTTAAATAGCTATAGCATGTTAGTTAGGAATCACAAGAGCTCTTGGGTTAATTTAGGTTACCTCTGGAGATGCATTTGCAGGTAGATATTCGGCAGGTTTTATAATTCAGCAGAAAAATCTGGAATGTTCATATTTTGGCAGCGGCAGCAGCAGTTCCGGGGTCCGTGTGATATCTTCCGATGGTATGGAGCAGCAGCTGGCTATTCTGAGGGGACATAGCCATCTTAACGCCTTTACTCGGACATGTCAAGGTTAGAAAATTATTAGAATAGCACACAGAATGATTTCTCTTAGACCCATTAGAATAAAAAACAACTAACTAACTCAAGAACAAAAGAAAAACCTCCTTTTTATAGTAGAATTTAACAATAGAACTGCCCTGGAGCATTACAAAAATATCGGACTATCAGCTGTAGTTAAATCATCGGAATGTCCAAAGGAATTCAACATTAATTAATTTCTTTTGTTAATTTCCCTGTCGACATTCGAATTACAAACTAGATTTAGTTAAAATTACTTTTATTAATTAAAGAAAACCTTAAGTGGACATCTGCTGTTTTTAGATAAACTTATACCTTTACTAATTAAACTATTGTCCCTGATTTATTTAAACAGAAATATTGGGAATAACTTTTATTAAATTAAAGAAATTAACTTACGAGAGAGTGCAAGTCTCTCAGCGCTTGTGATTATTAATAGCCAATCAGATCGTAAATACTGGGACAACGATTTAACAAGAAAAGAGTGGTAACCACTCTTAACTTTACTTGTCTGTCTATATATCCAAGCCAGTCCAAAGTACTTATATCTGAAAGTGTGAATATTAAATACCTTCACACACTACTCACTGACTTCAAATTACAAACATACAGCATGAAATCTTTAGATTCACTATGCAGTAGATTATCGATGTTATAAATTGCAGAAATATATGTAAATAATATTTATTTTCAAAGCGCAGATGATTTGAAATTAACTTACGAGAGAGTGCAAGTCTCTCAGCGCTTGTGATTATTAATAGCCAATCAGATCGTAAATACTGGGACAACGATTTAACAAGAAAAGAGTGGTAACCACTCTTAACTTTACTTGTCTGTCTATATATCCAAGCCAGTCCAAAGTACTTATATCTGAAAGTGTGAATATTAAATATCGATAATCTACTGCATAGTGAATCTAAAGATTTCATGCTGTATGTTTGTAATTTGAAGTCAGTGAATAGTGTGTGAAGGTATTTAATATTCACACTTTCAGATATAAGTACTTTGGACTGGCTTGGATATATAGACAGACAAGTAAAGTTAAGAGTGGTTACCACTCTTTTCTTGTTAAATCGTTGTCCCAGTATTTACGATCTGATTGGCTATTAATAATCACAAGCGCTGAGAGACTTGCACTCTCTCGTAAGTTAATTTCAAATCATCTGCGCTTTGAAAATAAATATTATTTACATATATTTCTGCAATTTATAACATCGATAATCTACTGCATAGTGAATCTAAAGATTTCATGCTGTATGTTTGTAATTTGAAGTCAGTGAGTAGTGTGTGAAGGTATTTAATATTCACACTTTCAGATATAAGTACTTTGGACTGGCTTGGATATATAGACAGACAAGTAAAGTTAAGAGTGGTTACCACTCTTTTCTTGTTAAATCGTTGTCCCAGTATTTACGATCTGATTGGCTATTAATAATCACAAGCGCTGAGAGACTTGCACTCTCTCGTAAGTTAATTTCAAATCATCTGCGCTTTGAAAATAAATATTATTTACATAAATTAAAGAAAATGATTTTACTTTTTAAATTGCAATATTTGAATCTATTTACTAAACGAATATTTACTAAATGAATTTTATTTTAAATCAAAATATATTACGACGGTAATATATTTGTAAACAGATTCAAACAAAATAACTTTAACAATTTATAATTTTGATATGTTTTAAAATGGATATCCTAGTGTGTGCACAATTACGACTTATATAACTTACTTTTTAATAAATGTAAATTATGTGAACAAATACATAATTCATAATATTTTATTTTATTTGGGAATAAGTTATATATATAATACGAGCATTGTGCTCGTGGTTTAAAATTAGGCGGGATTTTCGGTATATAAGTGTATTGCAGACACACTACGATAGATTGGGGTTCAAACTAAGGTGAGGGTAGGAAGTAGGTGAGAAACGGTGAAACGAAGATCTGCAAAGCAGACCTTACTGTTTCACTAGCACCCTATTGATTACCAAAGCTTATACTAGGTGATATAAGGTGGTGAGAGAATGGAATTTACTAATGTCCAATATTAATTATGAAAAATAGAAAGTGCAAGAAATTTAATAGGATATACCATATATGGTACTATTTTTTAAAAATAAAATCTATAATAATAGAATTATGATGCTATCTAATTACAGATTTTAAAATAAATAGTAATTATGACATTTTCTGTTGATGAGTTTTACTAGTTGATGATAGTTAAAAAAATATGGAGATCAATTTTAAGATTCTTGACCATTCCAGCAATAGATTATGCAAAATTGGAGTTCCACACCACCACTGTAAAGCAGTCTTTTTGTGACAAAAATTTCTATTTATATAAACAACAAAATTAGCTATACAATGATTGTGAAATGACACCAATCTAATGGATGAAGTAAAAAAATTGTCTTGTTAGCTTTACATAACTAATTTACAAGTCATAATGAGAAACTAGAGAATGTTTTTCAAATATTTTTATAAAAATGAATACTGGTTCTGTACTCACCCCGACACTGCTACCTTTAACAGCTTTCAATGAGAATGAAAAATGTGGGGATGTTCCAGCACAACACATTAGAAAAAATTCACCTCTGATTGTAACCTCTGAAAGGAATTCTATCGCAGCATTTTTGTTGGCAAGTCAAGAATGTATCTCATTAAATAATATCCTTTTACATTTTGCCTGCTATGTGGTCAATGTCCAAGAAAACTATTTTTGATCATGATAAAAAAATCATGGAAAATAAAGAAAAAAAACCTCATTAAATAATTCTATCACAATTAATAAATAGAGAACTCATCAGAATATGCATTCTATGACTAATTTCCTTCAAGAGATTTGGATTTGGTCATTAACTATAATCTTTCATTTGATTGGGTTATCTCAATTGATGTAATATATATTACCTTGCATGCATGAATACTCACTCACAAGTGATATTAAAAAACAGAAGACAGTTAATGTTACACAAAATATAGATATTTTTCAAGTTGATCAGAACTCAGAATATTTATTTTTAGAGTCCATTGCATTTTACTCCATTTAATTGAAAGAATATCAAATAAGGATTTATTTTACTATAGTCAAATGTTTTAATTTATGTTGTTCAAATAAATGCAAATCCATTAAAAGGTGTAGATAATATTAGTTTTAATGCATATTAAATTTTAAGTTTATAGTTACTTCAATCACAAAAGATCACCTATATTCTGGTTTGTCTTATATGGTTTGGTGCTCTGAAACTCAAGTCTTTGAGACTGCTGACGAGCTTTGCCATTTTTAGTGTTCAAACGTCTTATGAATTTCAAAGCAGTAATACATTAGATAATATTTATCTCAAAGTTTATGACAAATTGTATTTTAACTTACAATTATATCATGATGGACTACTTCCATAATCTAGAATTAATTATTTAATGTCTTTAGAAAAATTCAAATTTAAACTTAATTGAACCTTTTAAAATATATTCAACTGTTAATTCTAATATACAGATTACTATACAGCAATGTTTTGAGCAATATTATTTTTTCCTTATGTTCTGGCCTGACCACATATGGTATTATACTTTTGGATTCATGAATACTGAATACTGAATTAAAAGTAATAATCTATCCAACTAGGCTTTGACAGAATAATCTAGTTAGGTAGAGCATTATTTTAAATTCAGTATTCACACATCTAAAGACCCCATGTTCAATTCCTATGTCATTACTATAATTGATCAAGCAAAATACAGCTGAAAAAGAGAAAGTAATATTACTTGGAATGTTGTGTTACATATTAACTTGTGTGTTGTTACTGATAGTTGAATATAGTGGAAAAGTTTGAATAAAGTCTGAATTTTTTGAAGATATATAACATTTAATTGTTGGAGATAGTCAGCATTATATAATTATATTCATTTATTATAATTATCTGCACTCTGGTTTACTTCAGTATTAGAGGGATGAATTTGAGAGCTAAAGGTTTTCTAGATATAAGTTTAAACTTAGGATGAATTCTTTTTTTCTATACATCAGCTGATGGAGAAGATTTTTTTATTTAATTATGAAATAAGACAGATATACATTTTATTTTCATAAATTCAGGAGTGGAAAAAAAACAAGAATAAAACTAGGAAGCCGAATTCCTAGGAATTATAGTATGAACAGCAATTAATTGATTAAGTTTTCTGAAATTGCAAAACATGTAGATTCCAGAAGTCAAGCATTGTTAGCCGAGAGGTCATCGCACCCGACTTGCAAGCAAGTAGTTGGTTGCAGATGGTTGTGGGTTCGCGTCCTGGCCGATGCTATGACATATGAAAAATAAATAAATAAATAAATAAAGTGATAGGATTTTGATGCACCAATCAGTTTTCTGTGCCAGAGTTTACAAAAACAAAATTTAGTTATTACATAGAGCTAACTTTTTTCAATAAGTTTGTTGATAATTAGAAATAAATCTTTGTTTTAAAGATTAGAACCACTCACAGGTGTCAATTTTTATTAAACTGAATTTTATTCTTACCTTTCCTATTAATCATCTCTTCACTTCATAAGTCTATTCCAATGGTTCTTACATCTTGGTGCTTCCTGAAATGATGTATGTGAAATTATTGCTATAGAATCTTGACTTTAGTTCAGGTTTATAACTTTATTATTGATAATATACATAGTTATATCATGTTTGGAATTGATAAAACTATACCAGATGTTTGGAAAATTGATTCAATGATTATTCTTAAGAAATAATGCAGTGGAGATAATAATGATAATAACAATAATTGGTTACAGTACTGTATGATTTGGTACAGGAGTAGAGTTATAGGCTTTGAAGCTTAAGGTTCATAGATCACAATCTAGATCATCCACTTCCAGTTCTCAAATTCCTAAGCAATAATCCATTCAATTCTTATTATTTTACAGATTACAACTACAACCTTTAGATAAAATATATATTTATTGTGTATGAAGTTTCTGTATTAATATTTTCTCATATGACTTAAATATATGAATAGTAAGCTAAAATTTTAAATATTTAATTTGTAAAAAACTTGAACAATGGCTCTTGGGTGTATATATCTTAAATGTTTTGCTATTGTTCATACAGCTTCTTTAGGTAGTAAAAAGTTGCCACTCTAATGACTTACTGGATCTAGATGACTAATGTTAATGCTATAGCTTATTTTGTTATATTTTTTTCTGGAATTTTTTAAAATTTAGATTAGATGCATTATGTATTCTGAATTGATAGAGCATTAGTATAACTATTTCATTTTCTTTTTTGCCAGATTTACTCTACACTTATAAACCTATATATATATTTAATATTTGCACCATCTACCAATATTTATTAAACTATTATTTATGTCATTAATACATTTCTATTTTTTAACAGAAAAAAAAATCTGTTTTATTAATAATAGTAACCTTTCTCTTTACAAAAAAGCTAGATTTAGTTGATTTTTTATTTGTCAAAATTTTTTTCTAATCTTTCAATATTTCCTCTGAGAACTAATTGTAAACAGATAAATGATTTAGATATTTGGATAGTTGGTTGAATGACATGAAAGAAATGAAGATGAAATTTAATAAAGATTGACATTGATAAAGAAGGCATTTATTAAAAAAAATATTTTGTGACTCTTTGAAGAGAGAGAATTAAGGAGAAAGATTAAGTAAGTGTTATGTATAAAATATATTATTGTATGGTTGTGAAATATAGAGAGTGAGTAAAATAACAGATTCAAGAAATTTAAAGTATGGTCATGGATTGGAGAACATTAGTTGGATGAAGAAACTGGTAAATGAGGAAGTTTTGGAAAGTGTAAATGAAAAAAAAAAGATTGATTGAGAAAATTAGAAATAGGGAAATTGAATTAGATATATGCTAAGAAATAAGACTAGCTCAATGAAGATTGTTTTAGAGGGAATGGTGAATGGAAACAAGACTAAAGGATGGAGAAGAGTGACGTTATTGGATGATATAACAAATGGGAAGAAATTTGTAGAATTGAAAATATGTACAATGAATGAAAGAGAATGGAGAAATGAATGAATTAGTTGTATGACTACTCTCAGTTCTGCCCAAGGCACTAGTGATTGATTGATTATATATGTCTTATTGAAAGTGAAATATTTTGTTACAAGAGAAAATGTTAAACATAATTATTTATATAAAAAACATCTGCAGCAGATTAAACGTCATGTTTCTGTGCATTAGCATAGAAATAGACATAGCCACCATGTATCAATGGACTATTTCTAGACTTACGCATTAGAAATAGAATGTTCAATAGCGGAGGCTGCTTAAATGGCATATTTCTGTGCGCTATCATAGAAATAACACCCTCCAGTGGTTTCAACATGCTATTATAAAACTACCGATAAATTAATACATATTTATATTCTGATCAAAGATAGTGAAAGTAAACAAAATGAAATTAATCTTTTTAAAAATACAAATCTGGAAAATTTTCAATGTTTCACTTCAACGGTCCAAAAATATTTGATAATCTTAAAGATATTTTGATGCAAAACAGCAAAAAAGTTTTATACCAATTTATATATTAATTGTTTAATAGTATCATTACTGGAAATACTTAAAATTAATTTCACATTCTGAATTGTCAAGAACTTATTAAATCTCAAGAAACATTTTGAGTATGATGTAAATTAATTTATATCTTATTTCGTATATTTTAATTAGCAATTACATCTCTTTTAACATTGTATAGAATTTGAGATGTAAAAATATGGCCCTAGATGATTGATGTAATAGCATAATAGCAGACTCGAGCTTAAAATGCATGAATCATGACTTTCCCCATCATGCTTGAAATTTTTATGAATTTCAGGAGCCATAAAGGATTATTATTTTATAAAAAAATTAAAATGCGAACATATGAAAATAAAATGTCCTTAAAATTTTATTAACATTTTTTTATTATTAAAGTATAAAATTTGGTACTTTGGTATTAGTTCTGCTATGATGTATTATTCAGATGATGTATTACTCTAACTTTGTGATGTTTAAGATAACATCTCCAAGTAATGTGCAGACAAACTTAATCAATAAAATTTGTCTGTAGATACCATGGAGGCATTATTTTAAACATATTGCAAATTTAGAATAAGACTTCACTGGTTGTAATATATCATAGCATGCATAATATGAAAAAATAATGGAGACAAAATAATTAGAGAAAAAAGGCAAAAAGACATTACAAAATTAAATAAACAGATACTTATGAATTGTGTGTTTATTGGATATTACTATATGTTGCCAAAAACATTCTTCCCCCTTTCTGTCTACTGTGGCACTTTGCACCATCATAAATCACATCTTCAATCTAAAAAAAAAAACAAAAACTAAAATGGCAAAATAACTTTAAGGTAACGAAATGTAACTTTAAAATAATATTTAAAAAATTATTTCAAAAGAAAAACAAATACCTCTGGCTGTAAAAAACAAATATATATATAAGATTTTGATACATTTAGCAAAAATAAGTAAAACATAAATTTAACAATGTTTAACTAGAAATATATATTTTTATTTTTTTAAAAATTGCTTATAAATGATGAGAATCACTGTGGTGGATTGAACTGTGTAACGTGTTCTAGAATGGAAAAAAATTTCTTAAAAATATCTCGGTGTTAGCATGGACAATGTGACAGCAATAAAGACAGTGGTAGCACAAAATCTCTTAGGCAGTACATTTTATAATCTCGCAGGTCACCATGTACATATCTTAATCATTGACATGGATTAGTCATGACAATATTGTGGTTGCCATGGCATTATTAATTTAAACTTTGAATAAATACTACCTGATAAAAACGTCATTGGAATAATACGTCATAGCAGGACTAATATCAAAGTATCTAAAATTTTTATAAATGTAAATTTTTTTTACCTTTTTAAAAGCTGCAGGGAATAATTTCATAAAATTAATACACTACGTGTAATTTTATTTTAGATGAAAGAATCCATTTTTCTGATTGACTGTTTTTTCATGTTGTTGAATTATTTGTATATGAAAAAGGAGAAAATTTCTTCTTACTCATTAGCTAAAAAAACATTTACTAATTACTAATTTATTGATCGTAAAAAGTATCCACTCTTTTTTTAAACCTGTTTTAAATTTTACTATCGAAAATATGAAGTTTCGTAAATGATGTACGTCTTATAAAAATGCTTTTACATTTAATGGAAATACGATCTTTCAAAGTTTAATGCATCATAAGAATATAAAGTGTATCTTTAAATTCACTTGTATTAATAATTATTATGTAGTTTAAAATATTTTGATCATTTTTTAATAATTACTAATTTTTGAGTCTGCATCTTGGTTTTTTTATTTTTAAAAAAAGCCTAAATAGGCGGATTTGAGAAAAAAATGTGTTTGGGATACTCTATGATGAATTAGGTTTAATAATTTCATTAGAAATGTTTAATACAAAAATTATATTTGATTATGGCAATCTGAGTCCTGTAATGATGAAAATGAAAACAGTATTGGAGAATTGAAGCAGGTGGAGAGCAAAAAGAGCTTTAGCAAGAAAATCTTAGACAAAGAAAACTAACATAATCTTGATGGTAAGAATGAATTTCAACAATACATAAAAGAAAAGTTGATACTTTAATTGCTTAGAAGGTCATTATGTTTAAGTATCAGAAGCAGAGCTCGAGTGTAATGCGACCGGTGCGACCGCACAAGCCCCCCCCCCCCAATACTTATCCAAGACCCTGCGCCTGCGTGATTTATACTTTCTGTGAAAATAAAAAAGTAAAATATTTTATTACTTGCTAAACGTAACTATTTTTTTCCTATGAAACTCTTTAATTTGAGCTACAATGAGTAGCACTTGCGAAGTAAACAATCGTAGAAACACTGCAGTGTAGATTTTTCATCTACATACAAATATTTAAATATTTCACCATGTACTTTCTGGTAATGTTAATGTGAATTCACACAGTCAAGAATGATTCTTTTCGTTAGCAATTTTTTATCTATTGAATTAGAATTTCTCAAGAAAATTAAATTCCAATGATGTTAATAACAAATTCGCAATAAAACATTCAAGGAAATAATATATATATATATATTGCATTACACGTATTTTATTGTTTTCTCAAATATTGATTCAATGAAGTTGCATAAAATCATATTTATAATTTATATATAATAATGAATAACTATTCATTTACACATTATAAGTACTAATTTGTGTAATTTTATGATACCAATATTTGAGTAAACAAAATAAAATACATATAATGCAATAAATTATATTTTATTTTCTAGAATGCTTTTTTTTTTAATGATTCTTATTCAAAATAAATAAAATCTTTAATTGACCAAATCGTTCTAGATTTGATTTATATATTTGCAAATATGATAATAATTATTTTAAACACCTAAGTATTTGTTTAATCATTGTAAAATGTCATCTCCCACTTGAAAACATTGTTCTAGACCCTGCTTCTTTCGGGGTTGACTCTGACCCATAGAGAGAGGAGATTAAATTATCAGCCTATCAACCATTATCATTTAAATCCACTCTTTCTTTGTGCTCACTGAAAACAAGGGGAATTAATCAAATATATTATCATTCTAACAGTTATGTGATATTTCACCTCCAGAAAGCAAAAACGTTAAGATTTGATTTGGGCCCATATGGTATGGATGCATCACATAATCTTTGCTAAAAGAAGAAACATTTTCCAGCACATATAAAGTGAAAAAAAAATGCAATCATCAGTTCAGCACATTCTCATTTCTTGCTACCTAAAACATCTATTGCAATATGTAATAGACTTATTCTTAGTTACTAAAAATATTTTTTACAGTCTTCACAATGATTAATGGTAATCCTGTATATGAGGGGAGAATACAAATCACATAAAATTCAACTGATGCAAAAAAAAATGTGGATGGATTACTTGTGCAAGCAGAGAGAACTCTTCCTGTATATGCCTTGTGTCTTAGAAAATTGGGACAACAATATACTGAATCTAATGCTGACAATAAAACTAAAAATAATGAATTATTGCTAAATGTTAAAATGCTCCCAAGACAAGTTAATATATTTGGTATAGCTCAACTAATGGACTTGTCCAGATTCCACATTATCTTGATCAGATTGAGCATTCATCACTATAGACCAATGGATGTAGGAATAGATAATATATTGCCAATAGCATAAACAGTCCAATAAATGCTGCTGCTTAATAAATCTCATTGATCTCATTATGGAAAGGGATCTGACAGTAAATAGATAATCCATTTGGAAGTAAAGGGAGACAATGTCAAATTAATGTCACAGCTAAACAGCAGTATGCACATTGCCTATTATATGGCTAAAGCAGTGAGGCAAGTTTATACTAAAGCTGGAAGCTGCTAGTTCATAAAGCAGATATGAGATAAACTGTTGCAATACAGCTGGAAAGGTTAGGTAAACTTAGAAGGGCAGCTTTAAGTTAATAGTTGTAAGGCAATAAAACATTATTGAATCAATGTATCAGGCATATTGTATGGCAACCATTGTATACATTTGCAAATATATTGTTACATGTGCATGAATAAAATATTTAATAATACTAATACAAATCTGTGTGTTTTTGCATTCATATACAAACACAACAATCAAAAGCAGTCCATTTTACTACCATCTAGGATCAGCTAGATTGACCATTGATAACCAGGTGCATAGAAATTTCTATCCTTAGTATTTGAACTTTTATCCTCAGACTGGAGTTTGGCTTTTGCTTTTATTAATTATGTGTGGGATTTAAAATTGGAAGAAAAGCATATATGCATTTATCAACTATCTTTAATTGTCAGGCTAAAGATTTGATTTTTTCAAATCTGCTTAAGATTTTGAACCCAAGTCAATGTTGATATGACCCTAGTTCAGCATCTAAACATACACAGTTCTTCATTAGATAGGATTAGAAATTATATAAGGATAGGAATTTTTATGCATATGAGAATGATAGTAATTACTATATCTTATTCTAGATGACAATAAAGTGGAGGATTACTTTGATCATTGTTGTTACACTTCTAGCCAAGGGAATAAGGTATTTCCAATTAATGAAGAATTTGAAAGTATTAAAATAAATAGTTATTGAACTGGTTTCAGATCTATATATTATTCAAATAGGCTGACTTTAATTTACAACTTTAGGTTAATTCAAATTTTAAATTTAAAGGTTGACAAGTTAAATGGAGTTAGAGATAGTTACTGATTCCTATATACATTTCTTTCAATCCCAGGCCTCATTGCTAAAGGGGAAAAAATCAGAAAACAGTCTGAGGATGGGGGCTCAAATTTTAGGGATGCATTGGATAATCACTGCTTATTCTAGATTATACTAGATTACCTTGGGTATTTTATAATTTGTTATATCATTAGGATTGCAGAAATGTTAATTTAATTGAAGATGGTCTTGAAATGAGATTTAATTTTTTTTTTATAATATCTGCAGTTTTGATGGAAAACTAATGTTAATTATATATTGAAATCTTCAAATGAATATAATATGAAGCCAAAAATTAAGAATATTTGGAAATGTTATGGATTATTAAATTTCCAATCAAATTTGTTAAACCGTCAGAAACGTTTTCACTGAAATATGATGATAAGATTATAAGGGTTTTGCAAGAATAAATATTGGAGGAAAATTTTAATTTTTTCATAAGCCCATGAATATTAGCAATCTGACTAATTAAAACTGCTAATGAAAATGAATGGAAGTTCAGATTTCCTTGTTCAATTATATACTTAGGACATCTAGAAAAATTGAGTTCATTTAATGCTACCCAGGAAAATCTTTAATGAATGTTTTTATAATAATAGAATTCCAAATTACTCTAAAGGTTTTAATTAACAAAATGGTAGTATATATTGAAAAAATGCAATATGAGACAATGTTTGAAGTTTCATATGGAATTCTATGTATTTTAAGGAGATTTTCAATGTAAATAATAAAATAGGAGTTAATGACCCCAAAGAACGATAATTAATGATGTAACTATTACTATTGTAATTTAGGCAAATGTTTTCATTATGACAGTATGAGCATGTTGTTGCTAAATGTCTTTCTGGAAAGAATGAGATATTGTTTGTGATCAAAAGATTATATTACTTTTTGCTTGATTTGAATAATGAAAGGAGTTAGAAAGAGGTAATAAATCATTACACACAGGAAAAAATTGGATGACATTATTTATTAGCTCAGTTTTATTAATAATTCTTAATGAGATGATAATCAACCATCTGCACATGCACTGAGTGAATTTCTTGGATACCTTATATAATATTATAGAGTTAGCAATATAATTAAACAGTGCATGTGTACACAGCACTGGCTGAGTAAGAATTAAGTAAAGATTGTATATAGTTGTTGATACGATGTATGCAGTAATAAATGCTACTATAAAACACTTTATTAAAGTATATTTATTCAAAATACAATGGTAACTTTACAGTATAAATATAAAGAAAAGAAAATTCTAGTATAGTTTCTGCATATCAGTATGAAATGAATAGAATAGAAATACTTTTAATGGCCTACATGTAATATGTTAAATGTCACACACCGAAGATATTCATATTAACCTATTTACAGAACAAACATATTTGATAAGCCATAAAATTATTTATATCATTAAAGTCATTAGAATATCATCTAAATTAATATTTGAAATTGTAAATTGTCTTGATTAATAATGAAAACAAGTTGCCATTAATAAATTGTTTCAGCCTTTTTGAGTATCAATGCTTGATGTATTATTATATAACAAACCGAAGATCAGACAAAAATGATGATCTTATATCTGACAAAATAGATTGACCTTAGAATAAAAAAAGGTGGGCACTATTTACAAGTTTATTTAAATGATTTTTTGAGAATCTATCTTGCGAATTAACTTAATAATATATTCAGACATGTTTGTTCTGTGAATCAGTTTATATTTTCAGTGTTATATATTTTGATAGCCTTAAAATTATTTACACACTCATTTTATTAACATATATTACTATTATTACCTAAGACCTCTGCACAGTATTTTTGATTGTTATATGCTTACAAGTAATTAAATTTTTTTAGTCAACTTGAAAAAAAATAATTATTTAATATTTATGAAAGGAAAAAAAAAGAATTAATAGTTTGGGCCATTAGTATAAAAACATTTTCATTAGCATAAATTGAATTCTGACATGGAATCTTCAGTAGGTAATACACATTACCTTCTATTTCCAGTCTGATAAATATTCCAGTTTTTTAATTTATTAAATAAAGTTTTGAATTAAAGCATAATGCAAACAATGCTTTTATTCTTCAAATTATCTTTATGGTATGTATTTTGCAGCTTAACAATTGGTATCATTTCAAAAATCAAAGCTTGCTACTTCTTGAATTTCTTCAGTTTTAAATTCCTTTATATGTATTTCAGAACACAAGTCTTAAATTGATATTTCATAGTGCATAGAAGTTAAAATTAACGAAATTTTATTACAATGAAGATAATGAAATTAAATGAATTATGGATAATAGTAACATCTCTCTTCTTAATAGTTCAATAAAACCATAATTTATATATTTAAAATCTGAAATAAATGAAAAATACATTTTACAACTGTTTTTGCAATCATTTAATTTTTATGCACAAATCAATATCATGGTGGATAAGATTAGGTAAATAAAAGTAACAGCATATTTTGGTCTCAGAAATATAGTTGAAGACACTTATTTACAATATGCCTAAGATTAAATGAGCCATTGTGTAAAGAAAGAAAAAGGAACATCACATTTTCAGCTTTACATTTTTATAATACCAAAATTGTTTAGGGTCTTTCCATATTTCTGCTCAGTAATAAGACATTTGGAAGATCCACTTAATTAAAGTTTCTTAGAAGTGAACTGACAATAAAAATGGACATAACTCCCATCAAGAAGTAACTTTTAATGAGTATGAAGGAATTGCTAAATAACAAAGAAATTTTATAGCTTAAATTCATCAGTTATGAGCATATTCAGTTCCATTTTGATGAAAATAGACCTTTTATAAACTCTTTTACTAGTTTACAGTATCCAATCCAGCTTTATGCATGATACGAACAAAATATCAAATATATTTTAACAATCTTAAATGATTAATTGTTATTTTATGGCCAAAGTGTAATACCTCTAACAGAATTTTCCATCCAGTCAGATAAAAACATGTCTATCACAAGACTGCATATTTATTATATTACTGTGCTTTTATACAGTGTTTATTATTATTTTGTGATTGCAATAAATTAATGTCTTGATATGTTGAAATTATATTGATTTGAGGCCTGTATTAATTTCCATTTCTTTAAATTGAACAAGACTTATGTTCCGAGAGAAAATAGACAGTAATGGACCTCTTTACAATATAATAGAATGATTAGTTGTTCAAGAAGTCACATGATATTCAGACTGCTCAATGGTAGTATTTTAACTGATTTCATTATTTAGAATCACAAGCAAAGAATATCTATGCAAGATATTAGCTATCTATATACTAATAAGCAGTAATGTCGGTCTCTTTTTTTAAATTTCCTAACTATAATCTGTAACTACAGCATCAGTGTCAGTATAGTATAGGCTTGACATGACTTTAGATTCTTATCTGTTTACCTTATTGAAATGATTTATTTATCATGGTTAAATATATCCTTGTAGACCATAATTGGTATGTTAATAGTTCTTTTTTTATTTCTTTGCTATTAATAAATATTGATATTGTTTGTTCCTTTAAATATTTTCACCCATTAGTGATCTACTGCAGAATAAAGGTCTCTTCTAATATAAACCCAATTTTCTGATCCCTAGCGTCTCTTTTTTTCATCACACCAAAACACATTTTTTAAAATTTTATCCATTCACTTCATATGTGATCGCTTTCTAGGTCTTGTAAATCTTTTATTTAGATTTGCATTATTACTACAAGTGCATATGAAGTGTTCCTAAATATAACTCTTCACATAAAAAAAAAGCTATTTATGTGATAACACACTGATTAAATAACTATTATATTTTAATTAAATTTCAATAAGAAATGTCTGTAGACCTGCTTGCATATTTAGTTTTGTCATATATATTACAGTTAAGTAGCCATGTAGAAGTCAGTAATTAATGCATATAGTGTATCATCAAAGGCAGATATTTTTTTTATTGACAAATGTGTGCAGACTGAATATCTGACATCAGTTATTACATTTGAGATATGCTCTATGAATTACCATTTGGTAATTACAATATCAAATGCAAGAAATTGCCTTAACTATGAAGATGATTGTAGTGTTATAATAAAACCAGTTGTAACAATCACACACACAACATTAAATAGATTGTTTAAATAGTAAATGCTCTTATAGTAAATGAGACTCACTCCCTGTTAGTCATCCAACAATACAGTAAGAAAGGGCAGCAACTTTCAAATTTAATTCTCTTTAATATATTTAAGAAAATTATCTTGAATAAGTTTAGCAGACGTTGTGACAATAAATCCATCCATTTATTTATAGTTGTTCAACATAATCTTCTTAATATATAAAGAGAACTAAATTTGAAAATGTCTGCCACTTTCTTATCATATTGTCGAATATCTAGTGGGAAGTGAGTCTCATTTAGTGCAATAGCATTCCCTATTTAAACAATCTATTTAACATTTTATATTTTTACTTTGCGATTGTTTTCATTATATATATATATACACACACACACAAATAAAATGTCATTAATTAACAACTATTGTAATAACAAGAAAAATAATAAATATAACGATAATTAACTATTATATACAGTCTTTCAATCTGATGAAGTAATTTTGCTTAATTCCTTAACTCTCCTCAACTGCCTTTAATTCAAAATCCAAAACAGGAGCAAATGTCAACTCAAATCCCATGAATTCTGAATTTTAAAGTTAGCAGCTTGTCTATTAATTCTATATAACTATATTTATTATGGTTGCCTTGACAACAGTTTGAAATTGTTGATTGTTATTAATATTGGGATTGTCTATAATGACTGATTTTTAATGATATATATATATAGTATAAAAGACAATGTTGTGGAATAATTAGTGCCATAGGCTGCACTGCTGTATGATCATAGGTCAGTTATGGAATGAATTCAGAACATTTTAAATAGTTAAAGATTTTTTTATTTTGTTTAGAATTTTTTCAGGCAAGTTAAGTTATCCAGTCAATGTCTGGCTGGGAACTGGGTGTGCCACTATTTTTAAATAGGGATTAGAAAATCATGCTTATTTCTATTATTCTTCACTTAATATTAATCAGTGAATTTCTGAGAACACATAATATTGGATTCATGACCCAGTTAGGTCAAAAAATGGTATGATATACAAAAATAATGATATTTTATTAATTAAGGAATTCCAAAGGTAGGTATATTTTGTAAATTTTATGCTTTGTTTTTTTTTTCAGCTTGTGGAAAAGTTTGAAAAAGAAGAACATTTAGAACAACTGACTAAGGAAAAACGTCGTACAAAAATTCTTGACTACAAAAATGAAATGGAGAAGTTACTTGAACAACGCAGAGAACTTAGAAGAACAGAAAAGGTAACTTATAACAGATCATATTTAAACAAACTAGTTTGATGGAATTTCCAATATATCATATTTGAATAGAACCTAGTGAATATTCTGTTAAATGTTCCTCCATATTACATTATTTTTACAATTAAATCTTTTTTATATATCTTATATAAAAATTTATATTATATTTTGTATAGTTAAGTTTCCAAATGATTGTAATTAAAACAAAATTAACATTTGATATTTAAAAAATATGAAAATAAATATCTAAATGAAGTTATTATTTATAACAATGGAGTACACAGTCATTGGACACAATTTACCTATTCAAAAAGTTAGAAGAATGATGTATTAGATATTAAAATTTTATATTATTAAAAGAATTATATATTTATGATAAATTATCATCACAGAAAGAAAAAAATTGTAAAAAATAATAGATTATTAATTGTTATTAAAGTTTTAAAGAATATTTTATTTATCGTTTTCACAAAAGCGATTTTTTTTAATC
Source organism: Epiperipatus broadwayi (assembly GCA_028023455.1). Taxonomy (NCBI): domain Eukaryota; kingdom Metazoa; phylum Onychophora; class Udeonychophora; order Euonychophora; family Peripatidae; genus Epiperipatus; species Epiperipatus broadwayi. The sequence goes on from JAQFVV010000051.1 coordinate 3,043,261, forward strand.
CAATAGAAGTTGGTTATAGTTGTCATAATGAACTTTCTAAGAGTTGTCTTTTTAAAAATAAAATGTTTTCAAAGACAATCCCTTATTAATCACATAGTTTTTGGTTTAACAGTAAGCATTTTACAAAAATATTGTATCATAATCATTAATTTGTAAAATAATGACTAAAAATCACATTTTTTCCTTTACAAATCTGCACTACTCATTTATTTAGACCCAGGCTAAGTCAATCATAAATTCTCATTTCTAAACTATCTCCTTCATATCTTTGTCATAATAACAGGGTACTGTCAATCACACAAAAAGGTCCATATAATGCTGACATTTTCAGTTTTTTTAAATTAATATATTAAAATTGCAGCAACAGAGAAAAGAACAGTTGCAAACCATTGCACATCATAATATAAGTTATATATTTTCTTTAAAACAATATAGAAAATATACTAATAACAGCATCATTATAACACTTAGAATGTCAAAAATTAATGGAATTATCACTCACACAGAACTAGTTAAAAATTATTATATTCAGGAAATGTGCAATTAAAACAAAGTTAATGCAAAGTAGACAACTTTCAAATTAGTAAAATAATTAGGAAGAGGTGCATATTACCTTACTTATTCAGTGTTGAGTATCTAATTGGGGAATCCATATTGGATAAAGACATGCATTCAAATTGTATTAAATGACTGTTAATGAACATATATGCAGAAAAGGTAGATTTTTAAATATTCAGTTTTATTACTGCCTAGCATGCTTTAGATATATCATGTATATCAGGGATGGCCAAACTTTTAGACATTGGGGGCAACTTTTTTGGTGAGGGTGACTATGTTTTTTTTTAGAAATTCAAACTGGAAATGAGATTTTAATTCACTCCAAAATCCACAGCAGTATTTTTCACAAAAAAAAATCAATTTCTGATTACGGTCTATTGTATATAGTCCTACCTCTTTTCCCTTATAAAGTGCTGCAAAGCAATGACTGTCAACTTTGGCTATTGTTCTTCGGGTGTTTCTAACGGTTAAAGTCATAAATCAAACCAAAATGTTTTATGTTTTCATAATAGATTTTGAATGTAAACAAATATATTTCTCGTAATCTTTTACATTCATAATTAAGTTTTTATATTAATTTATATAAATATAAAGTTTGATTTGAAAATTTTTAAATTTTACAAGAAGAATTATCAAGCAAAAGTGAATAGTGCTGGACTGCTATTCAAGTTGGGCTGCTGTTCAAGGCAAGTGAATAATGTTTACCACTATTTGCATATCAATGACATTTGGTGATAGCTAGAAAAATGCAACTATTTTTGGATTTTATGATAACTTTTTACACCATATTGATTAATAATGTGGCTAGATTTAGATTGTTATTTAAAATATTTAATTTTAGATAAAGAAAAGACAACAGAAGTGAATAATCAGCTATTGTAATTTCTAAGACACAAGAAAACACCAGCGTTTTCACATAATGATTGGTTGAAATATAATTCCTTTATTTTACTGAATGCTATTTTTCATATGTTTTTCTTCAGTTATTAACATTCTTTTAAATTTTTCTTTACACTTAACCAATTTGAATGTAAAATAATTTAATTTTTAAAAGTTATATTAAAACAATTCTGATTATTGTGCGTTAATATATTTCAGAAAGGAAACTGGCTAGATCAGTATTTAACAAATCAAATCACTCAATTTTCTACTCAATCTGGACAATAAAAAAATTCATCAGACAAAAGGTTAAATTATCTCAGCTCCCTTTGGTATTATAATTTGCCCAAGTTGCTTTATAAAATATTATTAAATTACAATTTTAAATTACCTACAAATAATTATTTTCTAAAGCTGGTCCTGAATTTAAAAAAAAAATCAAGAAAAAAAAAAGAAAATTATTGTTTTAGAATTATATTAAAATAAATTAGATGCAAATTTTACAAAAAAAAAGAAGAAATTACTAGGTTGACTGGTTGACCATGGTCGACATCTTGGGCACCACTGCTGTATTTCATATTTATAGCTTATAGTAATATGAAGCTACGAATATGATATATGTGATATATCAAATGCATGCGAGGCATTCTTAAAACTGAATATTTAAAAATCTATTTTTGCTGCATATGTTCATTAACAGTCATTTATTACATTAGCTCAGAAAAAAAAAAATTATAACTCAATTCAGATTGTAGGGGGAAAAAATTATCACATTTATGCATGTAAAGAGAAAAGAACTGAAATTTTTTAAATATGTAAATATTAATTAATTAAATATCATATATATATATATAGCTTCTTTTCTCTACATAATCCCTGCACAATTTCTTATTTAATCCATCCATCTCATCACATATGGTCTCTTTCTGGTTCTTTTACAATCTCTTGGAATTCGGTTTAAGATTTTAATTGTCCATCTATTATCACCTCTTCTAGCAATGTGTCCAGCCCAACTCCACTTCAGTTTTTTAATTTTTTCAATAATGTCAGTAACTCTTACTCATATATTGATCTCTTCTTGTTACTCCTAACATGCATCTCTCTATAGTCCTTTGAGTGGTTTGAAGTCTCTATATTGCTCTTCTATTAAATGTCCAAGTCTCATATCCATAAGTAAGAACTGTTAAAACACATTTATTAAAAACCTTCCTTTTCAAAGACATAGGTATATTTCCTTTTAGTATCAAGTTATTTCTACCAAAAGCACTCCAACCAAGTTTAATTCTATGATTAATTTCATCCATTATGTTTCTATCTGTATTAATAATCTGACCAAGGTATTTGTAGTTGTTAACTCTTTCTAATTCATCATAATCAATCTTTATTTTCGTATTTTGAGAAAATTTATTGAACATTACTTTAGTTTTTTTAACATTTATCTTTAGTCCTACTTTCCTAATTTTATCTGATAACTCCTGCAACATTTCCTGCAACTCTAAAGCATTATTTGCAAAAACAACTACATCATCTGCAAAATCTAAATGACTTAAACAGTCTCCATTTACTTTCACTCCTTTAGCTTCCCATTTTAATCCACAAAATACTTCTTGCAGCACTGCTGTAAATTTTTTTTGAGATATGAAGTCACCCTGTCTTCTCAATGATGGCTTTCCTAATATCATTATGTAATCTAATTGTTGTTGTTGCATTTTTATAAATATTTTTCAAAATATAACAATATCCTGGATCTATACCTTGATAATGCTTTAATCAATGAAGAAATGTTTATAGAATCAAATGACTTTTTATAATCTACAAATCCTAAGCATAATGGCAACTCATATTCATTTGTCCTTTCTATAACTTCTTTCAATACCTGGATGTGATCTACTGAACTAAAACCACTTTTAAATCCAGCTTGTTCTCCTGGTTGGTGGAAATCCAATGTTCTCTGTAGACAAATTGTAATTATCTTGGTAAACATTTTGCATAAAACTAATAAAAGGCTGATAGATCTGTAATTTCTAATATATTCTTTATCACCTTCTTTAAATATTAATATTAATACTGCATTCTTCCAATCATGTGGTACATCTTTATCTTTAGACATTTGGTATTTAACTTTGCTAAAAAATTTTCTATTTCTTCACCTGCTTCTTTTAATATATCAATTATAATTCCATCATTACCTGGAGCTTTTCCTTTTTTCATAAATTTAATTGCATGTCTCACTTCTTCATTTAAAATTCTGGACAATTTGGAAGATGTAATAAATATAATATGTACTTGTTCTTTATTACTATATAATTCTTGATGGATGTCTTCTACTCATTTTATGATGTCATCTCTCATTTTAGTAATAATTCCATCTTTTTTTTATTGAAGATATAAATTTCCTACTAATACCAAAATGTTGTTTTACATTCTTGAGACTTTTATTTTCTTCTTTTGTTGCTAGTTCCACAATTATATTTTCTTATATGATTTTCAACTCTTTTCCACACCATTTTACAAAATTCTAGGTATTCAATCCTTTTTAATGCATCATTTTTGTATATTTTCATATTCCTTCTTTTCTTCATAAATTCTTCAGTCTCTGTAGAAATTTTATTGGTCAATTGCTGTTTCTTTCTACCAGCTATCTTTGTTGCAGTTTTTAAAAGTGTATCAGTTATTTTTTTTATTAATTTCATTCAAATCTGAATCATGTTCAAAATCTACTAATACTTGAAATTTATTTGTATGTTCTCATTTAAATTCATTAGAATGTTTCTGAAGATTAGGAATATCAATTGTAAATATTGTTTTTTTTAAATATTTTTTGTCTCTCTAGTTTTGCATTAATACATATCTTACATCTTACTAATTGATGATCACTTCCTGTGTTAAATTTATTAAGAATATTACAATCTTGAAATATGTATTTTCTGTTAGTCAAAATATAATCCAATTTTGCTGTATCTTCATTTGTATGCTTCTATGTCCATTTCCTTTTAACATTTTTCTCAAAAAAAAAAAAAAAAGAATTCATAATATAATTTTTTTCTTTTTCTGCAAATTCCACAAGTCTATAAACTCTCTCATTTCTATTACCATAACCAAAATTACCTACAGCACTAAAGTCTCCCATAACATTTTAAAAATGTTTTTTACTCTGATCAAAAGTCTTTTGGACATCCATATAAAAATCTTCTACTACTTCATCACTATGAGAACTTGTTGGGGCATGAACCTGAATTATCTGCAATTGGTATCAGCTATTAAGTTGTATAACTAATCTTGCCACTCTGTCCGATAGACCATCAATCTCCACAATGTTGTTCTTCCACATTTTATTTATAATGAATCCTACTTCATTTGTATTTCCAATATTTGTGCCTTTCTAATAGAGTACATGTCCACTTTTTAAATCAATTGTCTCTTTACCTTTTCTTCTAACTTCACAAAGTTTAATAATGTTCCATTTAATATAAGACAGTTCTTCTTCTAACTCCTGCAATCTTCCTTCACTTGAAAGTGATCTGCAGTTGTAAGTACCTAAATAAAAAATCCATCATCAAATGGCAGCCTGAGTCCGCAATCAGGGGATTTTTAGCACCGTCCGCCTTTGGCTACCAACCACCATCTTGGTTGGTGACTTTACAGCCTCCTGGGAATAAGGGCCATGATTTATTTTTGTCTGTTATTATTGTATATATCTATTGGAAAAATATTTGTCATTTACACATACATTCATTCTGCCTTATCAGGCAATTGAGAAGAAAAACTATGGTGTTTCTTGATCTTAAAGTCAGAGGTAGCGATTATATATATATAATTTTGTGGAAGAAAATTACTCTCCACGTATGCACTATTAAATTGATCCGCACTTGTCAATTTAAAAAATCAAGTTCATAATGGGATCAATGCTGATTTAAGAAAGGTTTAAGAAGGGTTGGTTTATTTCAAGAATATGCTCTAAGCATACATGGACCACTTATAGTTCATGTATAATCTTATATTGTCAGGCTGCCGTAAAAAAAACAAAACAACTTAAATCACAGGCATACACATATGTAAATACAGAGTTATATCTTAGCATGTATACATGTGAAGCATTTTTAATAATTAATAAAAGTAGAAAATGTTTTTGTATTTAAAATAAAAAAAAAAACCTTCTTTAGAAGCATTCTTTTTAAATTTTTTTAAAAATAATTTATTTATATGCTAAATGAATTAAGAGAATTTTTTTTAAAAAATATCAGTTTGTATATAAGATAATAGACTAGGTAAGAATTGAAAAAAAAATTGCTGCAAGCAATTTTTGAAATTTATTTTATTTTATTCAGTAGTAATTTTCTTTCTTTTCTCTCAACTTTATCACGAGAAATTAAAAAAGAAAAGAAAAGCAATACAAACGTCTATAAGAATGATTTAATTCTGTAAGTCAGTAAAAAAAATCAGTGTACCTAAGAAGTATAATTATATAGTATTAAAATGAAACGTATATATGAATTTTTGCAAATAATATACAGATAAAAACTGATTATGATAAAATACAAAAACGCTAGATATCTAAATAATATATTGATTAAGCACGTGGACCGTGCCTTCTAGTGGTTTATATGTGAACTATAGTTTTAATATTTGTTTGGTTTACCATTTTATTTGTTTTTGCTTATTAATTTTTTTTTCTAATGGATAGTTGAATTAATAGTTTGATAATATTTTCTTTAAATATTTACTTGCATAATACTTCATATCTTTTTCATCCAGAATAAAAATTTTCAATATTAGATTAAGTTTCTTATGTTATAATATAATAACGTGAAAGGCTCAAACCTGCAAAACCTGAGCCTTAAACACGCTAATGTACAGCCAATCAGATGTAATAATAACTGCACGTGGACCTCTTAATTCTGAAACCCAAGTCAGAACTATAAGAAAAAGATTACATCTGAAAATGAAACCTAATAAGCAAAGCAAATGCTTTTCATTGGTTTTTACAAATATATAATTGTCACATAAAAGTAACTGATATAATTATGTAACAAAAGAAAACAGATGCTGATTTAGAGGGTGTTTTCCACCATTTTGAATTCTAAGGACTGCCCAAAACCACTGCTGAGACATGTCATTTATCATTTGGAAGTGTCAGCAATGGGTTTGGGCAGTCCTTAGAATTCAAAATGGTGAAAAGCACCCTCTGAATCAGTCTGATCAAAACAAGCTTATTATTTTGAAATACCAAAAACTTATAACTTCTAAAATATAAATTTTACTATAATATATGCCTATAACCACATGTTGAATAAATGTAAAATTGATCAAACCAAGCTCATAAGTTTGAAATACTAAAAGCTTATAATTTCGAAAATATGAATTTTATTACAATAATAATGGCACTTCATGCCAAAGTATGCAGGGAGGAAGAAGGATTTTTTGACGATATGAAGTATCATCTAAAAAATGCAGAATTCCTATTAAACCAAGCTTATAATTTCAAAATACTAAAAGCTTATAACTTCTAAAATACAAATTTATTACAATATAACCACATGACCATATGTTGAATAAATGTAAAATTGATCAAACCAAGCTTATAATTTCATAATACTAAAAGCTTATAACTTCTAAAATATGGCAGCTGAAAGAGAAATTGGCTGAAATAAAACTTATCGATTTAACAATTAATCAGATTTTTTCTTTCCTGAAAGAAATTCTGAGGGTTGTGTGCTTCCTTTATTATATGTAGTTAGAAAAAAAAGTGGAGATAAAAAAAGTGTTGTTCACATTTGATCTCCTGATATGGATATTGGATCTACACTTGATCATGTGAGATCCTTACAGGGTCTTGAAATTGATACATGTAAACAATGCTAATGTTTTCTCATTTCCCCCTTTTTCTTTGAAATGACATGTGAGAAATGAAGCACACAACAATACTAGCTTTGGTAAGGAAAAAATCTGATTTATTAATATTTTATTGATTATAAAATTAATATTATTTACTTTAGACAATTATTCTTTTGGCTAATATTAAGATAAAATGCAATTTATTATTAACTGTAGAATTAATAGGCTTCGGCTATTTTGTAATAAAATTTGTATTTTAGAAGTTATAAGCTTTTAGTATTTCGAAATTATAAGCTTGGTTTGGTCAATTTTACATTTATTCAACATGTAGCTATGTACATATATTCTAATAAAATTTGGTTAATGTCAGCACGTCGCAGTGAAATATACAAGGAGGGGTAAAGATGTTTGTGATGTAATGCAAAAGTCATAAGTAAGTAGTTTATTTATGTTTTTAATGTCTTTTTCTTTTTCCAGAGTGTAACCATTCGTTTTTTTGTTCACTTTTTCTTTTTAAATATTTAAAATTCATATTTTAGCAATTTTAAGCTTTTAGTATTTTGAAATATATTTATTCCTCCCATTTTTTATATTTTGGGCACATGATTTGGTCAAGCATAGTTATACAAAATTTATGCTTTAATTTTTTAATTATTGATGTAAATTGCGATTATCGCAACCATGTGTGGATTATTCAATGTTATTTATTGCTTGGATGTGTCAGCGATGCTTTTGGGTAGTTCTTAGAATTCAAAATGGCAGAAAGAACATCATAACACAATAATAAAATAATAATAAACCATTAAGCATCACATGATCACCATCTCTTATACTAGCACATAATTGTTTATAAACAAGGCAAAACTCTCCATACAGTAGTGCCACCCTGTGCAAACCAGAGTAATCAATGGTTGCCAGAAGGCTTGTGCATAAGGGGCAGTAGTGCCACCCTGTGCAAACCAGAGTAATCAATGGTTGCCAGAAGGCTTATGCATAAGGGGCACTACTGTATGGAGAGTTTTGCCTTGTTTATAAAATAATAATAATAAAATTGTATATTATAAACAGTAAATGGAATAAAATTATAAAATAAAAATAAAAGCAAGTCAAAACATAACATTTTAAACAAATTAAAGATATTTTTGTTCTTTTAATAATCTTATGTTATTTAGAAAATAGTAACTAGAATATAAATCAAGTCAATACCATCGATTTTAAACATATGAAAGAATTTTTTTTTGTTTTTGTTTTTAATAGTCCTACACTTTTTATATTTAATATATAAGGTGATAATTTATTAAATATTCTTGAAATACATACATTTCTTAATCTATTTCCATGCTTGTTTCTGAATCTAAATGAAAATATTCATTTTTTTCTAAGGAAATTACTATAATTAGATACCTTATAGTTCTTAAATAACTGAAACACAGGCTTATTATATACCTGTGTCTATATATATGTAATATATAGGGTATATGAGCACAGACCTTCACACACCCCATCACTCTCCACTCTATCTAATAACACTGATACACTTAAACACATATATGTTGGAAAGATAAATAATCACCAATATACGTATTTCATGCTAAACCAGCAATCATCAGTTGGTCCAGACTATCATCTCTACACATATATACTATAAGTGCTCAGATATATATTAAGATAGACAATCCTCATACTTTAATGGACAGGCTTCAATCTACTCCACACTCCAACTCTTCAAATTGAAAATCTGATGATGGAACGCTCAAAGGCCACCCTGCGGCTGAGATTCTTGTCACACCCATTTTGACCTAAGGTCAATCTGAATCCCACATGTACAGGACATAATCCATTTAATACATATGCAAGGATGGGCAGACATCTCTACAATGTAATAACTGAAACACAGGCTTATTATATACCTGTATCTATATGGTGAACATGGGTGTCACAAGAATCTCGGCCTCAGGGTGGCCTTTGAGCGTTCCATCATCAGATTTTCAATTGGATGGATGGTTGAAGAGTTGGAGTGTGGAGTAGATTGAAGCCTGTCCATTAAAGTATGAGGATTGTCTATCTTAATATATATCTGAGCACTTATAGTATATATGTGTAGAGATGATAGTCTGGACCAACTGATGATTGCTGGTTTAGCATGAAATACGTATATTGGTGATTATTTATCTTTTCAACATATATGTGTTTAAGTGTATCAGTGTTATTAGATAGAGTGGAGAGTGGTGGGGCGTGTGATAGTCTGTGCTCATATATCCTATATATTACATATATATATATATATATAGACACAGGTATATATAATAAGCCTGTGTTTCAGTTATTACATTGTAGAGATGTCTGCCCATCCTTGCATATGTATTAAATGGATTATGTCCTGTACATGTGGGGTTCATATTGACCTTAGGTCAACATGGATGTGACAAGAATCTCGGCCTCAGGGTGGCCTTTGAGTGTTCCATCATCAGATTTTCAATTGGATGGACGGTTGAAGAGTTGGAGTGTGGAGTAGATTGAAGCCTGTCCATTAAAGTATGAGGATTGTCTATCTTAATATATATCTGAGTACTTATAGTATATATGTGTAGAGATGATAGTCTGGACCAGCTGATGATTGCTGGTTTAGCATGAAATACGTATATTGGTGATTATTTATCTTTTCAAGATATATGTGTTTAAGTGTGTCAGTGTTATTAGATAGAGTGGAGAGTGGTGGGGCGTGTGAAAGTCTATGCTCATATACTCATATACCCTATATAGTTCTTAAATGTATTATTAAAATAATGTCTCTTAATAATTACAAACTGTAAACATTTATCAAAATCAAGTAAATGACCATTTTTATCTTTAATATTAGTGTATTCTGTAATAAACTTATAATCTTATTTTGAAATGTCTTTAACTATTTTAAATTTGCTATATTTGAAAAACCAGTAGTGCAATTCCATATTATAATAGATACTCACATAATGAATTATTAATTATTATCAAATATAGTAATAATAATAACAACCAGAACAACAACAGTAATAATAATAATTATTATTATTATTCAATTCAAATCAAAACATATTTAATGTACATATCCACTGCATTATGCTGGTTATAGAATATACCCTGAACCAATATATCATATGACCGTCATTCTTTATGCTTACTTAAGCTGTTATCACAGAGGCAAAACTGTATGGAGAGTTTTGCCTCTGTGTGAACCAATATATAAAAGTGTAGATTATCACACACACAAAAAAACATAAAATAATATTCATAAAGTAGAAAAAAAAAAGCAACAAAGCTGGTCTTCCAAATAGGTCAAAGATTACCATTCTAAGATAGAGCTAGTGGACTATTTAAAGTCTACATCAGAACTGTCTATATATGTAAAGTCTTTATATTAATAATAATTGAATTTGTTTAATTGTAAGAATAAAAACAGTAGATACAAATATTTAGAATAGTATATATATATATATATAATTATTCAAAACAATACAATATATATATATTGGTGTTCTTAGTATAATATGTCTAAGTTTATATTTAAATTTGATTTAAATGGAAAATATTCACCTCTTTGAATCTATTGTTCTTTCCACTATGTTTCCCTGAAAATAAGATCTGGTCTTATATTATCTTTTGCTCCAAAAGTCACCATAAAACTTACTTTCAGGGGATGTCATATTTTTTCATGTACAAAAATGTACATTTATCAAGTTCTTCTTCTCTTTACAGAAAGCTGTAAGCTTCCTACCTCAGAAGCCCCTCACAATTCTCTTCTTGTACTCATTAGAATAGCCTTTTCTTTTTGCACTCATCTAATCCAGGGAATCAGAATATTGTTCAATTTAAAATTACCATTAAATCAAGTGTTAATTGAAGATTGAGAGACAGCGATGGTAACAAAAATGATTATAGTTTAGAATGGCTTGTCCACACAAAAGCAGCAAAAAATTCAGAAAAATTCAGAAAATGTTTCTGTATTCTTTTTAAAAACTTTTCTTTAGAAGAAAGATTGATTATTAAAAACACTTTCATTATTTATAATTTTTTAAAAGAAAAAAAAGGTGTTTAAGAAATCAAACTTATTTTTCTATTATCTTGAAATTTCTAAAACTAAATCTAAGCTTTAAATATAAATAAGTATCTAAAATCTATCTTTTCCAAAGACTTTATCATGTGTTTGAAGTGTTAGTATTCAGTCATTTATTGTTAAAATCTGCAAAGCTCATGTGCAACAGCTTAATGCTGTTTAGCTATTACAGTTTATAAAACTTCGCGCTATATAAAATAATTGATTTATTTACATATATATAATTTCAAATAAGAATGATGCATCGTAAATTCTAGTAATTTTCACCAGCGTCATTCATTCAAGCATGTAAAAGTAATTTAAAGTGATTATTTAATATCTTCACGCTTTCACTTTCAGACACTTAAGATTTGCCCATACAAAAGAGTTTGGGTTCGAAAAGATAGATGGCCATTCTATCTTTTCCCAAAGACTTTATCATGTGTTTGAAGTGTTTGTATTCAGTCATTTATAGTTAAAATCTGCAAAGCGCATGTGCAACAGCTTAATGCTGTTTAGCTATTACAGTTTATAAAACTTCGCGCTATATAAAATAATTGATTTATTTACATATATTTAATTTCAAATAAGAATGATGTATCGTAAATTCTAGTAATTTTCACCAGCGTCATTCATTCAAGCATGTAAAAGTAATTTAAAGTGATTATTTAATATCTTCACGCTTTCACTTTCAGACACTTAAGATTTGCTCATACAAAAGAGTTTGGGTTCGAAAAGATAGATGGCCATTCTATCTTTTCCCAAAGACTTTATCATGTGTTTGAAGTGTTTGTATTCAGTCATTTATTGTTAAAATCTGCAAAGCGCATGCGCATCAGCTTAATGCTGTTTAAATATTACAGTTTATAAACATCGCGCTATATAAAATAATTGATTTATTTACATAAATAAAATTGTAAATTGTCCAATATACTGACTTGAGGAGATAAATTGTTTCTCTATACTGGTAGAATTATGTTTGTCAAAAAAGTAAATACAAAAGTACCCATAATTTATATTACCATTTATCTAAAGCATTAATGCCAATAATATTATTTATTTATACACTCATTACTTTATAATTCAGTACATCTGAGATCTTAACTAGGGTTTATATTTGGAGTAGGGCTTATATTATAAACATTCTGAAAAATCATGCTAGGACTTATTTTCTGGTTATGTCTTATTTTCAGAGAATATATATATATATATTAGAGTTAAAACTTGGAATCCTAAAGGAAATCTTACTTGTCATATATTCTGATGATATCTTACCATGTATTAATTTAAATAATATCATGTGGTTTATTATCATGGACAATGCATCTTTTATTTTTCAAATATATAGTAGTATTTATGATTTCTTCAGTGCATGTTATTTATATATCATATTGAAAAGATTATCTGCTAAAGCATAGTTATGTGATTCTCCATCAGTGTGGTCCTTTTGAGAAGAGAAATATTCCATTAATTTTTTAGGCTTAATATCTGTAGTTACTGTATTGTAGGTTTTTAAGTGACATTTCATAATGTCCCAAATTTTATTTATAATATTAATAATAATAATCTAATTTATTAAAGCAAATAATCTCCTTGTGATAAAAAAAATCATGTATGGAACTTAACAAATACATGCATGTGAAAATTTAAAAACATAAAATATTAATACAATATAAAACAATTAATTACAAAAAAAGTTTTTCATTATCATTAACTATAATCCAGTTCATAATTAATTTTCTAAATGTTTTTTTGATAAATCATTAACATTAAGTCAAAGATTCCTTGGGTTCCCCTCTTTTCTTCCAAAATGTAAGCTTGTGGTTAAGACCTATAGAGGTCCCTATGATTGCATTTTTACGTGCACATTCTTGAGGTTACAGCCATAGTAAATATTACTTAGAATATATTATAAAATTTTGGGCTAAGATAACATTTTTGATACCTACAATAGGTTTTAAAACATATTGGTTCAAATAATACACCTAAATCACACGATCTGGTTAACATTATTATTGAAGAATCATTTCTATTGTTTTTAAAATAATAACATAAAATATTTAATATAAATAATTGGTTGATGGTTAAAACTCTAGAACATTTATAAAATTCAAATGTTTTTAAAACCAAAGGTTTAAACAAAATAATTCTTGACGTAAAGTTTTGAAATGTTTGCAAAGATCCTATAATGTTATTGCATAACATAATCTATTTAAATATATCTATTTGTATACAGATAACAGAACAGTCTTATGCAAAAAATGTCAAAAGAGAAAATTTAATTTTCTTGATTTGGGAAAGAATATGCTTATTCCAGTGTAGATATTTATCCAAAATCACATCAAGAAATCATACCACAGTAGTTCTGGTCATTTTTTGACATGTGTTAATCCAGATAAGGTATTGCAATTAAAATGTCTAGAGACTATACTATATATTTACATTTATTAATATTTAAAAGTATTCTATTTTTATTCAGCTATTGTGCAATTTTTAGCAAATCCTCATTCACAAATTTCTCCAGTAGACTATTTCAAATTGCCAAAGTAACCAAGGAAGTATCATTAGCAAAACAAAAATGTTGAATTGAAAAGAAAGATTAAGTAAATCATTTAATATAAACACTAAATAACAAAGGCCTAAGGATTGAAACCTGTGAAACTCCATATCCAGTTATTTCAGAATTACTCAAAATACTGTTCATTTTAAACCATTAAGCTTCACATGATCACTATCTTATACTAGCACATAATTGTTTATAAACAAAGCAAAACTCTTCATACAGTATTGCCTTCTGGCATTCATTGATTACTCTGGTTGGCACAGGGTGGCAATACTGTATGGAGAGTTTTGCTTTGTTTACTGTTCATTTTAACAAATTGGTTTCTGTTGCTTAAAGAAAAATTTAAATCATTCGAGCATAATGTCCCTTATAATCAAATAATTTAATTTAAATAATAATAAATCATGAGGAATACAGTCAAGTCCTTTTTGTAAATCCAAGTAAATGTTTATAATTTTGTAACCTTTTCTTACAGATTCAGTGATAACTGAAGCATATTTAGAAAAAGCCAAATCTGTAGATTTTCCTGGTAAAAACCTAAATTGCTCATTTGAAAATGAATTATGTTTTTGAAAAAACAAAACAATTTTATTCTTTATACATATTTTCAAAATTTGGAATAAGGTTGATAAAATAGAACCTAGTTTTCCAATCATTCCTTTTCTCCATTTTTATAAATAGGTGTAACAGTAGAAGATTTTAAGCAATCTGAAAATATACCCGAATGTACAAAAAAATTAAATATAAAACATAATCCAAATCACATTTTTCATCTCTTATTTTACAAAGAGAATCTAAAATTTCGAAACCTTTAATTTTTTTTTAAAAATAAAAAAAATCATGATAGATTTCTCATATTTAAAACCATGAGATCTATAATTATTTATAAGGTTATTCATTAATGATGATTGAAATGATCAGCTATTAGTTTTGAATTATTGAAAATCTCAATAGATACTTTATTAATCTTTATTCTAGAAAATTATGAAAATCTTTTTTTTTTCTTATGTCAAATGCGTTGACCGGGAAGCGAACCCGAGCCAGCTGCTTAGAAGGCAGCTATGCTAACCGCTAAGCCACCAAAGCTTGGAAAATATTTCCTTAAAAATATATATTTTTAACAACAATCAAAAATTTTCTTAATTTAACTGAATTAAAATAATTAATTTGAGTGGAATAGAAAAATATTTTGGCCTTAATTATATCTTTTTTTAAATTTCTTTATCAAGACCTTTAAATTGGATAAAACTGCTACTGAACTGTTGAATTGATTCACACCGTGTATGGTAATGAAGCCATGAGTTATAAGAATGTTTTCAAGTAGTTTGAAAATTTTCATGATGGGAGAGCAATTAACAATGATCTATAAAGGTATGAAACATGCTTTTTTATATTGTAACTCATGACTGGACATGCTAGCATCTTAAAACTTTTGTGGTGAATAGCTAAACAATGTTACTATATAATACATATGCATGTTCTGCTGCATGAGGAATGAGCAATGCAGGACTCTAAAAGGGTCTTTTATGATTTACTTAGAACATGGTTCTCACAGGAGAAATAAATTCTGTCTAAGTTATAATGGATTATCTCAAATATCACTTAAAAAAGTGCAATGACAATTATTTGCATTGAGAAGTTATGGCTGAGATTAGAATACGTTGGAGAGCTGTAATTAGGCATGGTGTTGAATTATCTCAGAAAGAAAAGTTTTCTGTTGAAGAAATTAAAAGTCAGCATTGTAAAATATCAAATAAACAGAAAAATAGATCAGAATATTCTATGTTTGAGACATATTTGTAGTTCACATATTGATTTGGACAGTCATTGCAGAAGTCATTTTTAGATCAGTTTTTTTCCTTTTCATGAAGTTGGAATGACCAATACTTATTTCTGAATGGTTTCTACATGTATGTATTATTATCTAATGGTTTGTCCATAACCTGCTGTATTTATGTTCATTTCAAATTTGGGTAGATTTTGAATGTTTAAGTACACTAGTGAATGTTTAGATACATTGAAAACATAATGCTGTCTTCAACATTAGTGAAGGATATATGCATCATAATGTGGGACAGATTTATGGTTTATCTTCAGCTTTAAACTATCTACATGGTAAATCATTAAAACATATAATCTCTGTTTACACATTTTGTATCTATTAGGAATCTTTTAGCAATTTTCTTTTAATCCTACTATGTTTACACCTTCTAGTGTAAGCTTAAGGAATCAATAAATGCCAGATAATACTTCTTAGTAAATCTATATTCTGTATGTTTTTTTCAAATGTCTCCAGACTAGTTTCTAGCTTATGGCTTTTATCAGTGAGGAGCTTATGGATTTTTGAACAATGCCTTTTAAATATAATGCAGCTTTCCTCTAGAAGTCACTCTGTACTTTTTTGTTATATTAATAAATTACCAGCTTGATATAATAAAATTGCATTAGATCCAAGAGTTCCAAATGCACTACTCAAAAATCCAAAAGTTCTTCTAGCCATAAACTAGAAACTGGGGGTATTTGAATGGGACAACACAGAGTAAGGATTTAGTAAGTATTACAATCTGGCATCTATTGATTATCAAATCTTATATTAGATTGCATTAATGTGTGAGATTGGAAGAAGATTACTACATAATCATTTGGAATTTTCTGCATAAATTTATACTATATAGTGATTATATTTATTATGGATAACAATGAATTTTTAAATAGTTTACAATTTTTTTTTTTTTTTAAAAAGTTTTACGAATAACTTTTTATTTTTTTTTATTTTAAAAAAAGTATTTAATATTTAATTTATTTTCTGAAAATAAATTCAACGCGAAAGGTTATTTTATAACTTAATCTTAAATTTATAGCGAATAAATGTTGTTCTATTTTATCTCTTCTATCATTTTCTGATTTTTATTTAAAAAGACTAATGTACTTGTGCTATTCTAAACCGTATCTGATACGAGGCATCGCTAATAATAACAGTAGGACTAGTGATCTCCTCCTCTGGTTTTGTGTGGCGGATAATTGCGATAGTAATGGACTTGAGGAAACTCTGTGCTAATGGGAACCTTAAATAATAGCAATTTTCTTTACTATTAAAAAAAAATTATAATAGCTTTCAGCATCATTCTGTTTACCACTTATTTCGGTCTTAATATAATATCAGCTTGAACAGTCTACTACCAACTGCGACTTTTCAAAATTATGCTATTATTTGGACAGAGTATCTGGATAATAAGTAATGATAAGAAAATGCTTTTATAGTGCTTAAAACTTGTTATATGCTTCTACAAAAATTAACAACAAATTTTATATAACTTCAATCTTTTCTAAAAGTACATTTAGGATTGCATTTATAATTACACAAATAAGAAAATCATTAACTAATCTCCGAAAAATACTATGATTTGTACTATAAATAAATGTATGTTTTACGCTCGTCTACACACACATAAGTATACATAATTTATATATTTGTACATACGTTTATTTATTTAAAAAAATGCAAAATTTAAACTTGTAAGTAATAAAAACAGTGATATATATATATTGTAACCTTAAGAAAACGAAGAAAGCTACAGCGAATAAGCAAAGCGCCAAATTGTAACTTGAAATAAACCGCCAATAGGAAAATAAATTGATAACAATATAACATAAGCCAAAATAACGATGTTAGCTAAGCTCATTGGGTTTATAAAATATAATTGCCATATGCCACAATAAAAAGAGATTTAGGGGTAAGCAATTACAATAAAATATTAAAATTTAAAGCTATATTATTAATAACTTAAGAGGAGAACTCGCTCTAATACAAATAAAAGACTTAATATTGCAAGCATATGCCATTGAGGTTACATTTAAGTTCTTTTCTTCTATGTTCAGATAAAACATATTTAATTTTATAAATTTGAAAGCATTCTCTTAATTAAATCTTTGTTACCAAAGATTATCATCTTTGAAATTAGCTTCTTCTTTAGCAAAATAATCTTTAAATAAGATCATTCATGAAATAAATTAGGGTATCTCAGGGTAATATGACTGATTTTAATCATAAAATAAATTCTTTAATTCTTAAGATCTATTTAACATAGAATGAAATCCTAGTAAATAAGTAAGATATATACTTACCCCTAAGCTAATGTCTTATCACAATTATATTATTATTATTATTAATTAAAATAAAACACATGTATCTCTTAATTTAGAATAAAATAAATAATAAACTCCTAGGATGACATTGGATATTAAGAATTGGTAAGGATTTTATAGTCATTCCAAATACCATAAAATAAATCTATTTTAAATATCTTTTAAATTTTCCCATAATCTAAATTTATTATGGAATAACAAATATGATTTATTATTGATGGAAAATAATTTTAAAATAAATAAACATGATGATCTTTCAATAAGCAATCTAAATTGACTGAAATGATCATGAATAATAATAATATGTAATTATAATTTTTATTAAACAAAATACATCTTTCTTAAATGTAATTCTAATACTTAAATATAATTTAATAAAATGAATCATATTTCAATGTTCATGTACTCACTCTTACAACAAATTCTTAAGATAGTTTATAATACACTTTTATCATTATTTAGATTTCTGCTTAATGAATGGATTATGTGGAAAAATGACTATAAGAAAAACAAATATGTATTTCACAGAAAAACAGATAATAAGATACAAGTATAACATCTTTTTAGTCCACCAAACCAAGGACTTTCACAAATATTACTTTCTTTCAAAAATATATCGGAAGGTTAAATTTATAACTGGATTTATGAAAAATAAATAAATTTGACCAGGTAAAAATGATCTAGTAGGCCAAAATAAACTTTCTATTATTTTAAATTCTCAAAAGTTCTCACATGTTAAAGCATTTACACAATGATAGTATTTTTTCATGGTGTCCATTTTATAAATGTTTAACATTACTTAAAATACAATCTTATCAATCCAGCAGCAAAGGCATGATAAGAGAGATGTATATTGTTTATTTATGCCTAAGATACAATTGAAAATTTTGAGGTTAATTATTTATTGTATTTATGTTCTAACTCAGCAAAGCTTAAATACAGGACCTACACATCAACAATATACATATATATGATTCACATCTAAATAAACAAAGAATGCTACAAGAGGTAAGGATGGCATTCTTCAATACTTTAATAAAAACAACATAACTATCAGAATAAAGCTATAATAAAATATTACATATGCTTCACAAAATACATTATCAACAACAAATTGGATTCATATTGAGATAACTGAAAAAAGGCAAAATAAATATATGATGGCATAACTCATAAACAAATGCAACTACCTTTAAGGGCAATAATAAAATGGTCTAGGACTTTGTCACTAGTCAAGAAATGATGAGAATGCATACCAGAGACAAACCTAAATAGGATTGCCTTAGTAAAGCATCATGTGCTTTAGATACAATTAGACCAATAACATTCATACAAAATATCTTAATAAACTGACGAGAGAGCCTAAGCAACAATCTAACAATACTGGAAAAATAAGCATTCCTAAATAAAGAGAGATTAAAGTCAAATCTCTAAGAAAAGGTATTATAACTAATGGGTATGAAAGACCATAATAATTGATGCACAATATAAAATTAGGCAGTAAACAAGCAATGAAATAAAATAATAGAAACATGTCTACTTACATTGCATTCAGCATAATAATATAGCTTTTATAAATAAATAATTTGTATAAAAAAGGGAATATATGCTACTTTAAAATAGGAAAATATCATACACTAATTTTCTGAGAACTTTAATCCAAAATTATTTCTATAAATAGCATATAAAACAGGTAAAATAATATGTATCTGAAATAAAAACATTGTATGCAAAACCATAAATATAAATAAAATATTAATACTTTTATTATTCAAAATAAATAAAATAAAATAAAGTCCTTACCAATTCACAAAAATAGCAATTAAAACAAATGTTCTTCATGGTTATCTATAAATAAGATTTAAAATAAATTATACTAGCAAACTAAATAAGTATGGCCATTCACTGAGCAAAATTTCCATGGATTGAAAAATAAGTATTTATTAAGTAGCAATAAAATATTTCTTTATACTTAAAATTAGGTATTCAACATTTAATCAAAGAACATTATATTAATTAGCAGTAATAAAAGAGTATTCAGCAGGAAAAATACTTCTTTCTTTTCAAATATCACATTTTAAACATTTGTTTATAATACGTCAATTGGTTCACTTCTGGATCAAAGAAATTAATTTCTTTCATCTGGATGGAAGTAGTCATAGTAAACAAAAGTTCTTTTATGCTGTTATAAAATAGCAAATAATGTTTCATCAAAATAACAGCATAAGTAATTGTCTGTTTCAACAATATAATATAATGACAAATATTTTTCTTTCTTTCTTATAGACAACTAGTAATATACTCATCATAATAAAATGGTCTTTATTAAATAAAATTCAAAGTTTTTTATATGAGGTAAATTAATTCCAAATAATGTTTTATGTAAAATGAGTATTCTCAGGAAAACTAGAATAAAGTTATCCAGTTCTTTTAAAAACATCATTGTTATTGCTACAAAGAGTTTCAAATATTTTACAGCAAACTTAAATATGAAACAGATATTTAAATATATTTTGAAATTGATAACAGTCTGTATGTCATCATAGTGACAATAGTAATGTCTTTCAAAGTTTCCAAATGTGTGAATTTTAAATATTAACATTTTAAACATTGTAATATTTAACTAATTTTACCAATAAAGTTGGCTGGAATAAAGATTTTTTGTTCCTCGAAGTCCTATTTAGATGTTGTGCCTAGACAATTTAGCTTTTAGCCTAATATTACTTTAAGTTAAGAAAAGAAAAAGGTTGAAATAAAATTACACTTGTTAATTAGATACTATAATTTAGAAATGTAAATGCGAGAAATAGAAATTATTAGCAGAGTGTATGTGGAAATGTCAATTTCATCTATTTTTGTGGCTTGGGTTACTGATTATTGACATTTAAATCTATATCCCCTTCCCTTCATTGGTTCAAATCCATGTCTTACCAAAACTAAGGAAGGTTGGTAATGGAAAATTTAATTAATATTTAGCTTTTAAAATAAATTAATTCCCCTGCATAGACAATAAAATTAAAGATATTTTTATTACAATAATTATTTGCTAATTTAAACATTAGACTAAAATATTACACAAATGAAATTTACAATGTTTAAATAAAATAAATATTATCCATAATATTGATTACATTTACCATTGTTTTTACCTTACAACAATTGCTCAGACTATAATTT
Source organism: Epiperipatus broadwayi (assembly GCA_028023455.1). Taxonomy (NCBI): domain Eukaryota; kingdom Metazoa; phylum Onychophora; class Udeonychophora; order Euonychophora; family Peripatidae; genus Epiperipatus; species Epiperipatus broadwayi. Next base: position 3,064,491 of record JAQFVV010000051.1, read on the forward strand.
TATATTGAATTTTTAAAATTGGACATTAATAAGTAAATTAAAATAAATATTAAAATTAAACATTACATTTATCCATTCATTCAAGTATTCATTTATATACTATTTTAAACCCTATTTTTTTATTGTTATTAGCTTTATTTAATTTCTTGTGAGTGAATAAATTTAAATATTAAATATAATATTCTGTGCTAAAATTGACATTAGATTAATGCATTATGAATTTAATTTAATTATTAGCACACGTAAGGTTTGTACTTTGTTTTTTAATTCTAAAATTAGTATTAGCTTTTTAAAACATTTTAGAGATTAAATTTTGACTACATTGACTTTGAAAATACATTTCTAATTATTTTAAACTATCATTTATTAAAGATTCAAATACTTTGGTATGTTAATTACTATTTAATATTAAAAATATTATAAGTCAAGTTATCAAAATTATTTTACAACTATAAAAGTTACAAATATACTGATATAATAACTTTTTATATGTAGAGTCATAGCATTACAAGTCACTAACAAAAACTATTTACTATAAAATTAAAATATATAATTTTTTAAGACATTTGTGCATAAGACATGCCCTGGCATTTAACTTCTGGGAAAAGCTAAAGGTCACAATACATATCAAGTTTTTAACATATCATACTATTTCCACCTTTTAAACACTTTATCAATGCTTTTATTTGTATCAAACTAACAATTTCGACTGTCCTTCAGTCATCATCAGAGCTACAATATTCAAATATATAATTATACAATTAATACTCTTATCCACATATTGATATACATAATTAAATACACAATATAAACAAAAATAATTATACATTTTAATATGACCTCTATAAATAATTTCCCATTTTATTACTTTACCTTTTAAATAATTTTATCAATATTTTATGTTAATTTATTTTATATCTTTTATTTTTTTTTTTAAAACATTATTTAATATAATAATTATAAAATCAATACATAGGAAAAGAAGAAGTAGAAAATTATATTAAGTTTTTCACATAATAATCTACTGCATACTTACAATAATTATTAAATATCTCAAATTATCAAAAATTAAAAATTATAAGACTATACTTTCATCTTCCATCTAATCCTTTTTCTCTCTCTTGCACACATGCATGAACCCATATATATATATACATATATATATATATATATATATATGTATATATATATATGGGTTCATATATATATATATATCATCAACCATTATCAATCCACTGCAGGATGAAGGTCTCTCCAAGTTTAATCCATCTTCTCCGATCTTTAGCTTCTCTTCTCCACATCACCCCTGCACACTTTCTTATTTCATCCATCCATCTCACATGTGGTCTCTTTCTGGGTCTTTTACAATCTCTTGGAATCCAGTTTAAAATTTCAATTGTCCATCTATTATCATCTCTTCTAGCAATATGTCCAGCCCAACTCCATTTCAATCTTTTAATTTTTTCAATGAGGTCAGTAACACCTGTTTGTTCTCTTACCCATACATTGCGTTTTCGATCTCTTCTTGTTACTCCCAACATACATCTCTCCATACTTCTTTGAGTGGTCTGAAGTCTCTGTATTGCTCTTCTATTAAGTGTCCAAGTCTCAGATCCATAAGTAAGAACTGGTAAAACACATTTGTTAAAAACCTTCCTTTTCAAACACATAGGCATATTTCCTTTTAGTATCAAGTTATTTCTACCAAAAGCACTCCAACCAAGTTTAATTCTATGATTAATTTCCTCCATTATGTTTCCATCTGTATTAATAATCTGACCAAGGTATTTGTAACTGTTAACTTCTTCTAATTCATCATAATCAATCTTTATTTTCATATTTTGAGCAAATCGATTAAACATTACTTTAGTCTTTTTAACATTTATCTTTAGTCCTACTTTCCTACTTTCATCTGATAACTCCTGCAACATTTCCTGCAGCTCTGAAGCATTATTTGCAAAAACAACTACATCATCTGTGAAATCTAAATGACTTAAATAATCTCCATTTACTTTCACTCCTTTAGTTTCCCATTTTAATCCACAAAATACTTCTTGCAGCACTGCTGTAAAAAGTTTTGGAGATATGGAGTCACCTTGTCTTACACCTTTCTCAATGTTGACTTTCCCAGTATCATTATGTAATCTAATTGTTGCTGTTGCATTTTTATAAATATTCTTTAAAATATGACAATATCCTGGATCTATACCTTGATGATCCAATGCTTTAATCACTGAAGAAATGTTTATAGAATCAAATGCCTTTTCATAATCTACAAATCCAAAACATAATGACAACTCATATTCATTTGTCCTTTCTATAACTTCTCTCAATACCTGGATATGATCTACTGTACTAAAACCACTTTTAAATCCAGCTTGTTCTCTTGGTTGGTGGAAATCCAATGTTCTCTGTAGACGAGTTGTAATTATCTTGGTAAAAATTTTATATAAAACTGATAAAAGGCTGATAGGTCTGTAATTTTTAATATCTTCTTTATCACCTTTTTTAAATATTAATATTATTACTGCATTCTTCCAATCATCTGGTACATCTTTATCATTTAGACATTTGGTATATAACTTTGCTAAAATTTTTTCTATTTCTTCACCTGCTTCTTTTAATATATCAATTATAATTCCATCATTACCTGGAGCCTTTCCTTTCTTCATACATTTAATTGCATGTCTCACTTCTTCATTTAAAATTCTGGGCAATTTGGAAGATGTAATAGATATAGGAGGTACTTGTTCTTTATTACTATATAATTCTTGATAAAAATCTTCTACCAATTTCATGATGTCATCTCTTTTTAGTAATAATTCCATCTTTTTTTCTTATTGCAGATATAAATTTCCTACCAATACCAAAATGTTGTTTTACATTCTTGAGACTTTTATTTTCTTCTACAGCTTTCCTTGCTAGTTCACAGTTATACTTTCTTATATCATTTTCAACTCTTTTCCACACCATTTTACAAAATTCGAGATATTCAATCCTTTTTAATGCATCATTTTTGTATATCTTCATATTCCTTCTTTTCTTCATAAATTCTCTAGTCTCAGTAGAAATTTTATTGGTCAATTGCTGCTTTTTTCTACCAGCTATCTTTGTTGCAGTTTTTAAAAGTGTATCAGTTATTTTCATATTAATTTCATTCAAATCTGAATCATGTTCAAAATCTACTAATACTTGAAACCGATTTGTAAGTTCTAATTTAAATTCATTAGAATGTTTCTGAAGATTAGGAATATCAACTGTAAATATTGTTTTTCTTAATAATTTTTGTCTCTCTAGTTTTACATTAACACGTATCTTACACCTTACTAATCGATGATCACTTCCTGTGTTAAATTTATTAAGAACATTACAATCTTGAAATATATATTTCCTGTTAGTCAAAATATAATCCAATTCTGCTGTACCTTCATTTGGATGCTTCCATGTCCATTTCCTTTTAACATTTTTCTCAAAAAAAGAATTCATAATATAAAGTTTTTCTTTTTCTGCAAACTCCACAAGTCTATGTCCTCTCTCATTTCTATTACCATAACCAAAATTACCTACAGCACTTTCATCTTTCATTTGTTTACCAATTCTAGCATTAAAGTCTCCCATAACAATTTTAAAATGTTGTTTACTCTGATCAAAAGCCTTTTGTACATCCATATAAAAATCTTCTACTACTTCATCACTATGAGAACTTGTTGGGGCATAAACCTGAATTATCTGCATTTGGTATCTGCTATTAAGTTGTATAACTAATCTTGCCACTCTGTCCAATACACCATCAATCTCCACAATATTGTTCTTCCACTTTTTATTTATAATGAATCCTACTCCACTTGTATTTCCAATATTTGTGCCTTTATAATAGAGTATATGTCCACTTTTTAAATCAATTGTCTCTTCACCTTTTCTTCTAACTTCACAAAGTCCAATAATGTCCCATTTAATATAAGACACTTCTTCTTCTAATTCTTGCAATCTTCCTTCACTTGAAAGTGATCTGCAGTTGTAAGTACCTAAATAAAAAGTTGTCATCAAATGGCAGCCTGGGTCCACAATCAGGGGATTCTTAGCACCCTCCACCTTCGGCCACCAACCGCTGCCTTGGTTGGTGACTTTACAGCCTCCTGGGAATAAGGGCCATGCTTTATTTTTGTCTGTCATAATTGTATATATGTATTGGAAAAATATTTATCATTTACACAAACATTCATTCTGCCTTATCAGGCACTGAGAAGAAAGACCATGGTGTTTCTTGATCTTAAACTCAGAGGTAAAAAGCCAATAAACTCACCACGCTGGCTAATGCGTGTTGGTGAGCAGCCCATCCATGTTCGTATACTATATGAGTAATCACATAGTAATAACAGTTGCAACGACAAGAACGTATGGAGTGGACATTAGGAATTTGCCCTGCTCGGTTCCTTTAAGGCCTCCAAGAGGAATCAAAGGGTCTCTTTTCAGTTAATAGCAAACTCCTTTCTGCAGCCATATATATATATACACACACGGCAAGGAAACTTATCCCCAGCCACAAGATAAAGACTTTAAGAAAATAACAGCAACTGTACAACTGTCTTATTTCCAAACACAAATGTTAATTTATGAGCCAATCCTAAATGTCTAAAAGTGACGGCATGAATACATAAATCATTCACTTTAAATCATTTCTTATTTTAATACTCTTATTAGTTGTATTGTCACTGTTTTAACATCTTGTTTAATGGTGCTATGTGGAGGTTTGATTACTTTCTACATAATTACAATTTAAACATTGCACTTATAAAATTTATAGTACTTTACCTTCATATATATAGAAGATCTAATGAGCTCTATGCATTTTTTTTATTAGAACTCATCCATAATGTAATTAATCAAGCAACCAATTAAAACCTGGATCATGAACTAAAATAATGTCATAAGCAGCAGTATTTCTATTTTTATTGATCTGATGAATAAAAAAAAGCACTTTCTAGATAGTATGATTTCAATTTCTGATCCAGTTTTTAATTGGTTGGTTGCTTAATTATATTTTAGTTGATCTCTATTAAAATATATATATATATCTAGAAGATCTTATTATACTTTCAATATTTACATCTATAAAGTTCATGAACATTTTTAAATATATTTATACAAGAAACCATTTGTTTTTAAATTATTGGTCTAAATTCAGCCAAATCAAATAATTTCATCAAAACATTTGAAATAAATAGTTAAGGGGTAGGCAAATTCGTCAGTAATAACAACCACCTATACTTTTCATACATTTTTGAAAGTTCAAGAATGACTCACTTTTGGAATTAATTTTGATGGGAGAAGTGCAGCACATGAAATGATGAAACAATTTTTTATCATCCAAATCCTTTTAAAAATTAAAAATATATAGTTTCAAAATATGTTTTTTATTCATCTTTAAAACATTTATAAAGTAAAATTAACTAATATTGATACTTATTATATCGTTATAGAATATTAATATAAAAGTTTAGGAAAAGTGATAATGCAAAACAATATCCATATCATTTGAAGGACCGCACTGAATAGCTTTGGGAATTTCATATGGCTTGTGAGTTGAATTTGCCTGCTATTGATACAGTTTTCTGTTACTTCTTAACAATGCTCATCAGAAATTCAATTTCTTTTTTTTTCATTTATACTGCAGAGCCCTCTTTTAATAAAATCTAAAATTAAAAATTATTTAATAATTTATATTTTTATTGTAATATAAAAAAATAGATAAAACAATATTAACAATTAATAAAATATAAATTCATATAATATAAATTAATTTTGATATAAATATATTTCTGATCAATGTTATCAAATCAAGAAATGTCAAAACTATATAATTCTTATGATTTGGTAAAAGTATTAGATTAGTTGAATTTAAGTAATTAATTTATGGTCATTATATTGTAACAGTACAGGGTCATTGGGGGTGTACTTGGGGTGATGGTGCTCATAATCATCCCCAATTACTACAAAATGTAAAATACAATTACGTAATGAGGAACTATGGGTAGAAATCAGCACTAAACTAACTATAAGTATAAGTAACTATAAGTTCACCAGCCTTACATCAAAGTAATAATCATTCATCAAGAATGATCAAAAATAAAATCAACAGCCAGTCTTGTTACTGGATTTGAAATTGGTCTAGTATAGATCAGACTAATTATTTAGCCCTTACCAGCTTGGGGACAATTATTTAAACCATAATTTGAATGTGCAAACTTGAGTGCTAATCCATCAGAATATATAACAATAAAAAGAATAATGCTGGGATACTCAAACATGATGATCATCATCAATTCTCTGGTCACTAATCTTAAACTAAATAAAATGTAATACATGGACTTTAAAGGATATCCCCTTTGTGTCAATCCAGGATCATCAACTGGATGTTCATAAACATGAAATATAAAACTCTTTATATAAACAACATTATGCATGAATCTAGGTCAGGAACAAAAACTTAACTGTTAATGTGAACAAGATATATAATCCTAACATATAATAATCTAAAACTATATAGGATTGAATAAATTCACTGGAATAAGTTTAATAATGAAATATCAATTTATTAATAACAAAATGAATTTAAGGTCTGCAAAATGTGGTTATACATACAAATTAAGTCTTCTGATTTTGATTAATACCAAAAAGAAATTCACTATTACATTATAATTTACATATATATCCCTATAGGTTTGCATAAAACATACTTATATATAAGCACATAATCATGCAATATAATTTATGAACATATTTGAATTGTCATATAATAAAAAAAAGATTAATTTGAACATATATGTGTCTACCTGACATGCATCTACATCAGCACACAGACATGCCATAACATATGGGAATTATAATATAATAATAAAAATAAAAATAAACAATCATATTATGATTTAAAAGATGTCTTACATAAAACACACACATACATAAACAAATATACATGCGGTATAATTTTTATAAACATATTTGACTTGTTATAAACCTATAAATGAAATTAATTTTTTAAAATACATAATTAATAATTGATTTAACATATATGAATGAATCATATTTTTTCAATACATAATTAATTCAGTGTCAAAAAACAAAACAAAATGCACATGTATATATACACTCAGATATGCTATATAATAATTTAAAAATTAATATAAATCAGTTATTAATTTACACATCTAATAGTAAAAAAAGTTTTTTTTTTTTTTTTTTTTTAAAAAAAAGTAATATTAATTCTTTGACAGCCCTTCATAAAAGTTTTCTTTTGGCTATAAACACATAGAAGCTGAGTCTTGCTTTCATGTGAATCCAAACTCTACCATAGTGAATTAAGAGCAGGAGCTGGGTTCACTGTCTTGCCTTAGTTATATCTTCATGGTAGTAGTAATTTTGTTGTCATTATCTGTAAAACTGTAAAAAATTCCCTTAATCTTTTTTTCCAATCTTTTTATAGGCAGGGTGGGGGAAAAATACAGTAATTAAAAATAAGTTTTCTATATCTTTATTGAGTTTAATGACTCTTTTTCAATTCAACTTAATCCTTTGAAAAACAACGTTGTGGAATTTTATCAAAATATGTTATACAAGCATTAATTAAAAAAAAATTGCTAATCAAAATAGATAGTGGAATTTTATAATTACCACTATATTGTAACATAAAAACATGTTTGTTTTAATTTCAAAATTAGAATTAATAAAATATTAATTAGATCTTTTTAAATGTTTAGTTTATAATGCAATTTTTTTTGAGATTCAAAACTATTTAATCCTTAACTGTTATTCTAGTGTAAAATAGAAAATATCTACAAAATTTTATCTGTGTTTATTTCTACTTTTCCTTTTTACTTTATATATATATACATACCCACACTACTTTATTGTAGCTATGAGACACATAAAGGTTTCACTATATATATATATATACACACACACTACTTTGTTGTAGCTATGGAACACATAAAGGTTTCACTATATATATATACACACACAGAGTAAAATCAACAAAAGGATAGTTTTTAAAATTGTATTTGAAAACTATGTCATAATTTGATATATATATAGATATATTTGTAGAAATTATAAAGCACATCATTTTTCAGTATCATCATCATTTTCAATAACTATCAATCCACTATAGTTAACATCCTTCAAGTTCAATCCATCTTTTCTAATCTCTAGCCATTCTTCTCCACATCATCTCAGCACACTTTCTTATTTAATCCACCAATCTCACATATAATCTCTTACTAGGTCCTTTACAATATTTTGGAATTCAGTTTAAGATTTCAACTGTTCATCTATCACAATCTATTTCAGCAATGTAGGTATAGCCCAATGCCATTTGTCTCTTAATTTTTTCAATGATGCCAGTAACATTTTTTGTTCTCTGACCCATATATTTCATTTTCAATTTCTTTTTGTAACTCCTAATATGTATCTCCTCATACTTTGTTGAGTGGTCTGATGTCTTTGCATTGTTCTTCTGTTAAGTTTCCAAGTCTCATATCCATAAATAAGAACTGTAAAGATCCTTCTTTTCAAACCATAGACATATGCATATTTTTTTAATATTAAATTATTTCTTTCAAAAGCATTCCAAGTTAATTTCTATACTTAATTTCATCTATTATGTTTTCATCTTTAATGATAATCTGACCAAGATATTTGTAGATGTTAAGTTCTTTAAACTCATTATTATCAATCTCTACTTTCTTCTTTTGCGAAAATCCATCTTTAGTCCTACTTTTTTATTTTCATCTGATAACTCTTGCAACATTTCTTGAACATCTAAAGTGTTATTTGCAGCAAACATTTGCATTGTTTGCAAAATCTAAATGATTTAAATAATTTCCACTTACTTTTACTTCTATATAATATTAATATCATTTACTTTCTTTATTACTTTTACAATGCTTTATATAATTACAACCCATTATTGACAATTTCGTTTGCCCCAGCAATTTTCTTCAGAACATCTACTTGAAAATATAAGTAAAAGTTTTGAAGAGGATTGCTGGGACAATAAAAACCATCAATAGTGAGTTGGATTATATGAAGCAATCTAAAAGTAGTAAAGAAAGTAAATGATGTTAATATTATACGGAGTTGGCAATGCAATAAGAAAGATAATGTTGTATCAATTTTACTTCCTTAGCTTCCTATTTTAATCCACAAAATACTTTTTGCAATATTTTAATCCACAAAATACTTTTTGTAAAACTGCTGTTAAAAGTTTTGGAGATATGAAATCACCCTGTTATATTCTTTCTCAATGTTAATCTTTCTAATGCCATTATGTAATTTAATTGTTGCTATTGCATTTTTATAAATATTTTTCAGAATATGACAATATTCTAGATCTATATCTTGATGATCCAATGCTTTAATCATTGAAGAAATGTTTGTAGAATTAAATGCCTTTTCATAATTACAAATCCAAAGCATAATGACAACTCATATTCAATGATCCTTTCTATAACTTCTCTTAATAAATGGATATGATTAGCAATACCATTTAAATCCAGCTTATTCTTTTGGTTGATTAAAATTCAATGTTCACTGTAAGTGAGTTGTAATTATCTTAAGTAAAAAATTGTGTAGAACTGGTAAAAGACTGATAGGTCTGTAATTTTTAATATCTTCTTTTATCACCTTTTTAAAATATTAATATTAATACTGCATTCTTCCAATCATCTGATACATTTGATATATAACTTTTTCAAAAAAATTTCTAATTCTGCACCTGTTTCTTTAAAGTTATTAATTATGTTCTATCATTATCTAGAGCTTTTCCCTTCTTTATAAATTTAATTGAATATCTCACCTTTTTTATTTAAAATCCTAGGAAATTCAGAAGATGTAGTAGTTGTAGAAGGTTTTTTTTTTCCTTATTCTTTATTGTTTTATAATTCTTGATAAAACTCTTCTACCCATTTCATGATGCCATCTTTCTTTTTAGTAATAGTTCCATCTTTGTTTCTTATTGCAGAAATAAGTTTTCTACCAATACCAAGATATTGTTTTACATTTTTGAGACTTTTATTCTCTTCTATAGCTTTCTTTACTAATTCACAATTGTACTTTTTTAGGTTGTTATCAACTCTTTTCCACATTATTTTATAAAATTCTAGATATTCAATCTCTCTTAATGCATCATTTTTATATATTTTCATATTTTTTCTTTCTTTCATAATTTGTCCTATCCTAGTAGAAATTTCACTGATCACTTGCTGGTTTTTTGATCCAGCTATCTTTGTTGCAGTTCTTAAAAAGGTATCAGTTATCTTGCTATTGATTTTATTCAAATCTGAATCATGTTTAAAATCTGTTAATACTTGAAAATCGTTTGTAAATTCTAATTTAAATTCTTTGAAATGTTTCTGAAGATTCCAAATATTAATTATGAGTACTGTTTTTTTTAATATTTTTTGTCCTCTAGGTATACATTAGCATGTATCTTACATCTCACAAATTGATGATCACTTTCTGTATTGAATTTATTAAAAATATTGTAATTTTGAAATATATATTTTCTGTTAGTCAATATATGATCCAATTCTGGTGTACCTTCATTTGGATGCTTCCATGTCCATTTCTGTTTAGTATTTTTCTGAAAATAAATAAATAAAGAATTCATAATGTAAAATTTGTACATCCATATAAGAATACTTTACTTCATCATCACAATGAGAACTTGTTGGGGCATAAACTTGAATTATCTGAGATATCCACCATTAAGTTGAATAATTAATCTTGATACTTTGTTTGATATACCATCAATCTCCACAATGTTGTTTTTATTTGTAATAAATCCGACTCCATTTGTACTTTTAATGCTTGTACCTTTGTAGTACAGTACATGTCCACTTTTTAAATCAATTGTATCTTCATCTTTTTTTCTAACTTCATAAAGTCCAATAATAATCCATTTAATATTCGATAGTTTTTTCCCCAATTCTTGCAATCTTCCTTCACTTAGAAGTGATCTGCAGTTGTAAGTACTTAAATAAAAGATCATTATAGCTACAATCAGGAGATTCTTATCATCTTCTATTTTCAACTACCAACCACTGCCTTGGTTGATGATTTTACAGCATCCTAAAAATAAAGGTCATGATTGAATCTGCCATGATTGTAAATATCTATTAGAAAAGAAGTTCACTTACACATTTATTTTGCTTTTAAGAAAATGCAACTGCTATTTTAGTTAAAAGCTATCATGCAACTGAGAAGAAAGACCATGGTATTTGTTGATCTTAAACTTGAAGAATAAAAAACCCAATAAACTCACCATGCTTTCTAGTGCATATTAGTGAGCAGCTTATCCATGTTTGTATACTATATGAATAATCACATAGTAATAGTAGCTTCAACAATAAGATCATATGGCATGGATATCAGGAATTTTCCCTGCTCAGTTCCTTTAAGGCCTTAAAGAGGAATCAAAGGGTTTACATTCATTAACAGTAAACTCCCTTCTGCAGCATTTTCAGTAAATATGACTGAAAACATTGAAAACATTGGAAAAACACAATCAATGCTAACATAGTTTTTAATTAATATGTTTTTCTTTTGCAATGTCTGCAACATTTACAATTGTAGTTTAATATTAGGGTATGAGCACAGACTTTCACATGACCCACCACTCTCCACTCCATCTAATAATACTGATACACTTAAACACATATATGTTGAAAAGATAAATAATCACCAATGTACGTATTTCATGCTAAACCAGCAATCATCAGTTGGTCCAGATTATCATCTCTACACATATATACTATAAGTGCTCAGATATATATTAAGATAGACAATCCTCATACTTTAATGGACAGGCTTCAATCTACTCCACACTCCAACTCTTCAACCGTCCATCCAATTGAAAATCTGATGATGGAATGCTCAAAGGCCACTCTGAGGCCGAGATTCTTGTCACACCCATGTTGACCTAAGGTCAATCTGAACCCCACATGTACAGGACAATCCATTAAATACATATGCAAGGATGGGCAGACATCTCTATAATGTAATAACTGAAAGACAGGCTTAATTATACCTGTGTCTATATATATGTAATATTAGGGTATGAGCACAGACTTTCACATGACCCACCACTCTCCACTCCATCTAATAATACTGATACACTTAAACACATATATGGAGAGTGGTGGGTCATGTGAAAGTCTGTGCTCATACCCTAATAATACATATATATAGACACAGGTATAATTAAGCCTGTCTTTCAGTTATTACATTATAGAGATGTCTGCCCATCCTTGCATATGTATTTAATGGATTATGTCCTGTACATGTGGGGTTCAGATTGACCTTAGGTCAACATGGGTATGACAAGAATCTCGGCCTCAGGGTGGCCTTTGAGCATTCCATCATCAGATTTTCAATTGGATGGACGGTTGAAGAGTTGGAGTGTGGAGTAGATTGAAGCCTGTCCATTAAAGTATGAGGATTGTCTATCTTAATATATATCTGAGCACTTATAGTATATATGTGTAGAGATGATAATCTGGACCAACTGATGATTGCTGGTTTAGCATGAAATACGTATATTGGTGATTATTTATCTTTTCAACATATATGTGTTTAAGTGTATCAGTATTATTAGATGGAGTGGAGAGTGGTGGGTCATGTGAAAGTCTGTGATCATACCCTAATATTACATATATATATATATATAGACACAGGTATAATTAAGCCTGTCTTTCAATTGTAGTTTATAAAAATATAAAATCGTGGAAAATAATTTGTTTTTATAGAAAGAAGATTATTTTAATTATTCTGTAGATATTATTATAAAATAAGTTCTTTTTTTGGAAACATTTAGTGAAAATAAAATTAGAATTAAAGTGTAATTTGATAAGAGACCACCTCACCCATTGATTTGGTTTTATATATAATATAATCAAAACATACATGTGTGAATTGAAATTTTGGATAGAAGGGATTTCCGTCAAAGAATCAGAATATTAGTTAACACAAATTTTACATGTGAGTAATTACATGCAAAACAAAAAAACACCATTTAACACCCATTTGAATTTGAATTTTAAAATTAATTTTAAAATATAAATTGTTCAAACACTCACTCATCAGTAAATTGTTATTTATTATTCTCTCTATCATAAGTCTGTTCAAATATACAATATTACTAACTACATATTAGTGGTTTGTTATATTACTTTACAAATAATAATCTAAATTTACAATATTTCTTATTAGCAAACTTTGCAGTATATTGCTATTATATATATAAACAAACATAACATTTTGTTAGTTTTGATTGAAAAGTTTCAAACTTATTCCACCCACAACTTTGATACAATTCTTTCTAGATAAATACATTAATGATTATCACTAATCATTTATTAAACTAGAGATTATTTCTAGCCCAGATATAATTAAAATGTAGCAATTTACTGTTGATAAATATTAAAGATATGATAAAGATATAGGTAAAAGATTGTCACCTGGGCTAATTGGTGACTGCTGGTTCAGCACAAAGTACATCTCGGGAATTATTTATCTTTTAAGATGTCTTTATTTATGTGTTTCAAGGCTGTGTTGTGGAGTGAAAGTTGTTAATCACTTCTATAAAAAATATATTGAAAATCTGATAAAGATATTGTAAATTTAATAAAATATTTCTTATTTTTCATTTATAATGTATTTTACTTAAAACACTAATAAGTATTATATGTGAAAATTAAAACAAAACATGAGAATTAATCTATATTTTCAATATATCAATATATAAATAAGTAACTATGGCTAATCTATGCTATTACTGCCATTAAGAGCAGCATTTGCAGTTTTATATTGTAAATGCTACTCAAGATGCCCAGTCTTACTATAAATTAGCTAGGTTGTTATTTATTTATTTATCCACATATTGCTTTATATTGAAAATTGTAAATTTATTTCTATTGTTTTTTATTATGATGTTTGATATTATTTACATATGATAAATTAAATATTTTTCATGGGTTAACAATGAAGTGAGTGAGAATATTGCCATGTAATGATTACAAAAATAGGTTAGCAATTGTGTTGCTAAATAACTATCAACTAATATTGAAAGTCCTTAAGTTAAAGGACTTGCTCTAGTCACCTGCAATAGTCTTTTTGTCCCGTGTTCACAACAAAAAACAACCCCTCTTTTATTTTTAATTCAATGTCTTGTATAGATTTAAATCCAATAGGAGGACTTAAAAGAATCACATTTATTTTTATACCCTGTAAATATTATTTCATTTTGGAGCCATAAATGGAAAATTAGATACTTTCATGGACTAATTATATTGTAAACAGATAAATAAATGTAGATTTCACAATATAATAACTTTTGTTGTTGTTATATGTAATATCTAGACTCAATCCTTTGTTTATATTCACGGAACAAACAAATCCAAATATACTGAAATAATTCACAAACTTTTCAAAATATTATTTAAATGAATTTATAAATAATACCCATTCTTTTGCTCTATCAGTAATAATCTATTTTATCAGATCATGTTTTATCTGACAAAATAGATTGACGTAACAAAAAGGTAGATATTATTTATTAATTCATTTCAATAATTCTTTGAGAATCTGCTTGTGAATTATTTTAATAATATCTTATATCTTGTCCATGAATATGTTTATATTCTTAGCTTATTAGCCATAAAATTATTTACATACTCATTAAAATCATTAAATATATATACATATTGTTATAGGAAAGAGAAATAGAAGAATGGCAGAAATTATTGGATAAAGACAAATATCTGGATGATTTAATAGAGGAGGAGCGCCAACGACTTTTACAGAAGTATGCACCAAAGCTTAAGGAATATCTTCCATTGGTATGTAATAAGTATATAATAAAAGTTTGTTTATATATATATATATTGTGAATATTCAGATTAATGATCAAAGTTGATAAAAAATCAAGTCATATGACCTAATTTTAATAAAGCTCCTATTTACAAATGTTATATATAGAGTAATGATCAAATGTTATATATAAGAGTAATGATCAAAGTATAGAAAAAAAAAATAAAGAAGTTTGTTGATCTTGTTTGATTTTTCTTTTGCTTGATAAATGGATAATAGGAGATCTTGGAAATATAAGTTTAAATTGATCACCATGGCAACCTAAAGGTTTTAAATAGTATTGTTTACTGTTGATTCTAGCTTTAAAATACAAAATTCGCTATAATCAAACTCAGGAAAAACATATAGGTAAATAAATAAATTTTGAAAACAATTTAGTATGATATAAAAGTTTACTTAAATAGGATCAGTATTATTATTTTTAAATATTTTATTTCTGTTATTGCAATCACCATAGCAACATTATTACATATAATTCAATGTTTTTATGTCACATATATTTGTTTATAAAGTAATAAAAAAATTATTAGTATTATCAAAAAAATATATATGTAAATTATTTGTGTTTATAAAGTGAATAAAGGTTGTGATATCAATTCTGTATTTTGGTTTGAAAAATAATAGGAAAAAAAAATCATATCGAACTTAGATTCCATTACTATGTATCCATTTTTCTCCAAACTTACATTACAAACCGGGAAAACTGTTGTTAAACTATTGTCTGCTATTGAGCTTTATTTGAGTGATTTCCAATAGTTGTTATGACATCCATAACATCATAAGGAGATCATATAAATAGCCAGAAAGGACTGTAAGAGTAACCTATCACCTTTTTGTCATTGCTAAGAACAGATGTGCTTCTATATTCTTTTAAATAAAAATGTCTTCAATAATTTTTTTTTATGTTAAACTATAAAAATATGGAAGAATAAACTTAAATTATCTGCCCATTCAATCATTTGAATGGCAGTTGTGAAGGGTTCCAAAGAAGATGGCAACAAAATGTGAGAAGGGAAACATATTAAAAAAAAATGCGTTGTGTAAAATCGACTATTTTTAAAACAAAGAGTTTCCAAGTTTAAAAATCGGAATATAACTATCATTGCATTGGATAAATACCATGTTACAAGATAGGAAAACATTCAGGATCAACTGGATTAATTTATATCATAAAAAGGCTGGTTTAATTAGACTCTCCTCTTTAAAGGGAAAAAGGAAGGAAAAGGACTATTATTAAAATTCACGGGATTATTCTATCTGGATATTATTGCCAATAAAAAGAAACATTTGAAGTTTGACTTATCTTTTCTTTGAAATAAACTTCTCTCTACATCATAGGACTGAGGATAAATAAATTGTGATGGATCAATGGATAATGAAAGTGGACAAACTTTTATTTTGGGTATGATTTTTTTTTTATGCATATGTGTGAATATTTTTATATATTTTGCAAAAGGATCATTTACGTTTTATTATATGTCATAAGTAGTGTACATTTAGATTTAATAGGGTTTATGAAATGAAGGGCTCGGAGAGATTATAGATTATCTAAACTCTTATGTTAATGTGACCGATATTTTTTTTTTATTAAGTTTGAATTTTGTATGTTTTAAATTTTAACTTGAAATATCGGACGGAAAAGGGAGTTTAAATATAGCTTTATTTTACGTTTGTTTAATTATTATGCTAATGAACAAACAGAAATGTATTTCATTTAATTGCATATATTGGGTATCTACTATCTAGAAAATTTTTCATTAAGATATTCAAAATCTCTCCTTCATTCATTTTTTTTATGTATATATGTGTTTGTTTTCGCAACATATTTTAAAGTTACCTATAGACATTTTATCATTTTTTCCCCCATCAATCAGAAATTTAAAACAATTTCCTATTGTATTTTGTTGTTAATTTTACCGAGTTTCTTTTATATAATCCAATAAATTGAGTTGATTTAAATACCAAGACTACGCTTAATTATTTTATTTTATTTGGATTGTATAAAGTAATTCTTCTATGTAGATTTGGTGCAAGATTCAAACTCAGCTTGGTAAGTTAACGAAAATATAGAATATGGTATGTTCTGCATATTAGCATTATTTATTTTATTCCCATATAAATTTTATATTTGTCTCTGCATTCAAATATTATATATTTGTTTTATTTTGGTTAATATTACAAGTAATATCATTAGTGTAGAAACGATCCTTTCTTTGTTTGTCTAATCCTGTCATAAAAATCTAAATAGATCGTACTTTATCTATGGTTCAGAATAACTCGTCTTAGATATTTTTTTTTTAAACTTCTATAAAACGAAGAGTACAAATTTCATTGACTGTTTTAATTGAATATTGTTTTGATTTTGTATAAATATCAATTATAATCATATGTTTTAATTATTACCAACCAATTTCATGTTCATTTATTAGAGGGTTTAAATAGATAATATTAATAATTATAGGGGTAAAGGTTTACTATAGTGGCTTCAAATGTGTGATGTGATGTATGTGATGTGATGTATTTGGCTTCTCCTTAAACGAAGTCAAGAATATCTCAGCAACTATGCCCAGATAAACCTGTTAGCCACTTTATTTTCCATTCCCCACTCTAAGTCTTCCCATATTCTGCCCCACCCCATTTCCACAACATAATCTTTGTCAACTCTATGGCCTTTAAATCAAAATCCCCCTTATCTTTTCGCAAACCCAGCATAAAAACTACTAACTCACTTTCTGTATTGTCACTTTGTTCATACCTATTCTCCCATAACTTCATTATCTGTACCCTTTCTGCTTTCAAGCATTTACATTCAATCAACAGATGCCTAATATTTTCTATACCTTCCTTACACAATTTGCACGCTAAATCACCCATAGTTTTCCATTTACAAGTATATTCTCTTGTTGCTAAAGATCCCGTTCGAGCCTTAAACAATAAACTACTTTCCTTACTATTATCATAGTTCCAATCAGTGTCATATCTAGCACTGATAAGAAATATTGCAGGTCTCACTCCATTATAAAAATAGCTTCTTAAATACTATTAATAATTTTATAATATACATTTAACCATTCCAAAATGCAGCATACCGCTCACATTTCAGCATTTTCTGATGTTTTTCTTTGTCTCACACATCAATGTAAAATATATGATAAAATGATTATTACTTTTTAGAAAATAATAAATTTGACTTCATTTGATAGATATTTTTGTTTACTACTGAAATAAATTTTAAATGTTCACATTTTGTTTCCATAAATATTAAAAAAATGAGATCGCAATCAAAACAAAGACTTTACACATCATCATTTCTAGAAAGATTATTTTCAGTTTATAAAATCAATGAAATATTTTTTAATTCTTATTATATTTTAAACATTGAAATGATTAATTATTTATTTCTCATAACTAATGAATTATGCTTTAAAAGTTTAATTTTTTGAATATTTATTGCAAAATTGCGATATTTTCTTACTCGTAAATATAAAGTAAATTGTTTATGTCAAAGGTAGTTGTCTAATTTGCTTCAGGCAATATTTACATTAGCTGCTAATATAATGTTCTATTTTTGAAAATAAAGTATTTCAAGTCAAAATAAGTTATTAATAATTTATATTTCTTGATATCTAATAAATATAGTGCAAATTATTTTTTTAAAAAAATCTCAAACTGTAATAAATTCACAAATAAGCACATTTTTGTGTCATTTGAAAGTACAATGTCATAAAATGCCAAACACTTTACAGCCCTGGCAACAGACAATGACTGAACATGTCAGGGCAGGGCTTATATCTATTGTAAGAGCAGGAATTTTGAATTTCCCTCCTTTTAGTGCAGAATTTTTGGAAAAAATTTTATTATAATAAAATATACCATTTTACATGCATTTTAATGTATAATACTTACAAAAAAATTCACTAGAGGGCGAATTGGACAAAACACAAAATAATTCAGTTCAACCACTCATAATGTTAACACTTTACTAACAAAAAAATATTAAAAAAATTATAGCTTTAACTTTTGGATTGATTAGAAAGGAAAGTTTTTAGAGATGATTATCAATTAATGACTAATTTTTCTCCATCATCATCTTTATAGCTTTTATAAACCATAATCTGATTGGTTAATTTATTCTCAGGCAAGAAAAAATTACATACAAATTAATTTTTGTTTGTTTTTTTCTTAAAATAATTTATTTAATAATTTTTATATTAAATAATTTAAAATTTTACTTAAATATTATATTTAAGTGCATTTTTAATACTATACATTTTTTATTAACCTAAGTTTAAAATATAAAATATTATTTAAACAATTATAACCCTAATTTTGATACACTTTAAAATGAATATAAAACAAGTTGCATTACTAAAATTGACAAAAAGTGATACATCAGTTCTAGAAATGCAGAAGTAACATTAAATAATTTATCAAGAATATGTGTGCACACAGAGTCACATACATACTGCAGAATTTATGACATTACTATTTAATATTTTAAAATAATTAAACAAGAATTATTTAAAATACACTATGAAGGCTTACATAATATTACATTTTATAAGCAAAATTATTATTTTAGCATGGTGTTACTGAACTTTAATAATTATTTACTATTATCATACTATAAATATTATATTATAGCTTAACTTCATTAATAAGTTTAAATATTATAGCTTTAAAATAATTTAGATAAGTTTTTTAGTCAATTAAACATTATATTTTAACTTGCTTTAAATACAAAGTAATGTGTTAGATAAATTTATTTTTTATTTTTTATAAAATAAACTATATTACACATTTACAATGCACTGAGGTAAAATAGCAAGATCATTATATATATATTGTAATGGTAATCATCCTTTTGCAATTGTTAATAATCAAATCAACAATAAAATGAAAAAATACAATATTTTCAAGTTAATTTTGTCTGCAAGAATTTAAAGATAATCAACAGGCAGCTGTGTACATAATGGAGGGACAACATACAGCTTATTTTTAATTGACAAATCTATAATAATCACAAGCAATGATGAAATTGAGCATGCATAAAAACAAGTTTTCATACACATTCTATTATATTTGCGACTGCTACTCCATCCACCTAATACTGTTATTAAATTGACAAATAAATAATCAGTATGGGTTCAGATGAGAAATGCCAAACAACAACAATAACTTTAATTAAAGAAAAGAATTGTATGATAATAGAAAAATGTTTTTACATGTTTACAATTAAGCAAATTATATGGTGATCACAGATGAGGGGGGGGGGGATCTTTGTACCTACAATAATTTTTTGAGGATAGCTATAGAAAGTTCAATTGATTACATTTATGTCTTTATGAGCTCACATATAAATTTTGTATCTGTAAATATGGAAATATGGCCATCAATCATTAAAAATGTCTGCTGGCAATATAATATTTAACTTCTTTTAATTCATTCTGTGGCAGATTTCCCATAAGAATTTCCATTGCAATTTTCTTCTGAGCATTTAAAATAGATAGATTAACATATTAATTTATAGAAATATATTTTCATGGGATAATCATTCTAGATGACTAGATTTTCTTTTGTAGCAAATAAATGCCAAATATTTTATCAGCATTAAATGGTGATAAATAGATCAGCGGAATCCAGATTAATTTTTAAGGCATTTTTTTTTGCCCACAGCTCCATATTTAGCTACAATGGAAAGATCAAGTAAAGCATTCTGAAGGGTTTTCTGCTCCATAAAATTCATGATATTAACTTAAAAACACCTTATAAAATTTATTGACTTCTATACAGTAAAAGACATGACGAAGTAGTTACAATTCCCACCATTTTTTCGAATGCAGACGATTTTATTGCTCCCCCCCCCCCCAGTAATTTGTGATTAGTTTCTATAGCAATGTTTCTTTTTATTTAAAATAGTAATATTATTTTAAAATAAAATAAAATTATAATATATTTTAGTTTTACACTTATGGTTACATTTTAAAACAACTTTAAAATTTATTCTATACACATGTTTTAATATTTTGTTTTACATAAGAAAGAAACATATTCGCATAAAAGCAACACCTGTAAACTTAGATATGAGCATTACAATATATTTATATATGTTGTAGCTATATAGGTGTAAATATGTATCTACATAAGTTTATTTTAACAATACATCAATTTAAAAAACATTAGCAAGTTACAAGAATTATACAGAATTTACACACATATATTAATACACTAATCCTTCTATATCCACCCAGTTCTGTGGATAATAGCAAATCCTATATTATAAACATGTATTACCTATATAGACACACCCGTAATATAATGTAATTTACAAAATTAATATATTACCAAAAGTAATTGAGAGAAAAATAAAATAATGCATCCATGATAAAGATAGTATTGTAATAAATTGAGAGACGAAAAACAACTGTATAATTGACTGCGTGCGCACGTTAGAAAAATGAAAATATTCATGCGTATGGGAGCAGTATGAAATTTATGAATTCATATTTACAAATGCCAATCTTTTAATTTTTTAATGATTTTTAAAACCGTAGGCTATCTACGGATAATAAAGTCAAATTTAATAAAAAACTAAAAATATTAAGAGAAATTTAATAAAATAACTGAAAACATTAAAATAATAATAATAATCCAACGGTTTTTATTGCTCAGAGGTTCAAAGAAGTTTAAGGGCGGAAGTGATATTTATGTAAGTTCTGATGGTGTAATGAAGTGGCAAATGGCGGATTCTGGCTCATCGCGTCCCCACTCCATCACTTCCGGTGTTCGAACTTTTTATGAATCCTGAGTAATAAAACATTCAGTTATATATAATAGTATTTTAAACCACGTTTATTATTCTGCGAGGCTTCTAACACTGTAAGAAATATTTATAAATAATATTGTGATTTATTTTTTGTTAGTTTTATTTATTCTTTTTTAATATGTTTTAAAGAAAGTTCTGTGTGTAAGGTAGAAGTAAAAGTTAATAGAGTGAAATAAATAATAGCCGGCCTTGGAACTAAATCCTCTTTAAATCTTTTCCACAACAGTTCATTATCTAATCAAATAATACCAAAGCAGTTTGATCCCCCGTACCAGCCTATTGAGCAACTTGCTAACAAGATCAGTGGAAATTGATGAATTACGTTAAAGGTTGACAATAAGAACTTGCCTAATATTTATTAGTTTAAAATAAACTAATCCATTGGTGTGTATATGTTTATATATATACAGTTTATATTTTTAGAATTAAATAATATGATTGAAGAGAGTAATATTTAAAATGATCAAGTTTTGATATAATCTGTAGCTCTAAAAAAAAAAAAACATTTAAAAATATTTTGTGAGTTTGTATATTCCAATTTATGAATAGGCAACAGTAATTATAACGCAATGCTATTGTTATACAATATAACAAAAAATAAAGATTGCTCCCATCATCATAATCATTCTTAGTAGCAGTCTTTCACAAACGAGTGCGACCACTCAACTTTAAGCAAAAAATAGAAAGACTAATAATAATTGTCTGTGGAATTTGCAATGGTAACATTTATTTGCAGTTCTTTGCTGAATTACTTCTATCATTCAGTTTAATTATTAAATGTTTTTAGAACATTTAAATTTTTATCTATTCTTTTCTAAATACAATCAACTGTTAGGAATGACACATAGGTTAGTATAAAACAATATTTACATTAATAACATCATCCTCTCTTATTTATTTCTGGCTTTGATCAATGATAATTAGCAAGGGGGCTTAATCAATGGCTTTTAGATTCATGAATGCCAGTCACAGCTGGTACAGAGGCATTGCAGCACCCCCAGACACAATTAATTATTGTGCTTGAAAATATTAATAATATAACAATTATTCAATATTTTGCATAATTATTATGTAAATAAAATTAATGAAACCATTTTCAAAAATAATTATTTTAAGCAGTGCTTGATAATCTGCGCTGCTATTTATGGCAGTGCCAGAAATGTCATATCTGGTGAATTTCAACAAGTTCCATTGATATTTGTCTTCCTTTATCCACATGCAAAACTATTGCTACTGGAATGCTCACTGTGTAGCATCAGTAGTTATTTGAGCATGGAATGTTCATCTATTCTGGTTTCTCTTCAGAGTGAATCCATTTTTATTTTCATTTAGGATGAGTAATAAAATATTCTGCTTTTTTCTTGTAATTGACATTTATAAATTAACATATACATATTTATTACAGAAAATTATAACAAAATGATAAAAGAAATATTATTTTAAATATTTATGAAGGTGGGTGTTAGTGTTGAATATATATAAAAAATACAATTTCCCCAATTGTTATTATATGAAAAAAATTGAGATAAAAAGTAAAGTTTGATTTACTCCAGACCTTATTTGTCAAACAGCAGTTAGTGAAAGTAAAGAAATACATTAGATCTTTTAACAATGATTGCTGTGGAAAAACAAAATGGTTGTAAGATTGCAAAATTGGAATTGCTTTGCTTTGTTTCCTTGCTTATATTTTGGTGGCCATACTGTAATAAAGCATCCCTGCTTAAAAAATTCACAGGCTCCTACTGATGGCTACTGAATTTATCCTGAAACTCTAACCAATTTTGCTATTCTAATGAAGGCAACAAACATGATACATTTTATATGCTTATCTATAAAAGTCGTGATTTCCCATTTTTTACTCCCAAAGCAGGGTTAAATAAAATGGTTTGAATTATGGGGTTATTTGCTATTGATATATGAGCAGTTTTAGTTAAAAAATTTTAAGTTTAGTTTTTAAAGGAACAAGAGAATAAGAAGAATTGAAGTAATGATAAATTAAAGAGAAAATTAGAGAAACATATTGACTTTCATGACTGAAAAAAATAAACTAAATGGAAATGTAAAGTTAAATAAAAAGTGGGTACTATTTACAGAAAGCATAAATAATGTTGCAGTACTCATGTCAGGTAATGAAAATTAAAAGTAGAATAGTTTATTGTTACTACTACTATATGTAATAGTAAGTGATTCCTCAATTGTCTGTTGATGAATTTTTATTTATTCTATTTACAGTGCCTGATTGTAACAGCCTCTTTACATTGACTTCTGGAGACTGTGTGTAATCACTATGGTTAAATGTACCTAATTGTTTTTACAGTAAAATAAAACATCATATGACATCAGCTTACATAATGCTATTCAATATCAAATACAGTTACGCTACCTAGTGTAAGCTTTAGTAATAAATGGATGCCAGATGATAGTGCTTATTAAAATCCTGTCCTGTTCTGCTCTAGACATTAATATGTACTTTAATTTGGGCTGGTAGAATGATAGTAAAACAAAGAATTAAAAGATGGCTTTTAAAAGTGCATTATATCCAAAAGATCTAGGTGCATTGCTCCAAAATCCAAAACTCTTCACTGATGAAAGTTATAAGCTAGAAATATTTTGATGAAGATATTGGTTAGGACAGGACTGAATAGGGATTTAATAAGAACTACAATGGGTTATATTAATTATCTATGTTTATAATAGATGGCATAACAGTTAAGAGAGAAAAACAATTCATTTTTACATTATGATATGCACACTATACTTTCTGTATATACATTTGTATTCTGATATGATACAACTGCCTTTAAAGTTGTAAATGTGGTTTCCAGGATTCCAGGATTCTTCAATTCTTAGATGTTTTTTACATTGCTTTTGTTAATAATAATAATCAAGTGAATGGTCATGTTATGTTTGAGCACCAAAAGTTGTGTTTTGAGATTTAATCACATTTTTAGTTTCTTAGTCTGTCACTCAATGGCTGGTTAAAATGCCAAGATCATTGATATTGTTTTAAAATTCAATTTGACTGCACACTTTTTGCACCTCTCATATGAACATTTGCTAATTTTGATGATTTGGACATTCACATATTAGCTTGCACCTATTCTGTTTTATATTATTAAATAAGTTTTAATATTTGACTTTTTTATGTCAAGAAATTTATACCTTATATCTTCCGTAGTACCTAGAAATTGAATGTTTTAAGTACAATGCTTAAATAATTTATTTTTTTAACAATTAAATAATTAGCATGATAAATGAAATTTATTCTACATCCAGGTTGTAGCAACAACCATGTCAATTCGATACGTATAGTAATCAAAGTATATAAAACATAAGATTGGTAAGTAAAGTTAAAATTTTGCTGTTCAGCTGAAAGTTGATAATGAGAGTATTTTACTTGTAATTACACGTTGGACTATTTCTATCTTCTTGAATTATTTGCTCTATGTCTTTACAAAAATTCAAAGTTTATTAAAACTTTTCAAGTATATTCAACAGCTAATAATAGGGAACAGATTAATATGTAACATGTTTTGAGCAATGATATTCTTTTTTCTTCCCCTGGTCTGCGGCAATACCAGCATGGGAATTGAGCCTGGAACTTCTGGATTTGTGAATACCATATGTAAGGTGATGCTTGATTCTGTCAAAAGCAACAATCAGTAAAAATTTTTACATATCCATTTCTAAAGGTTCTCTGATTTTCCTATTTTTCTTTAAAGATAAGTTTAGTGAGTGATTTCTAAACATTATAGATTGTCACACTAGATTCTTCAATTGTTTTTCATTTTCCTTTTTTTCTTCAGTTCAATATTCTTATCTTTTCCCAATCAACATGTTTATTGATGCATGCATTATTGCTACTCTAGCTACACTTGTGTTTTCCCATTTAATTATTATTTTGTGCCTTTTTAATAATTTTTTATCAGGATGACTAATTTACCAATATATTTCCTTTCATATTTATATGGCATTTTATAAACACAGTTTTTTTTTCCAGTATTTCCAGTTTGGGTTTTGTAGAAGTTAGTATTTCTTGTAGTAGACTACAGGCTTGTAAAACTGTTCTGATATTATACTAATTACAGATTTCTTTAGTTTATCTGCTATCTCTTGCATGTTTGGATATACTACAATGCTTATAATTGGTTTCTCATTGGATATTTCTTTTTATTTATCTGATGGATGGCCATTCTTATGAGACTTTGTTGCAGGTAAGTCTTTTTTTTTAAGTCACTGATTTTTGGCCAAACGTTTTTTGCTCAGTTTTATAGTGATAGTATAAAACTTCAATTTTTATATTTCTATCATGACTTGATATATATGTTAAGTATTTTCCTGTGTGTATGCGTTTTCTATAGAGTGTAGTTTTGATGTTACTATGAGGAATTCTTGTCATAAGAATGTCTAAGAATGCCAGTTTTTGTTGTAATAATCTAAGAATGCCGTTTTTGCTTTTGTTTTCTAAACACAAACAAAAGTTAGTATTCATAGATGTTCTTCTAGTAAGATGCTCTCACAACAAAATCAAAACAGAAAACTCAGTATGTAGGAAAATATTTAGTATATATATCCAATCACGAGAGAAGTACAAGAACTGGAATTAAAATATCATTATGGAGCAGAGCAAAAGAAATTGTTTAGAAATCAGTGACTTATAAAAAAAGTCTACATAAAATAAATTCTATGAAAAAATGTTATCCCGCAACTATCATTAAAAAGAGCATTGAACAATAAAAAGAAATATCAAAGGAAGAAAAAACAATTATAGGCACTGTAGTGCATCCGTACATATCAGAAATAGCAGATAAATTGAAGAAAATTGGCAATAAGTATAATACCAGAACAACTTTCCAAAACCATAGTACACTAAGAGAAATACTAACTTCCAAAAAATTCAAAGTGGAAAATAAAGAGTGCACCCACACACATGAAGGTAGAAAGACTTATATTGATAAACCAGGCAATCTAATGAAAAATGAAATAGTAGACTCTACATGTATCAATGAACATATGTTTCATTAAAAAAAGAATAATATCGGACAAAAATGAAAAAATGGAATGGAAAAAAAATAAGAAAGATGCTCACATGAGCATAACAAATAACTATAAAAATCAACCTAGTGTGACAATTCATAATATTTGAAAACTACTCATTAACTTTACTCTTAAGGAAAAATAGAGAAATTAAAAGAAGCCTCTTAAGATAATCGTTAATTCAATATTTTCAAATCGAAAAGTCTTGTTTTCCATGCTAATACCATCACTGGTCAAGTCAGCAGCATCTCAAGAAGAGAGGAGAATATTATCATTAAAATATCTCATGACTATCATTTCTTATTTTTGCATAACTTATTAAAATAATGGCAACTTTCTCCATATGACAGTGCCATCTAGTGCAGGCTCTCAGATCCAAGATTCCTCACTGATGATAGCCATAAACAGAAACTATATTGGAGACAATAGATAGAGATATAAAAACACAAATCTTCTGAAATCTATTGATTACTGTAGCTTGCAGTAGTTGTCACTATCACACGAAGAGAGTTGAGAACAATACTAATTGAAACGTTGTGTTATATACTAATATGGATCCTATCAATTGCAGTTGATGTACTTAAACAGCTTAAATTTTTAAGTTTTTTTTAAAGACATTTAGCAAATAATTCTAGGTGATGGAAATAGTCCAATATATAGTTAACAATTTTAAAGTTTTATTGTTGGGTGTTTGTTTTAAATATTGTTATATATATATATATAAATTTTATTAAGGAAAATACGCATATAATTATAGTATAAATCTTTTTGGTATACATTTGTTTAGGTTTGTTGCACTTATTAGAACAATCATTAATAAATAATTTTTCAAATTAGACAATATACCCGTTTGCTACATTAGTTACTATTATTATGACAAACTAATTTCATGATCAGAGCGAGAAGCTCATTGTTCAAATTTAGTCTGTAATTATGATGTAACTGGTTTTAGGTCAGAAGTATTGGCTCTTCAGTTAATGGACTTAGCCGGTGATCATTTTGCAGTCCCTATTATGATTGGGAGCAATCCTTTGTTATTCTCCATCTAACTGGACCATTTATTTTTATTTGGCTATATATTTTTTATCACAATTGTTAAAATTAATATTATTTACTTTATTTAGAATGTTATCAGAAATAAACAAGATCTGGAGCTGTTGGGGTCAGAATTTAAGGATATATTTGGTTCCCGTCTTTTCAAGAAACCAGCAACAAATACAAGAAAAGACATCACTTCTGTATTCGATTACATATGATACGGAAATAAATAGAATTATATTTTGATTCTCTGATCTATATTTTGACATCTTTATTTATAAAATTATGTTTTATAATTTTTATTATGTAATTTTAATATGTGTAATACTATTTTATTTTATTTTTTTGGCCATGAAATAAAAATCGAAATTAATTTATATCTCCAAATCTTATTTAAAATATTTAACCCAAAAATAAAAATGTTGATTTTATTTTCATACATTCTAAAATATTTACTTTGAACATATAGCAAATGAATAATAATAATTATTTTTTTAAAAAGCTAATAGTTTACTATTGTTTACATACCTACATGTAGTTTATATATCAAATTCTTTTCTTGAAAGCACATTAGAACAATTAGGTAAGAGAGAATGCTATGACCAACAGACAACCTTGATCATTGTCTGTGATAATTCTAACTTGAGTTAATCATAAAATAATGAAGTATCTTATAAGATTAAGATTTATTTATATGTGCATAATTTGTTAAAACAGCAGCAAACTTCCCATGCAGTAATGCCATGCAAGAAGATTTGTGCATAAATACCTTGCATCTATTTATTTCTAAGGCTTGCACTCTATGGCACCACTGCAAGGAGAGTTTTCTACTGGTTTAACAGTTTGTGTAAGTGTAGGAAATGGTGATTATGTGATAAATAGTTAGTTGTACTGAAAGGTGGAGGAATTCAAAGCTGCCCATAACTTCATTTCTGAATCAACAATATGTGTTTAATAGTGATGTAGTTGAGTTATTCACTACAAAAAATTTTAAATGCTAGAATGTCTGGATTACGAGTTAGACATGAAATATGACAGTGTGCTTCATACCTTTATACATCATCTTTAATGCTTTTCCTAACAACAAAACATCTTAAACACTCACTTGAAAATGTTTTCATAATTCATGGTTTTGCTATTATATATTGTTTGATTGAAACATTTCAGTAGCAATTTGTCTCAATTTGAAACAAAATTTAATGTTAATTA
This sequence comes from Epiperipatus broadwayi, assembly GCA_028023455.1. Classification (NCBI taxonomy): domain Eukaryota; kingdom Metazoa; phylum Onychophora; class Udeonychophora; order Euonychophora; family Peripatidae; genus Epiperipatus; species Epiperipatus broadwayi. The sequence goes on from JAQFVV010000051.1 coordinate 3,093,523, forward strand.
CTGTACTGCTCTTTCATTGGTTGAAGTCTGAAATGCCCTCATTTAAATTCATGTCATAACTTGTGTAAATATAATTTCAAATAGCCACAATGCTTATAAATGAATAATCATAATTTGCAACTATTATATGAATTATATTTGTGATATAAAGAATTCAGAAGTTGTGCCAATTATTTTTCTTTAATACAAAAGCGTAAAGGATTACATTTCTCATAGAAAAGCTTTTCAAGCTTCAATCTGACTTATGCTTCTGAATTGGAGGTTTGCTCTTTCATAAATAAACAGTAATCATTTAGTTTCCTTTCATTTAATGCCTTTAATTGGATTAATTCTGCAGTAAGTCTCCTAATGGTATACAAGTTTGATCTTGTATTAGAAACAGTCAGTAGTAACAAAATAAAGATTTCTGGTTCAGATCCACCGAATAATTTTAAAATAATTTCAGTAGTGGCTAAATATTTCAATGAAAGATAAGGACTTCCAAGACTAGTAAGATGTATTTAATGTCATGTATAAAGGAAATCAAATTTTCTTCCTTGTTAATATAACTAACTAGTTTATAAAAATGAGTTTATTGTCTAATAATAGTATTTTTATTTTTTTAATATTTAGAAAATGTAAATGATTTACAAATATAAACCAGGTTTCTGAAACGTTAGAAATGTCTATTTTAAGTATTTAGTATACAGTATTTCATAAATGACATTTTGTAATAAAGTCTTTATAAACTTAAGACTAGTCAAGCATTGGTGGCCTGGCGGTTGGCATAGCTGCCTTCCAAGCGGTGGGTCCGGGTTCGCTTCCTGGTCAACACATTTGACATATGAAAAAAAAAACTTAAGACTAATTAAAATCTGTAATGTTTTGGATTACAGATTTACTAACTTTGAAGCATAACTGATATTTTATCATATTAAAGGTCATAATTCCTGCATTTTTTTGCAACCAGAATTATAGATATTTATATATTAATAACTTACCATTAAAAATATACTATATTTAATTATTTTAAATTATAGTAATGATGCATGTAAATGATACTAATACATAATTTAATCAGAAGTTACTTTCAATCACTTAGGTCTAATCATTAACAAGTGAAATCATGAGAGAAACAGATATCACATGATTTCCATGAATTGTATATTTCAGTATTAGCAGATGATCTATTAATTATAGAGCCTAAATTCATTTATAAAAATTGCCTTTTTAATTTTTTTCTTTCTATGATTTTTTTATTCGTGTAATATTTTTGTGCGATTTGAATTGAAGTTAAATTTCAAATTACATTATTTTCTCGATCAAAGGAAAACAAAGGATATTAGAGTTATCTTTTGTTATATATTTTGTATGGCTACAGAGTAATTGATGTTCATTTGATCTTTTTTTTAAAGATTGTCTTGATTCACCTATGTATGTTTTTGTAATACTTAAATACAGGTATAAGATATTAAATATTGACTAACTGTATACTACCAATTAAAAATAAAATAGAAATTCATATAACACTATTATACTAGCCAAAACAACAAGAAGTTTTACTAAAATTCTTACACAACCATGGTTTTATCTATGAACAAATAAACCTTTTTAAGTGAAGTTCAACTAAACATACAACATATATATATATACAAAACAAAATAGTCTTGCCATGATTCACTTTAATAACCAACTTTCTTTCACATCAAAGGATGTCTTCATGAGATTGATGGCCTCGGATTCAAAAAAATTTATCGTCAAAGTTTCTTTTACTCTTCTTTTCAATTCACTTTTTTCATAAAAGATAGCATCTGCATTGTCAAATAATATTTTATGACCTGCATTCAATATATATATATGACATATTTCGTGGGTTCATCCGTGTTAAAAAATTTTAAAAATTGATATATCAACATTTCGACTTGATCATACAGGTCATCTACTGGGTGATAAAAGGTAGAAAGATAGTTGTAGAGGCACTACAATCACTGATTTCAAAACTGAGTTTGATATCCATTTTTTATTTAGTTTTGTAAATTCATGAACTGAATATAGATCATAAAATATTATTTGATAATGTAGAGGTTATCTTTTGTGAAAAAAATTACTTAAAAAGAAGAGTAAAAGAAACTTTGATGGTAACATTTTTTGAATCTGAGGCCATGAATCCTATGAAGACATCCTTTGATATGGAAGGAAGTAGGTTTTTGAAGTGAGTGATGGGAAGACTTGTTTTGTGTGTGTGTGTATATATATATATATATATATATATATATGTTGTATGTTTAGTTGAACTTCAGTTGAGAAGGTCTATTTATTAATAGATAAAACCATGGTTAAAATTTTGTTTTGGTTAATATGGTAGTGTTATATGAATTTCTATCTTAAGTATAGTTTATATACTTAAGATAAATGCAATACATGTTTTTGTATCTACATATAATTTGATAAATAATATATTGTAAGTAGATGACTTACCTATGTTGAAATTAATTAGATAATTGGCAGCATGTTCATCAGTTTAGTATAGAATTATTTAAGTAATTGGGAGACATAATATTTTCCCATGCATATATTTTTTATAATGGGTGTTCAATTGGTTAAATATTTTATTTTTCTTTCCACATGATAGTAGCAGCATTCTAGACATTTTTAATAATTGTCAAATCTTTTTTTAAAATTATAATATGCATATTTTAACATGTATTGCAAACTGTAAGTGTTGGTAGAAGAGAGAGAGAAAAGTATAAAATTATGTTTTGTTTGTTCTTTCTCTTTAGTAATTTTATTTAATTACCAGTTGCTTTTTATTTTTGTTTTTAAAAAGTACTAAGAGAAAGTAATTTTCTTTTTTTTTTTGTAAATTATTTGATATTAATTTTAACCTTAAAAGAAAGATAAAGTTTTATGTTTAAGAGTATTTTTTTTAAAAAAGAAAAAAAACAAAATAGGATTTTAATATTTTGGTAAATTTTATATTTAATTAATCAGAATTATCTCTCTTTAATGGAAAAAAAATCAAATCAGTGCACTTAACTGATTATCTTTTTTTTTGAAAGAATTTTTTTTTAATTAGAAAGAAATGTCAAGAATTTTATAATGTTAATTTAAGTACTTGACTTGTTTTTCAATATCTATGATTAAAGAGGCAAATGGCTTAACAATTGCATTTATAAAAAATTAACTAATTGATTCTTATAAAAATTATCATGTAAGAAACACATTGTGATTGTCTGGTAGGCAAGATTGTTTTAGAAAAATAATGGAAGTGTAAATCAAAAGACCCATGTGTTTGGTAAGATGTTGAAGAGAGAGCAGTCAAATCTCAATCTACTTGATAAAGAACAAAGTAACAGAAGTCTTTATTAAACTATTGAATTGAATAGCAAAAGTTTTAATCAAGATTTTAGCATACTATGAGTTTACTTATAAAAATGGTTTCTACAATAAAAACATATTAAGTTAGCTAAAAGCTAGACATCATCTTCCTCTATGTAACCAGCCTTCACTGGAATAAAAATATAGAGAAGTTACTCTCTAAAGTAATCTGCAACCACATCTTCAACCAAGGGCATGCCTTTGTATATTAGACTTGGGAATTTTATTGGGAAGAAATGGATACAATTTGCTATTTTTAATCTTGAAATGCTGCAAAGCAAGAAAAAAATAAATTAACCATGAACATGTCTAGAAGTCTTCAAGAAGAAATTCAATTGGTAAAAAAACTGGAAATTGTAACTGGAAAGAAGGAATCCACAGAAGAATAAAACCATGGTCAAAGATGTTTTTAATGTGTGCACACTAAATTTTCATTTATAGTAATAAAACAATTTTTTATTGTTGTTGTAAGAATTAATAATTTTGAATATTTTTATTAAGGTAATATTTTTAAATTGTGAATTTTTTTGAAAATTTTCTCTTCAAAATTATGAGTTTTTTTTTTTTAGAAAATTCAATTTTTTTGTAAATTTAATTTCGTTTTTTGGAACATGTTTTTCTCTTTTCATTCACTTTTTCTCTTAAAAACTTAACAAAAGGTTAATTAAGCTAAATTAAAAATTGTTATCTTTGATTCTGAAAATGTTGTTTTTCCAAATTTTAGTTATTTTAAAGAATTAACTTAATGAATTAAAATTCAATTGATGAATAGAAATTAACTGATTGGTTAATATAATTTTTATGAAAATATATTTTTTGATGAAATGAATGTCTAAAATTTCATATCATGTCTTTTTTTGTTTATTGTTAATCAATTAGTTATTAGATAATTGTTTTAAAAATATTTTTTAGTTTTAATTTCTTTATTCTATCCAATTTCTGTTTTATAAATTGCAGTGTGTGTGACTTTATTTTATGATAGCCTAATGTTCTAGGATTTTTTAAATGATCCCAATAAAACTATTTATAATAGGATAAACCTAGGAATTAATTGAAGTTATTTATAATAAGCTGCTTTATTTATTTATTTATCTATCTTTTGCACACAGTAATAGTTTATAGAGTTCTCACTTCCTGAATTAGTTTCATGCATAACAATTATATGGATTGGGAGTTAATGTTTAGGGTTATGGATATCCAGTGGATGATTTCAATACTTATATAATTTTGGATTGGAACATGGGAATATCCTTTAGAGGCCATGCATTACATTAAATTTTATTTTGGTATTAATTAGAAATTAAGTTTATAGTTGGCCAGTACATTAATGTTGCTAAGTGGCCAGAGCATTGATGATAATCAGGATGTCTTTAGTATCTCAACATTATATGACTTAAGGTTGTATTTTGATGGAATAGCACCTAAGTATGTGCATCTCAATAATTATTGTTTATATTCCCTAGGTTTGTCAGTGACTAAATAATTAGCCTGATCTATAGTGAACCACTTTCAAATCCAGTCACAAGATTGATTATTCATGATGATGAATGATTATTACTTTTGTGTAATGCTGGTGAACTTATACTTAGTGCTACTGTGATCTCTAATGCTCATTCCTTTTATATTTGATATTTAATTTGATTAGTTATATTGAGTTGATTATGATGATTTTACATCACCCCATGTTTACCCCTATTTTCTCTGTATTGTTACTATATATATATGAAAAACATAAAACAAATTAAAAACTTGCTAATGCTTGTATTTATGTCTAGATGGCGTTCTACCAAAAACACCATCAAGCGTATGTTTACATAAACGTCAGAGCAAGCATTTACTATCTCTAACTTTAATTCCACTTTCAGATCATGATTTCAAGCTATTTGCTATCATCAGTGACAGACAGGAATTTTAGAAACTAGATCTAAACACAAACTCTGAGCGTTTATGAAACAGTTTCTATTCAGCTTGCAAGCGTGAATCTTTTAGACACGTAATGTCTTCAAACTCAGCATAGCAAGCCAGATCACTATATGGGTCTGATCTCAGTTCAGCATCACCACATAGTAAAAGCCTCTGCAGTATATATCATTGCTAGAAAAACCTCAAAGGTACATTTATGAAAAACAAAAAACAAGTTAAAAACTTGCTAATGCTTGTATTTATGTCAACAGATGGTGTTATACCAAAAACACCATCAAACATATGTTTACATAAATGTACCTTTGAGGTCTTTCTAGCAATGATATATATTGCAGAGGCTTCTACTATGTGGTGATGCTGAACTGAGAACAGACCCATATAGCTATCTGGCTTGCTATGCTGAGTTTGAAGACATTACGTGTCTAAAAGATTCACGCTTGCATGTTGAATAGAAACTGTTTCATAAACGCTCTGAGTTTGTGTTTAGATCTAGTTTCTAAAATTCCTGTCTTTCACTGATGATAGAAAATAGCTTGAAATCATGATCTGAAAGTGGAATTAAAGTTAGAGATAGTGAATGCTTGCTCTGACGTTTATGTAAACATATGCTTGATGGTGTTTTTGGTAGAATGCCATCTGTTGACATAAATGCAAGCATTAGCAAGTTTTTAACTTGTTTTTTTGTTTTTCATAAATGTATCTTTGAGGTCTTTCTAGCAATGATATATATTGCAGAGGCTTCTACTATGTGGTGATGCTGAACTGAGATCAGACCCATATAGCTATCTGGCTTGCTATGCTGTGTTTGAAGACATTGTGTGTCTAAAAGATTCACGCTTGCAAGCTGAATAGAAACTGTTTCATAAACGCTCAGAGTTTGTGTTTAGATCTAGTTTCTAAAATTCCTGTTTTTCACTGATGATAGCAAATAGCTTGAAATCGTGATCTGAAAGTGGAATTAAAGTTAGAGATAGTGAATGCTTGCTCTGACATTTATGTAAACATACGCTTGACGGTGTTTTTGGTAGAACGTCATCTGTTGACATATATATATATATTGTGACAGTCAGTCTTAAATGACTGCCACAAAGATGGCTGCAAGCATAGTTGCAGCCCAAACAAATGTACATATTATAATAAAAGGAGTGGTCTGTGCAGGTATATTTTCTCTGTTGCTTACACACACAATATATTGTAAATAAATAGGATGAATGATGATAATACGTTCATAAATAAACAAATGCGGACACCGCATGTAAATATGTATTTTGCTGTTAATAAATGCTATATATTTTTTTTATTTATGATATGAATAAATATGGTAGGGGATTAAAGAAATTATATTGGGAAACTGAAATGTATTAGCAAGTAACCTATCAGTAAACATGTTGTATTTTGATTTTTTTGATTTTATTTCAGATTCTCAAATGTTGTATTTTTTTTCTGTTGCTTGTTGAATATTCTTTTTGGAAAACTTAAAAACAATTTTTATGTGACAACAAGTATACAGTTTTATAATTTTTTTTTTTAGAACTTAATGTTCATGACCACAGGCAAGCCAATGATCTCTTTCTTTTATTGTATAATGTTTTTGGGGAAAAAATGTAGAAATTGTATCAGTGGTCATTCAGCTTGACACCTACTCAAAATTATTTAATTAAATAAATGTTTTATTTTATTGTTTAAAGAAATCAAGAGATTGGAATTTAAATGGTCTGTGAAATTCTGAAATTAATTAAAAGATAAAGTTATCGTAAGACAAATTTTTTTTTTTTCAAGGAGATAGCTAAAATTAAATCCATTGTTTGGACTTAAGTAATTAAAAACAGGGATTAATAATTTAATTAAAAACAGAAATGTAAAAGCAATAACTTGTGGAGGGGATGTGAGAATACTCCCTGTAATGGGGGGGGGGATATATAAAGGCTGGTCAGGTGAAATTAAATTAGTTAGCTGGATTATATTCGTTCACTCTCACAGGCATTCTTACCCATTCTCTGGTAGTTAGCAGTGTAGTTTTTGGAGTGGACGGACTGAAAAGCAGAATTATGAATGTAAAAAAATATTTTTTTGGAATGCTGAACAAGTGGAAGAGTTATTAATAGTTGAACATATTTTAAAAGGTGCAGACCAATTTAAGCTAATGTTTTATATCACTAAGAGAATGGAATCAAGATTTATTCGTGATACAGCAATGAACATGGAGTAGGAAACCAAGTTCGGTACATTCGCACTGCTCGAAGACCTACATAGCCATCCAGTGATGTGACTTTCTATTTCTTAAAGTGTAGCTGCTATGGACAATTTGCCAACCTCCATTGAAGCCCTGTTAAGTAATCACCTGCACAGCAGATATATATCACCCTCAAAATCCTAGCCCGGAGAAGAACGAAGTCTTCAGGAAGTATTATTTATGTTCTTATATTATTTTTGTGTCTTATTACTAGTAATTCATTATTTTATTAATATTGCTATTATTAAACGAACCAATGAATTGCATAATTCAGTTATAAATATTTCTTTTGTAATTATAACATAAAGATACACATAATTCATTGGAGTATCGGAAATATTTCAAAATAGTTAAACAGAAATAATTGGGGTGGTTTGGTCATTGGATGTATGTGTTTCACCGTGTAATAATAGTAAATTTATTCCATCTGCTACATGCAGGATATTTTTCATAAGGAATAAAAGTGTGTAGGAAAGTGTTCCAAATAATTATTATTGTCCGCTATGCGCAGGACTTCTATTATGGAACTTTTAAGATTCAAATTGTAGTTTAGCATGAGTTTGTTCCCCTAGTAAATTTATTCCATCCATTACATGCAGGATTGTTTCCATAAGGAATAAAAGTATGTTAGAAAGTGTTCCAAATAATTATTATTGTCCGCCACATGCAGGACTCCTATTATGGAACGTTTAAGATTCAAATATCATTAACTCGTGGCTAGATCATTATTTTAACTTAAACAAAGTTATAGATCACCACAAGTGGAAGGGTAAGGGTCATTTTTTTTATTATGAAACACATGCATACCATGGCTAATACACATTGTTTTTGTATAAGTAATTTATTCCAAGTTTTGAGTTTAAAGTGTAAGCAGGGGAGAATTTCAGACCATTCCTTTCCCATTTATGAAACTATTTAAAATTTATTTATATGCTTGAATTTTAATTAATATCATTTATGTGTGTGTATTCTCTTCTTTATTCTGTAAATATTTATATAATCATAGAGGGCTTAATAAATTTAACATCTAATTTTAAAATATGGTGTTGTTTCTAAAAAGATCTAAAATATGATGTTGTGCTGTGTATTTGATAATGATATTATTGTTTGACCTTTTCTGTTAACGAAGCAACAAACCACCATCCCAAGATCATGAGTTGATTGAGCTAGTCAGGGATTAAACTTACCGGGATTGGGAATCATTTGTTAGGCATTCACTTTTCTATTGATTTTATATATAATAAAAAAGAAAATATAAGAGATTATAACTATTTATTAATTACATGATCATATCCCTTGAGCAGGGGAGCAATCTCTTTCTTAAGGTGGCGCGCAAAGGTTGCAGTAAACGAACCTTTCAAAGGTATGATTATAGTAATGTATATTTTGGATGCCTTTGAATATTTCTTAATCGCTGCTCGATGCTAGAAAATGCATGTCATGGTCAATGCGTTTAGAGACGCAGGTAGCGACCGTTACAATATATATATATGTGCTTTAGGTATAAGGCTTTTGAAATTACTAATTAAGTAATTTACATTTGAAGGGTCATAAAACAGAACATTGAACATTTTTTATTAAAAAAAATGATAATCACTTAGGTGTTATTATTTATTATTTTTCTTGTTATTGAGGTTTATTATTAAATCTATTTAATATATGGCCATTTTCTTTCAGTACTTTGATATTATTCCTGCTATGATGTATTACTCTTAAGTTTGCAATATGTTTAAAATAATGCCCATAAGGAATGTGCAGACACATTTAATCGATAAGTGCAGACACATTTAATCGATAAAATTTGTCTGCAGCTCCTGTGGAGGTGTTATTTTAAACATATCACAAACTTAGAATAATATAAAAAAAAAACAACACAGTATTTTCCCTTCCGATGATGGAGATATATATTCATTATGGAAAAAGGGAGAAATATGAAAAAGAACTCTGAAACATTTTTTAAATGGGGAGTTATAACAAAATTTTAGATTTCCATTATTTTTTTAACCTAAAAAAAACAAAGAAAGAACCAAAATGAAAGATAAAGTTGGACCTTTATCACTGTAAATTTAACCTTAAATTTTAATTATCTTTTTTACCTCCCCCCCCCCCAATATAACAACTGTGAATGTATATAAAGTTTAGCAAAAAAATCCTGCAAATATAACAACTTTTACCGTTGTATTTTGAAAAAAAAAAAAAAACTACTTACAAATAATGCGATACATTTGCTGCAAATTTAATGTTATATTTTAAATATTACAAAAAAACACCAAGTTTTAGCAAAAAACAAAAAAAACAAAACACAAATATACAAAGTAAATGTATTTTTAAATATAAAACCGTATTACTTACAAATAATGTGAGAGATGTATTATATTGTGGGGAGGGAGGAGAGCGGAATCATTATGACAGAGTGAATTGTTTAATATCTTCTAAATTGGAAAGGAAAAAGTCAGTTTATTTGCAATGGATTAGTCATGTCAGGATTCTTGGTTGCTATGACATCATAAACGGAAACGTTGAATAAATATTATTAGAGTAATACGTCATAGTTGGAATAATACCAAAAATACTATTCTTTCACATATATTTGAATTCTTCTAAAAATAGGTCATTATTATGTATTTTATCATTTTTATAATAGCACAACTTTTCATTACAAAATAGAAAAAATTTAAAATTAGCCATTTTATGTATCATTGATACACTGATTGAAAGTGGATATATCTTCTTTCTTGGATATATATTTTAAACTTTCACTGCACTAAACATTTGTAAATAAATTTAAACAGTTTAATTTGCATTATTAAAAACAAAAGAGAATGACCAAAGTTTACATATTTAATGTATGAAATAATATTTTTCAATAAAAAATACATTGTAGTAGGGTCATCATAATCTAAGCACATTTTATGAGCCAGTCACTTTAGATTCTTTCTCCTTTTTTATTGAGATTTTTTCACATTTAAATTAGACACATCCATAGATAGAGTATCCTAAGCATTTAATCATTTATCAAGATATACAATAATTTATTATTGATTTTATTGTCTTCTAATAAATCACAACAAATCTTTTCTCGATCAATCTATCCCAATTTTAATAATATCTATTTTATATATAATTGCTTACAAAAAAAAAGATTAAAAAAATGCTGTGAATGTAATAAAAAATAGAAAAGTACTTGCACAAATATAAATTTTACACAAAGAATTGACTGATGACATAAAAAACTTGATAAAACTAGATTCAATAATAATCACCTTATTGACTAAAGATAATATAATAAATACAAAATAAAAGAGAAAGAATAAAAAAGAGAGTATAAAGAGAAGACAGAAAAAACAATGAAACTAGTATCTGGATTTTGCTGAAGCTAAGTCATATTTATATCTGGAGATTATTATATATCAACTAAAGACTTGCTGTTGACTGACTTTAGTACTTGATATGCAAATTCACACACATATCTGATATACACTGACATATATAGTAATGAAAATAAAAGTATGCATGTGATGGCACCAAGCAATGGCTGCTCTTATTTGGATTGTCAATTTATAGAAAAATAATGAATGGTATGTTCCAAAATATTCTATTAATAATCTTATATATTGGAAAACAAATTGTGTAAAAACTATAATTATGATTTACAAATCCTTAAATCAGCATTATTTCTATGGAGACAATTGTTTTATTCGGGCTCTAGGTTTCAGGTGAATTGACTGGGTTTCTTTGATATATAAGACAATTGACTAAGCACACACTTTTTGTCTCTCTCTCTCACACACATGATAATTAACATTTGCTGCTTGATGATTTATAATATAACGCCATAAGGTTACAACTATCATCAATATATTCGAAATATTGGATCAAGAAAATGAATTAAAACAAATTTAACAATGAAAGAACAATTAAAAAATAACAGTCTGATTATGACGTTAGTCATGGCAAAAACAAATGTTCAGCAAATATTAATTGATATTTTAATTAAACATTGGCATTAGAAATATGTAAAATATTTTATAAATGACTTGAGTTATTATTTAAAATTATTACATACATTTTGCATAAAAGCTTGGTTTAGCAAGTTTTTGAAATTTATTACCAGATTATTTGTTACTTACATTCTTGTGAAATGTATTAGTTTTGTGTTTTAGTGATATATATATATATATATATATATATATAATTGGCTCATGTTTCATAGTCCATGACTCTTTCTTCATCACATCATAATAAAATAGTATTTTGGTTTTTACTTCAAATTAATCCAGATTAACATCTAGATAATAAATACTCATTAAGCAACCAAAGATAGGTTATGGATTGATTACCTGAAAAAAAAAAACATTTGTGATTTCAAAATATTTTTAGAAGTTTAATTAGCATTAATTATAAGCATGGATGCAGATATATTAATCATTACATCATGATACATATTTTACTACATATATATATATTGTGCCGGTCAAAATCTTGTATTCATTCAACAAGACCAATAATCCAAGCAAAAGTACCTTGAATCCAACCTTGCACAAGATACATATGTCAGGTACAAGGATGAATCCTAACCTATTTGCCTAAACTATTGCCTCTCTGACTAATGGATAACGTTTGTGATGACACTAGCAGTGCTAGGTTTTATTCTGTCCCAGCTGGAGGTCATGGTTCACATAGAGACTCAAAATAATAATGGGTTTTAATGGATTCTGACGATTTCATAACGGTACAGATATGATCCAATCAATTACTAATGGTTTGAACTATAATAATGATAATTCTTTATGGCAACATTACAAAGAAGTGAATTTAAATCAAAGAAATATTTAAATAAATAGAGTAATTAACCTTAGAGATTGGGAGTGATGACAAACTAAGCTTATTTAAAATAACATTATAGGAATTTATTAAGGAATTTAGTACAAAATAAGTTAAGTCTTTGTTTATACAACTTGGTGATTTTATTTAATTCGTTTTGATGCGGCTTTGACAAACAATGTAAAAGTTTGTTAATTGGTTGGCCAAAACCAATCAGCAATAAAATATTATTAGCCCTTTTAAAAGATTATAAATAAATTTATTTTATATATATTACAAGATATGAAAGATGTGCATTTAAAATACTATTACATTTAAAATCATTTGTATATAATGAGTGTGGGAAGCAAAATAGTTCTTAAATAAATAATTGACAATTATACAGTCAGATTTAATTAATTATGAAATTTGTTTGTGAAGGATGTGCCATCATGGCAGAGAGCATTTCAGGTTTGTTAAATAAAGATATAAAATGATGAAGAAGGCAATATGCTATTATAGATTACAACAAAATAAATGAGGTGGCTTTGCTAAAAGAAATTCCTGATATGTACAGGTAGATAAGAGAAATGTTGGCCCTCTAGCCAAAGCATGTCTCTAAATAATCATAATAATATTTTGATGTGCATACACATCTTAATGGCAATACTCGAAAAGATCCCTTGGTATAAACTATGTCTACTTTGAGGGAGTGTAAAAGGTTGGACTGGTCAGATTCCGAAGGTCCTAAGAGGTTGGTAGCAAAGCAAGAATAGCAATAATAAAGAAATGGTTGTAACTATAAATACACAATGCCATAGACATATATAGATAGATAGTGTATCATTAACAAAATGATAAATCCTGATTAAAATCATTGGCTCCCTGATATAATGTAAAGTCCCAGAAATGTTAGGTCATTAATGAATGAATAGTAAATTATATTACAAAAAAAAAAAGGCAAGAATTAAAACTAAAATATAAAATTGTTTTCCCCACTCATCACGGAAGATTACAAAATAGGACTTGTCTTTAATTAACATAGACGAGCATTAAATATCAAACTAATAAATTGTAAATCATAATTTTAATATTTTCTGACAAATAAAATATATGTATGAAATATATAGACTGATAAAATTCTATGATAAATTTTACTTAATTGATTCACTAAAATTATTTATTCTTTCAGAAACAATTACAGGGCTATTTTAAATTGGAGGTAATAGTAAGATTCTTTTAAAATAATTTCAATCATTCAAATAAATATATCTATGAGGTACAAAACTAAATGAGTTTTCTATTAATTAATTTATGGAAGGAAGTCTTCTTGTAATGATTTTTAAATTAAAAAAAAATAACAGGGGGAGGATTTAAAGTTAATAGCTCATTGAATTTTGTAGTTGGCCATTTCAGTAAATCAAATAATCTAAACAAACCGACAAAAATTAATTTAATTTGCCGCATCAAAATAATGTAAAATTTTATAAGAATTGATATTTTAAATTGAATAAAATTAAAAGACGCATTTTAAACCAAGCCGTATAAACATTACACAGATATATAAAATATATAAATTAATATTGATTTAAACAAGTGAAATAAAATCAGTGGCTTGCAGCAAATTGGAGATTATAATAATATACCTATTGGAAGATGTTTCACGGCTTGACAGAGGCAGTTACAGTCAGAGTATTAGCAGGTTTACTTGACACAGACAGGCTCCGGCTAGATGTTGACAGCACTGGATGGTATTGATGAGCTGGTGAGACAAAGCTCTGGGAAGCACGGTCAATCTTTTAGCCAGCCATTCTTTTAGGCATGATGTCTTGTATATAGATTAATCACTTCTCTTCAGTAAACCCAACAATAATAATCTTATCAAATTTTCCACCATTTATGTGTTCTGATCTTTATCTATAGGATTAAATCTACACTGACCTCCACCAATTGTAATTGCTCTAAGCAGTTCTCGGAGGTTGGATCCTACATGCCCCAAGGGTTGATTTCCTAATTGCAAAACAACAACAAGCATATTAAGTTTATCAGTCATTGTACTAACAAAGTTTATTTAATTAAGGTTTAGATTAACAAAAATGTAGATTTTATTCAGAAAAATTTTAGGAATTTGGTACAATGACTTTCAAACTGATATTTGACACAAACTTAAATAGAAATTTACAAAATATAATTGATCCTTTAATGTACATTTATCAAAAGATACCAACTGATTAATTTAAGAAAAGTGAACCTTACTGAAGAATTTAAAATATTTGTAACATTTTATAGATATCTAGGATGCAATTACATATAAATGCCAATTTAATACAATCAACATAGTATACATTTTTACAAATATAAATAAACTATTATAAAAGGTTAGTTAATCATAAAATACAAATTAATCAAAAGATTATAATAATTATAAATATACTACCACCTAATATGAGATGGGTGTCAGTTAATAAGGATTGGGTTCAAACCCAGACTAGTGCTGATGACATTGGCACTAATTTCCAGCTTCATATCTCTCGAGTTGGGGGAAAAAACAACAACAAAAAAACTTTTTACTTGGGTGTCCAGTAACAATAGAGGCTGACCAAGGGTTTGATGACCAAGGTTTATTATATTATTATTGGAATGGTAACTGTATCAAGTTCTGCAAGCCTTTAGTTTCTTCTAAATTTATTACTCTGCTGAAATTACAATTCTTAAACTATCATGTTATTAAACGATTTATTTTCTTAGCAATTCTTTCTTATCTTCCTCATTCTACTAACTTTAGTCTTCTTACTTCATTTAGTTACT
This sequence comes from Epiperipatus broadwayi, assembly GCA_028023455.1. Classification (NCBI taxonomy): domain Eukaryota; kingdom Metazoa; phylum Onychophora; class Udeonychophora; order Euonychophora; family Peripatidae; genus Epiperipatus; species Epiperipatus broadwayi. Next base: position 3,108,647 of record JAQFVV010000051.1, read on the forward strand.
ATTAGATAATAGTCCTTAGATAAGATTTATATATCAACAGTCCAGCAATGTAATCAATATGTATTTCAATTATATGGGGTCATACACAAAGGGTCTCACATTTTGAAAATAATTTAAACTTTCCCTGGATCTGGAGGTATTTCATAGTATGGTTTTAAATGGCAAGCATTAAAAGTCTCTTTTTGTTCATTAAAAATTTCTTTGCTTATTCCATCATCAGCTAGGCTGAAGGCACTATTTTTATGTTTACGATGTTTATCTTTGTGTTTTTTCTCTTCTTTCTTGCTCTGCTGTTTATCATATTTATCTTGACCTTTTGTCATATTGTGTGCTATTTTCCTGATTATTTCTGAAAGCAGTATCTCTCTTTTTCAATTGTTTCCAAATTACTATTTAATTCTGGTATATTATCTTTTGCAACATCATCTTTCAATGTTTCTAATGGAATTTCATCTTTATTTGAATTTCCTATTACATTATCATTTATTTTGTGAATTTCTGAGGTAGGTTTATCTTCTAATATATTTATTTTGTATTTTTTTTCATTTACTTCCATATCTATAGACTTCTCAATGTTCTCAACTATTTTTTGTTGTTCAAGAGGTTCTGGAATGATTTCTACATCAGGTTTCATCTTTTCCATGTTTTCTGTATTGATTTCAGCATCTATTGTAGTTTTTGAATAGATTTTTACTTTTTTTTGTATCTCCATATTAATATTACAATCATCAATATTTACAACATTAATTTTAGACTCTTCCATGATCTCAACCTTGATTTTAGACTCTTTCACAATTTTTAAATCAATTTTAGATTTTATTAAATCAGCTTGTGACTCATAAGCAGTCTTTGCATCCATTTTAAATTCTGTTACTGTATTTGATACTATTGCAGTCTCAGATTCTGTATATATTGCTTCTTTTGTTGCAATTTTAGAGATATATTCCACAATTAGAAGTTTTCCTGAAGGTGGACTGACAACTTCAATAACATCCTTTGTAATTTCAATTTCTTCCTTTTTAACACTTTCAAGTTTTGCTTCATCAGTAATTGGATATTCAACTGGTGATTCTTTTAAAATATCTTTGGCTGGAAGTTCTAAAGTTTCTTTAACTTGGTTTAATTCAACAATATTCTCTGTATCTCTTTCTGTTTTAAAATGTTCTTCCACTAAAAGATCCTTTTCAATCATTTCTGACATCTTTTGAATATCAACTTGTAACATTTCTTCTTCTACAACCTCTGAATCAATTCTTTGCTCAAACAGTTTAGGTATAATAATATCAGCTTCTTCCTTTGTAATTATATCTCTTGCTGGTTTTGTCTCTGGCTTTGGTTCAATAGATTCAGCAACTTCTGCACTTACTACTTCTTTAGGTGAAATTACAATTCCGGTTATTTCTTCTTGAGATTCTATTTGTGGAGGCAGTTCTTAGCCATCTTTTTTCATCTCTGTCCATTGGTATAATTTTTTTATTTCTTGTATATTTCTCTCTGCCCTCATTTGGCTTGACTACCCATCAATTTGGATCATCCTCATCATACTCTGGAGCATGGCAATCACATTTTTATCTTCTGGAAATACTTGGGCTGGTTTCATGTCATGGATGAGTGTAAAGGGATCCTTTACAGTGACTTCTGAAATTTGTTCCATGTTTTCTTCTTTCACTGAGATGCTGGCATCAACATCTTCACTTTCCTTTTTTTCTATGCTGTTATCCATTTGGATTTTGAAAAGTTTGACAACAGTAATAATGCTGATCTTAGAATTCAAAGCTATTTTACTGGAACTATGGCTCACTGAAACTTTAATACAATCTTGAAAAATAGAATGTAAATAATCACTAATTCGAACGTTTGCTTCCCTTACTCTGTCCACTCTTCTCATCATGCTTTACTGACTGTGTCCTTTCTGATCTGCCATACTAAGTTTCTGTCTGTTTTAAGCTGGACATTTAAATAATTGTTTCAACTTCAACAAAAAACTTTACTTTATCATGAGAATGACTGATTTGTTTTTTTTGATTCTAGCTGGTCACCCTTTGTCATTCCTTGCCTCTGAAATGGACTTAAAAAAAATCATTATTTTCAAAATTTAATACATAATCTTGTTGTTATGAATATTACATTGCTTACAATTTTATTACATATTACACCAGTTATAAAATTCTTCACTCTCCAAATCTCTTATATATAAAAAAAAAATTGTTGCCAAGAATTACCACGGTTCTTTATTTATTTATTTTGAACTTGATAACAAATTTATAATGGTAATAGGTACTCTATTCCCTATACCAAGGCGCCAGTTATCAAGGTCACTAATAATATAACACTTACAGATAGCTCTACTACATATAAAAACAGGTATATGTATATATTAAAATATATGTACTTTTATTGATTGTTAACACAGTATGCCCATATGAATAAACATTAAATACATCTCATTACCACCTTTTACACATAAGGCTTATGGATGTAGTACATGGGCTTTAAACATTTTTTTAAACACATGAAAACAGAACAAATTCATGTGTGCATGTAAAACCAGATACAAAAAAAAATCTACATATGGTTGCAATACATGGGTTTAAAAAAAAAACTTTTCAGGAAATATATATGGTTGAAAAACCAGGTACCACAGCTAGCAAAACTTTTACATTTATAGTTATAATCTTTGCATTTAAAAGAAAACTTTTTACACAACATTTTATGGTTGTAAAACAGTCTTTGGTTTTGGTTTTTGATTCTCACATGAAATAAATTTTACATCACTTTATGATTATTTTACATAGTTTGAGTTTGGTATAAATCTATCATTAAGCGAAAACATTTTCCTAAACTTAAGGGCACATGCATAAGTTATTACATGTCACTATGGATTCAAACTCAGGTGAACTAAACCAACTTTTAAATATATTGGTCCGAATATATACAACTGTATCTATGAAATATCATTTGGGGATATGAATATTTGTTCAACTGTCAAATCCAGAAAAAAAATTGTACATCTATATATTGGGAAAAAGTTTTTCAAGCTTTTATGCTTGAGATACAATGCAACTTTTCCACACATATGGGTTTCCAAGAACATATATAGCAATGCAATACATATAAAACTTTTAAACACATCTGTTCCTACACATCGCACCTACACACCTATGTACATATATATGCAGCACTGCATATACAAGTACATAGATTTTACACACATATACTTCTATACACATTCATAGTACTATACATTATTGGAAAAGAAAAAAAAAACTTTGGAGAAAAAGTTGAAAAAAAAAAATCCATACACGTGTCAAATTCTTTACACTTTGCTTTAAAATAATCACAACATTATATACTCAATTAACAAAAAAAAAAAATTTCTATACAAATATTTCCGTTCTTAGCAAACATGGGAGAAAAGTAGAAAAAAAAAAAATTTCTACATAACAAAACTCTGGAAGTAAAAAAAAAACTTACATATACATTAATATAGTAGTAGTTCAAACTACTTTCATATTTTATACAATCTATTTAACCATATGAGTTTTCACTTTTAATTAATCTGTTTATCAAAAAAAAAAAATTACAGACTATGGATGGAAAACATGGTATTCCTCTTTAATTTATTAACAAACAGTATTTGATTTTATAAAATCAATATGACAAAACTAAATCATTTTATATTCTGGAAAATTATGTATATATTAAATTATATATAGCAAATTATACACATATAGCTAATGAATTATTCAGGGTGTGGGAATAATTAACAGGCTCCACGATTGGGTGTCCAAACTCGGAAAAAAAATGCAGCCTCTGTGCCGGTCAAAATCGTGTATTCATTCAACAAGACCAATAATCCAAGCAAAAGTACCTTGAATCCAACCTTGCACAAGATACATATGTCAGGTACAAGGATGAATCCTAACCTATTTGCCTAAACTATTGCCTCTCTGACTAATGGATAACGTTTGTGATGACACTAGCAGTGCTTGGTTTTATTCCATCCCAGCTGGAGGTCATGGTTCACATAGAGACTCAAAATAATAATGGGTTTATATGAAAAATCAATGATTTAATGGATTCTGACGATTGCAGAATGGTACAGATATGATTTGATCAATTACTAATGGTTTGAACCATAATAATGATAATTCTTTATGGCAACATTACAAAGAAGTGAATTTAAATCAAAGAAATATTTAAATAAATAGAGTAATTAACCTTAGAGATTGGGAGTGATGACAAACTAAGCTTATTTAAAATAACAACATTATAGGAATTTATTAAGGAATTTAGTACAAAATAAGTAGTCTTTGTTTATACAACTTGGTTATTTTCTTTAATTCGTTTTGATTGCGGCTTTGACAAACAATGTAAAAGTTTGTTAATTGGTCGGCCAAAACCAATCAGCACTAAAATATTATTAGCCCTTTTAAAAGATTATAAATAAATCTATTTTATATATATATTACAAGATATGAAAGATGTGCATTTAAAATACTATTACATTTAAAATCAATTGTATATAATGAGTGTAGGAAGCAAAATAGTTCTTAAATAAATAATTGACAATTATACAGTCAGATTTAATTAATTACGAAATTTGTTTGTGAAGGACGTGCCATCATGGCAGAGAGCATTTCAGGTTTGTTAAATAAAGATATAAAATGATGAAGAAGGCAATATGCTATTATAGATTACAACAAAATAAATGAGGTGGCTTTGCTAAAAGAAATTCCTGATATGTACAGGTAGATAAGAGAAATGTTGGCCCTCTAGCCAAAGCATGTCTCTAAATAATCATAATAATATTTTGATGTGCATACACATCTTAATGGCAATGCTCAAAAAGATCCCTTGGTATGAACTATGTCTACTTTGAGGGAGTGTAAAAGGTTGGACTGGTCAGATTCCGAAGGTCCTAAGAGGTTGGTAGCAAAGCAAGAATAGCAATAATAAAGAAATGGTTGTAACTATAAATACACAATGCCTTAGACGTATATAGATAGATAGTGTATCATTAACAAAATAATAAATCCTGATTAAAATCATTGGCTCCCTGATATAATGTAAAGTCCCAGAAACGTTAGGTCATTAATGAATGAATAGTAAATTATATTACAAAAAGAAAGGCAAGAATTAAAACTAAAATATAAAATTGTTTTCCCCACTCATCATGGAAGATTACAAAATAGGACTTGTCTTTAATTAACATAGACGGGCATTAAATATCAAACTAATAAATTGTAAATCATAATTTTAATATTTTCTGACAAATAAAATATATGTATGAAATATATATACTGATAAAATTCTATGATAAATTTTACTTAATTGATTCACTAAAATTATTTATTCTTTCAGAAATAATTACAGGGCTATTTTAAATTGGAGGTAATAGTAAGATACTTTTAAAATAATTTCAATCATTCAAATAAATATATATATGAGGTACAAAACTAAATGAGTTTTCTATTAATTAATTTACGGAAGGAAGTCTTCTTGTAATGATTTTTAAATTTAAAAAAAAATAACAGGGGGGAGGATTTAAAGTTAATAGCTCATTGAATTTTGTAGTTGGCCATTTCAGTAAGTCAAATAATCTAAACAAACCGACAAAAATTAATTTAATTTGCCGCATCAAAATAATGTAAAATTTTATAAGAATTGATATTTTAAATTGAATAAAATTAAAAGACGCATTTTAAACCAAGCCGTATAAACATTACACAGATATATAAAATATATAAATTAATATTGATTTAAACAAGTGAAATAAAATCAGTGGCTTGCAGCAAATTGGAGATTATAATAATATACCTATTGGAAGATGTTTCACGGCTTGACAGAGGCAGTTACAGTCAGAGTATTAGCAGGTTTACTTGTCACAGACAGGCTCCGGCTAGATGTTGACAGCACTGGATGGCATTGATGAGCTGGTGAGACAGAGCTCCAGGAAGCACAGTCGATCTTTTAGCCAGCCATTCTTTTAGGCATGATGTCTTGTTTATAGATTAATCACTTCTCTTCAGTAAACTCAACAATAATAATCTTATCAAATTTCCCACTATTTATGTGTTCTGATCTTTATCTATAGGATTAAATCTATACTGACCTCCACCAATTGTAATTGCTCTAAGCAGTTCTCAAAGATTGGTGCCTGCTTTGGAGGGAAATTATAATCCTACATGCCCCAAGGGTTGATTTGCTAATTAAAAAACAACAACAAGCATATTAAGTTTATCAGTCATTGTACTAACAAAATCTATTTAATTAAGGTTTAGATTAACAAAAATGTAGATTTTATTCAGAAAAATTTTATGAATTTGGTACAATGACTTTCAAACTGATATTTGACATAAACTTAAATAGAAATTTACAAAATATAATTGATTCTTTAATGTACATTTAACAAAAGATAAATATAAAATGTTACCAACTGATTAATTTAAGAAAAATGAACTTTAATGAATAATTTAAAATATTTGTAACATTTTATAGATATCTAGGATACAATTACATATAAATGCCAATTTAATACAACATAGTATACATTTTTACAAATATTATAAATAAATAAACTATTATAAAAGGTTAATTAATCATAAAATACAAATTAATCAAAAGATTATAATAATTATAAATATACTACCACCTAATATGAGATGGGTGTCAGTTAATAAGGATTGGGTTCAAACCCAGACTAGCTGACTGGCCAGGTGAAGCAGAAATATGTACTATATTTCCAGCTT
>JAQFVV010000051.1:3715898-3888398 GCA_028023455.1 Epiperipatus broadwayi
TTGTCTAATTCGATGAGGTTTCGAGAGGTAAAGTGGCTAAAAGGAAGGCAGTGCAGGGTGCTGGGATGCGGGAGTGGGTCTGATGCATTAATCAATAATCAAAGATAAAATAAAAGAAAAGAATTTTATGAAAACAAGGGTGGAAAGAAATATGGAAAAAGAGAAACAGGAAAATATGTTGGAAAGAATTTTGAAAAAGCTTGAAAGTCTAGAGTTGAGATTCAGAAAGATAGAAAGGAGAATAGACAGATTAGAACAGAAAGTGGGAATCAAAGATGAGAATGATTTGGGGGAACAGGAAGGTGAAAAGACAGATATGGAGAGTGAAGATTAACAGAAGCAAGGTGCTCAAGTAAACCCTCGGGAAAACCGGCAGTGATAATAAGTCACACGATGGTGCAAGGAAGTATGAACCAATTCCTAAAAAAATGTCCATTTGCAGGTAGAATTGGGGGAGCACTGGTTGAGCATCTATGTATCCTAGAAAAGTATTTCACTATAAATCCCATGGCGGAAGAAAGTAAGGTAATTATAGCATGTGGCAACCTTAAAGACAATGCCCAGTCATGGTGGGATGCATTTGGTCGACAGCCGACTACCTTGGAAGAGTATCGAAAAGAAGTGAGAGAGGCCTTTTGGTCCAAGGATAGGCAGGAGTTAACACGCTATCAAATTATGCAAGAAAAGTTTAAAGAAGGGTGCAATGATAGCTATTCACAATTTTTTTATAAACAGGTGGCTAGACTGCGAACATTGGATGCATGCAACATGACAGAGAGTCATATACTCTGCATTATAAGACACAGTATGCCCATGAGAGTGGAACAGATGATCTTGGGGGCAGGGAAAGCATCATTGTGAGAGATTGCGGATCTGCTCAATGCCATGGACATGAGCTCATATGACTACAGCAGGCATCGTGAAGCAGTAAAAGAGGATGAAAGAGGGTGGAGAATGGGAGTAGATACTTTTCCAAAATGGAGAGAAAAACCGGAAGAGAAGAGACCACCTGAGAAGCTGAACTTCGGACCAGGAAAAGAAGCAGAGGGACATATGAGGCGAAATACATAAGTGTTGCATGAAAAAAGCTGTTCAAAATATGCAAATGTATTTGAAGGCTTTTGGAGGAGGGGGTATTGTAACAGAATGGGTTCGAACCTAGTCACAAATAAAATTATTTAATCAGTAAACATGTAGACATAGATATATATATTTAATTTGGTTTATTACATGGTGTAGTGGTTATAAATACATAAACACAGGGGAGAGGGACTCTGTCATTTTTAAATGATATATATGTGTGTGTGACAAATGCATGTATGAATGAATTAAGTAGTGAAAAGAGAGAAATGAGATTTTGTTTCACGCTTTAAAAACTATAGGTTTCTGGCAGAATGAGATTCTATTTTCTGTTATATTACAATAGAAGCTACGACACGAGTTTTCACATGTCTAACAGATCTGGTTAGTCCACATTGAAAATCGGAAGTGAGATAAAAAAGAAGCTTCTAGAACAAATGGAGTGGGCTATAAAAGTGAGCCACCCAGAATGCATAGGATCTTTTTCCAGCAGAGCTACAACAGTGAACACCTAAACAGTTTTAGTATTTAACCTATATAATGGTGATTTCAAAAGAAATGTCAGGGTAAGAGAAGCCGCATTGGATTCAAACCCCTGATCCCAATCTGCTGCAGCTGCGTCAACTAAGAAAACCATGATGCCTCGAAACAACATGTAATTCCAGCATGGAATCAATGGACAGGAATCTCAAATTGTTACCTTGAATTGCCTAATTTACCTGTGGAATGGAACCCTGTAATAGATAGATAAACCTGCTTTTACTACTTTCCGGGAAGAGTCAGTAAAGAACATTAATTAATAATTTTATTTTTCTTTGTGAAAAGGAAATTCTTGTGTTTTTTACTTACTATCATAAGTGTAGGTGACATATGAACTAATTAATAAAGTTTCCTTAAAGCCTCATTCCATTGTGGACATAATCAAGTAATCAGTGTCGGAAGTCATGTGATACAAACTTTTTCATAGTATCGACTTTCACTACTTGAGTTGTATATGAGAGATTTATTATGGAAAGAATGACGTATGTGTGTGATTTAAAAATGACAGTAATAAATACATTTTTTTTAATATTAAATAAATATACAAAGAAGTAGAGTGGAATTAGTTATTTATTTATAGATCCAGTTATTTAGTTGTTATTATTTTTTTTATGTTTGAGAAAAAAATAAATAAATCTTAACCTCATTCGTAGCTACTCTCAGCTGTGATGCCACCTGACCATGAGACTGAGCAAGGTGATAGCCAAAATCTCTCTCACATTACGTAAATAGTATTCTTGTTGGTAATATATCCACTTTGTGTAATTCTTATATTCGTATAGGATTGCACTTGGTGTCCTTTGGATGACCATAAACATGTGTTGGGGATATATTACATATGCGAGAATAAATCCATAAGTTTGGAATAATAATATTTGGGTCAAAACCACTTAATTAAATAAAAAAAAAACATAGGCACGTATATTGATACATCATATATACACATTCGGTAAAGTACATCTGTCTAGTGAAAGGCAATGGGTTTTGTTATAATATATATATATATATATCTACAACCATTAAATGTCTGTATTTTTAAATCATATAATAATAACTCAAACAAATATATTTAATACAGTATTCAAAGTTAAATAATATATATATATATATATATATATGTATATATATATATATTGTGAGAGTACCATATGAGCCTCACCTAAAACAATTTGTGTTTCTTTGTGAATTTAACTGTGCCTATATCGAATCAACAGATATAAATAACTTACACCTATCTTAAGCTTTTCATGTATCAGCTATATTGTAACGGAATATAATATCCCGTCACATTATTTTAAAATTAAAATAAAAGACCATAAATAAAAATTGATTTATTAAAAAAAAAAAAAACTTAATTTAAAAACTGTTTAAACGTATATATAGATCGCATGATGGACAACTTTAAAAACTTTTTACAATATTTGAAAGTAATTTTTTTTGTAAAAAGTAAAGATATAAAGATTGATATTTTAAAAATAGAAATAATGTTGATTTCTATAGTCTTAGAAAATGGAAATGATTGTCTTATTAATTAAATGATTGTTCAAAAGCAAACTACCTCATGAGGCATGTAAAATAAATTAAATGGTCAGATAAGAGAATACAAAGGAATTAAATGACCAATCCAAACACGAAAATGACAGCACGGACCATAACTGAAACATGAATGGATTAGTGACGTCTTGCTCATTGAATCTCAAGATCTAATGATAAGAGACTAATAAAAATATAAAAGCCAAATTATTATTATAATTGTTATCTTAGAGCTGACTATGAATAGATCATTATAACTAGCTATATTGCAGATTTTCACGATGTGGAAGTCTGCAATAAATTTAATTTTCTGGACAACCAGCTGAGGCCTCTGGATGACAGTTCCTGACCAAATGCATGGCAAGTCGCAGTTTTATTTCAAAGAAGGACAAAATCTATGAAAGTGATCACGAAGATGGACTTCTCAATCTATTAAATCCGTAAAGTATGAACTATTGTATCTATCTAATAACTTTCCTAAAATTGCAAGTAATTAATAACTGAAAATAAGAACTCTTATCTGACTTAAAGAATGCAAATATGTAGATGTTTAAGCAATCATTTCCAGTTCATTTTTTTTGTGTGTATTATGTTTTAACTAAAATGTATTAAATTTAAAGTTGGGTGTAGATAGCTGCATGGATAAAGATTAATAACTATGTTTAAATTTGTTTATGTTTAATTTAACAGATTTTAATTTCAGGCTATTTGTTTTGTGGTTGTGTCAGTGCTAGTGGAGAGATATATAGACATTTATATTAATGTAATGTGAAGCGTGTTTAGCATACAGGGCAAAATGCCCAACTGAATGCATGACCCCAAAGAGGCAGTCATATTGTTGAAAATGGTCGCAGATGTATTTCCTGCACCATTGACCCATCCTAGCTCTATGGACAGGGATTTATAAGACGGCAGAAAGACCGCTTTCCTCCATACGTAGCACTCTTTAAAAAAAATTTATATACATGATTTCTTAGTCAGACAGAGGCACTTTCCTGATCTAGACCTGGATCATTTCCTTCAAATAATATCACGCTGCCAGATGCACATTCCTGTGGCGTGATTTTATGCTAGCATCTTTGTATTGCATTGATTGCTACTATATATTTGGAAGCAGGCATTGGGTTGACTACAAACTTTTAGTCTGAGATTGAATGAATGTTTTGATAAGTTTTTAAGTAAAAAAAAAAAACTATGTAGACTATCTATGCTCGACATGCTAAAGTAAAATATAATTTAAATATCCATCTGTGCGATCTATTTAAAATAGTAATTTAAATTTAAAAAAAAAATATTAATGTTAAAATCTAAAAATAAATTTAATCTTCAATTTTAAATGTGTGTTAATAAAAATCTATTTGTGTGTTAATTACTGGCAGTGGCTTTTATTTTATTGTTCTAAATATTTAATATATACTTTGAGAATAGAAGTCTATTGAAACTTATAAATGTTTTAAAATCTCTGCTACTCTATGAGCTAGTGACCTTGGGCAAACGATCGGAATCCAAATATATAAATTAAAATAAAAATTTTTTTTTAAACTTAACGTACCTGCCTACTATATAAATTTTCTAGGTTCAAATGCCTAGTGGCGCCCTGTAGTGCAGATTATGTGAAGTCTCCTTCTCCCCCGATCGTTAATATATATATATAAACTAGTTAGTATTAAAAGAATAATTCTAAAAATGAATAATTCTAGTTTATATATACACACACATAAATAAAATGTTTCTAGCCAATAGTATTTTTTTTTTGTTAATATAAAATTTGACATTTGACAAAACCTTAAGTCAACATTGCATTTTTATCAGATGAAACAAAGGAAATAAACGTTTGGGGTTCATTACAAATTGTATATTTTAAACAATAGAGCATGAGCGTGATTATGTGATATGCTTGCTGAAATTAATCCAGTATAAAAACGAACTAATATTGTTATAACAAGAACTACGTTTGTAAATTTAAATGTGTTCGAATTTAGAACACATTTAAGAAAAATTAAAAAAAAAAGAAGATTCAGTATTTTAAAACCTGCTTCAAGTAATTGATTTACTGCCTTTGAATATTATAAAGAACTATAAAAAAATAATCAGTGAATTTAACAAGGTTATAAAAGTTATCAACGTCTTCGAAATGAGCTTTCAAAATATAAATCTAAGAAGACAAAAATTTATAAAGATGTTCTTTGGCTAGATAATTTATGCCAGAGATTTCTACTGATGTTTTAAACTCGAATATGTAAATTTATTCCTACTTAAGCAATGCCTAAAATATAATCGTCGTAATTCTCATTTAAAAAGCTGCTTTAATATTGGAGTATTATATTGAAGAAGATGTTAAATATTTTACTACATAAATATTTAAAGAATGAATATCTGGATTGCCTCTTCGAAGGATGATCAATGAACTTTATGTTTCAACATTCATCATCATTTTATTTCGTCTAAGGAGGGATATAAAACCGTATTCTTTCTCGTCTTGGATTACTTCATTGTATAATTTAAGAACTCTTAAACTTTATTTCCTTTGTGGATAATTATATTTACTTAGAAAAATTACTTCGTATATTAAAGTGGGGAACTGATAAGATGAACACTTTATTTTTTTTAATTTTATTTAATAAAATTTAGATATTGATGTTTTGATATGACTAAGGTAAATGTTTTTAAATTATTTGAATTTGGAAGTACGTTTTATTATATTCCAAATTGAATCTTACATGACAATTAACATAATATATTTTTAAACATACATAACTAATATCAGAATACATTCTATTATTAATCTAGTGTGAATGGATGTTATCGTATATAAACATACAACACACACTGAATCATTGTAATGATACAATAGGTAAATTTATAATGTATCATGTGTATTATTTATTATACGCATGATTTTAAATTATATATATATATGTAAATGATTACATTATTATTATTTTTTTTTTAATATTAAATAATTTATTAGTGTATATAAGCACAGATTATAATTCTAAATTTTAATGTTTTTATGTGATAATATTTTGTTTTTTATTACTGATTAAAATGTGTTAAACTTGATTTCAAAATTAAACAGGTCTCGTTTGTTTATTTTCTTTAGTCGTTTTATAAAACCAATATTTATAAATATACATACTCATGCATATATATGTTAAATCAACTTAGTGGTTTAATATTTATAAAGAAGTTATATATAGCTTATATTAAATTTATTATTACTATGGGATATTTGTGGAAATGCCTGAAGAGAGTCGATTGCAAATTTCTACTCTGAGCTCGAATTCCGAGAGTAACGAGGTTATTAATAGAGGAGTGAATTGGATTATATTTTAAATAACATCATCCATGGCATTCTATAAGAAGACTCAAAGTCCGACTATAGTTAGATGCAACTTCCTTGAGTCCTGAAAAGGATCATCCCGTTATACATTGCGCCCATACTTAAGGCATGAAACAGTAGTTTTCCATTGGTTAAATCCATAGTTTAAAAAAATAAATAAATATATGAGTATGTTTTGAATTGGTAAAAACACTGAATAATAAATAATAGAGACCTTGAAATAAAATAAACCGTAGCAAACAGATAAATCAGTCGCTTTAAAATAAATAAATAAATACAATTATAATTTGGGCATTAAAATATATATTATAACAACATCTTATAAAAGTAAAAAAACGGAATTACATTTAAGGGCATAAGCACAGCATGAAATCTTATGGCATATATTAAAGTATAACTTTGAAAAGAAAGTAATTTATATATATTACATTAGAAATTTTTAGTTAATGATAACTAGAAGTCGGAAAAAGCTAAAAATAATGGAAGTAAAAAGTTTAGAAGAATCTTTAAGTAATAAAGATAGTGAAATAGAAATTACTTCAATTAGTGATGAACAAGGGTCTTTACAAGTCTTAATGTCTGAGGGGTCTGTAGAAGAAGTTGAACATCCTTCACAAGTTCATATGACAGATCAAATATTACCCCAAACACAAAAGGTAACTGAAGATATAATAGTACAGCCTCAAGGAAGTGATAATTATATGGCTCAATTGGTCTGAATGATAATGGATATGAAGGCTGATATGAATAAAATGAATTCTAAGATGGATAATATGAAAGCTGTTATGAATAATATGGCAACCAAAGCTGATATAAATAATATCAAAGCTGATATAAATAATATAAAAGCTGATATGAATAATATGGCAACCAAAGCTGATATAAATAATATAAAAGCTGATATGAATAATATGGCAACCAAAGCTGATATGAATAATATAAATGCTGATATAAATAAAATGAATGCTGATATGAAGGGAGAAAAGGCTAGAATGAACGATAATATGGTAACTAAAGTTGATATGGATAATATGGAAAAGAAATTAAAAGAAGACATAATTTCTATAAAAGAAGAGTTAAAGAAAGATATTGATAATGTTAAAGAAAAGATGCAAGTAGAAATCAAAGTTGTTGATGAAAAGAAACAAACTGCCAATGAAGTAGAAAGACTTCATGACACAAAAGCATCAACAATATCGATGGAAATTCAATGCCAAGAATCCAAAACTTACCCTAAGCATGAGATATGTGAATATAATGATAGCATCCAGAACAAATCACTTTTAGTTCAAATGAATATTTCAGAAGAAAACTGCCATGACTATCATTTTACCATACAGCAGAGCAATGAAGTAGAAGATCATTGCATCATTAATAAAGTGCTTGAACCTGAACCAAAAATCTTAGAAAGAGAAGAGGATATGGATCATGTGAAATATAAATTAAATTCTGAATCTCAGGAATTGAGGGAAACACAGTCAACTGATAATACTGAATGTCTAGATAAATTAAGACTCCGGATTTCTTGTATTAATAACAAGTTAAATCATGAACTCATGAAACTTGAGATGACTCCACAATCTAAAGATATAGTAGATGAATAAAACAGTGAAGTGTATTTTGAGTCATCCCACCATATTTGTGTTTACTGCCAAGGCAAAAGTAAAACATTTCATCAACAAAGTGTTGATAAATTGTATGATAACCATCTGATAAGATCGTTATCAATGATAATATTTAATGGAAAAAAAGGTTGTCTTAATAGAAGGTTTAATATAGAAGATATGAATGAAGGTAATAGACTTAATTGTCTTAAGTGTAAATTATGGTGTATGAAGCATCACCATAATCCTGAAGATAAATTATAAAAAGTCTTCAGACAATAATAAAAATATTTATAATACTATCTAAGAGACAGAAAAGTTCACAATTCCATAGATTGTGTAATACTTATAAAGGTCCCTTCACATTCATTGAACAACTTAATGGATGTGCTTAAAAAGTAAAGCACACATATAAGGAAGGACTTCATGGATTACGACTTTGGTATGTGACAATGGACTTTCGGTAATGATAGAATCCATTAGGCTATTCTTTTAAGAGAATAAATGTATATATGTATATAAATAATTGAAGTTGATATTAATAGCAATAAAAATGCATCAAGTTAACCAAAGTATAAAAGAAATACTTACAGGTTTATTAAAGTTCAAGTTATGGTTAGTTAACTAAGTAATAATGGTAGATTAATTAAGCATCACGATAATGCAATCTGATGTTGGAACACTATTTATAAAATGCAAGTCCATTATTATATATCTTGATATGGATATGTATAAATAAGACATTTATTTTATATAGCGTGATGTTGTTAAAGTGTAATAACAATCACCATTAAGCCAATGTACATGCGCTTTGTGGATATATATATGGATACAAGAAAAGATAGTGTAAAAGTTTGGAAATGATTTGTTTAAAAAAAGGCCAGTCAAAGAAATAAAAATGTGAAGACGATTCCACACAAATTCAAAATTGGGGATCAAGTTTTTATAAAAACTCCTCAAATTAGTATACGCCAACAGAGCAGATACCAAAAGATTTATCATCGGTATGAAGGATCTTATACTATCATAAAGCAAATAGGTCCCAATGCATTCTGGGTAAATATAAAGGGAGACATTAAAGGCACTTACAATGCTAGAGCTTTAAAACCCTATTTTGGTCAAACAAATTAATAATGTTTGCCACATTTTACTTATGTATAAAGTAAAATATTGAAAGAAAAGATCATTTAGAATAGGTTAGGGAAAAAAAAAGTTTTCATTTAAAAGTATATGGGTATATATATGTATAAGGATGTATATAAGTCAAAAGAGATATTAATTTTCTTTGATGAGGGTATGTTAAGCAATTAAAATTAATTATTAGGATACCTGAAAACTAAAACTGTTTTAAGAGTTAATCCATGCTGAATGATGGATGTTCTTGGGTTTTGGATAGTTCTCAAAAGAGTCCATAAGTCTTAAAGAAAAGCAGGATGGAGACTACCAAACAAATATATGTGACATCTATAAAATATGCACATGACAATAAATCCATATATATAAACTTCCTTATCCTTCTGTTTAAAGTGAATAATATTTAATGTAGAGAAAGAGAAAGGGTTAAAAAAATACAGCAAATAATAAGGATTGATAAAAGCAGGAAAGAAAAACAAGCTCCACAACTTTATATTTAATGCATACATTGACACACATTAAGTGTCCAAATTTTAATGGTAAATATAAAATTTCAACTTTTAAAGGGAAAGGGTAATGTGAGAGTACCATATGAGCCTCACCTAAAACAATTTGTGTTTCTTTGTGAATTTAACTGTGCCTATATCGAATCAACAGATATAAATAACTTACACCTATCTTAAGCTTTTCATGTATCAGCTATATATATATAAACTAGTTAGTATTAAAAGAATAATTCTAAAAATGAATAATTCTAGTTTATATATACACACACATAAATAAAATGTTTCTAACTAATAGTATTTTTTTTTGTTAATATAAAATTTGACATTTGACAAAACCTTAAGTCAACATTGCATTTTTATCAGTTGAAACAAAGGAAATAAACATTTGGGTTTCATTACAAATTGTATATTTTAAACAATAGAGCATGAGTGTGATTATGTGATATGCTTGCTGAAATTAATCCAGTATAAAATGAACTAATATTGTTATAACAATAATCTTCTATTTAGTTATCAAGGCAAGAACTACATTTGTAAATTTAAATGTGTTCAAATTTAGAACACATTTAAGAAAAATTAAAAAAAAAGAAGATTCAATATTTTAAAACCTGCTTCAAGTAATTAATTTACTGCCTTTGAATATTATAAAGAACTATAAGAAAATAATCAGTGAATTTAACAAAGTTATAAAAGTTATCAATGTCTTCGAAATGAGCTTTCAAAATATAAATTTAAGAAGACAAAAACTTATAAAGATGTTCTTTGGCTAGATAATTTATGCCAGAGATTTCTACTGATGTTTTAAACCTGAATATGTAAATTTATTCCTACTTAAGCAATGCCTAAAATATAATCGTCGTAATTCTCATTTAAAAAGCTGCTTTAATATTGGAGTATTATATTGAAGAAGATGTTAAATATTTTACTACATAAATATTTAAAGAATGAATATCTGGATTGCCTCTTCGAAGGATGATCAATGAACTTTATGTTTCAACATTCATCATCATTTTATTTCGTCTAAGGAGGGATATAAAACCGTATTCTTTCTTGTCTTGGATTACTTCATTGTATAATTTAAGAACTCTTAAACTTTATTTCCTTTGTGAATAATTATATTTACTTAGAAAAATTACTTCATATATTAAAGTGGGGAACTGATAAGATGAACACTTTATTTTATTTAATAAAATTTAGATATTGATGTTTTGATATATACTCTGATGGAAATGACAGCTGACTAAGGTAAATGTTTTTAAATTATTTCAATTTGGAAGTACGTTTTATTATATTCCAAATTGAATCTTACATGACAATTAACATAATATATTTTTAAACATACATAACTAATATCAGAATACATTCTATTATTAATCTAGTGTGAATGGATGTTATCGTATATAAACATACAACACACACTGAATCATTGTAATGACACAATAGGTAAATTTATAATGTATTATGTGTATTATTTATTATACGCATGATTTTAAATTATATATATATATGTAAATGATTACATTATTATTATTTTTTTTTAATATTAAATAATTTATTAGTGTATATAAGCACAGATTATAATTCTAAATTTTAATGTTTTTATGTGATAATATTTTGTTTTTTATTACTGATTAAAATGTGTTAAACTTGATTTCAAAATTAAACAGGTCTCGTTTGTTTATTTTTTTTAGTCGTTTTATAAAACCAATATTTATAAATATACATACTCATGCATATATATGTTAAATCAACTTAGCGATTTAATATTTATAAAGAAGTTATATATAGCTTATATTAAATTTATTATTACTATGGGATATTTGTGGAAATGCCTGAAGAGAGTCAATTGCAAATTTCTACTCTGAGCTCCAATTCCGAGAGTAACGAGGTTATTAATAGAGGAGTGAATTGGATTATATTTTAAATAACATCATCCATGGCATTCTATAAAAAGACTCAAAGTCCGACTATAGTTAGATGCGACTTCCTCGAGTCCTGAAAAGGATCGTCCCGTTATAATATATATATATATAACACAATTAGCTGAAATTTAACTTTTACTTTGCCAATCACATGAAATATTTAAAATAAATTAGATATTAAGATAGATGACTATCTATCTATCTATCTATCTATCTATCTATCTATCTATCTATCTATCTCTCTATCTATCTATCTGTCTGTCTGTCTGTCTGTCTGTCTGTCTGTCTGTCTGTCTATCTATCTATCTATCTATCTATCTATCTATCTATCTATCTATCTATCTATCTATCTATCTATCTATCTATCTATCTATCTATCTATCTATCTGTCTGTCTGTCTGTCTGTCTGTCTGTCTGTCTGTCTGTCTGTCTGTCTCTGTCTGTCTATCTATTAAATTAACCATAGCTCAATGTAATGCAAAAGAGAATAAATTACCTTCTTTCAGGATATGAATTAAAAGTACTCTAAATGTTGGATAAAGAATCAAGAATAGAATAAATTCACCTATTTTTGGAGCTTTGATGTTGGTAAGCATACTTTTGTCAACAATGTTGGTAACTGAGAGTAAAATTAATATATGAGTCAGGTGAATATGTCCCATAATTGTTATTAAAATAATAATTAGCCTAATAATTATTATTAGTTTAAAAAATATTAAGAAGCATATTTCATCTGGAAGATATATTAATTTCACTCTAAATTTCTTAACACTGTTAATAAAATTATGATTCTAACCATCAGAGTTTTAAGAATAGGTGGATTAATTCTATTCTGAGTTTTTTGTTCAACATTTAGAGAGCATTTGATTCATAACATGAAGCAGGCTGATTTATTTTTATACAACTTATGAACACAACAATAATTAATGAATAGAGTAATGATGACACTAAAAAGTCATCTGTAATTTTAAAAAGTTTTATATTACAGTTTTGTCTTGTGTACAAATGGAGATGTTGATAAAACATATCATAAATTATGTTCAAACAAGTTTGTAGTTGAGAACCTGAAGTTATCTTTACTTATTTACTTTTAGAGCTGTGGTGTAATTATCCCATATGTGGATTGAAGATTCTTCACCTTTTACTTTTTCGAACTTTATATACAATTCCCTTTTTAAAAATAATTTTGTATTATTTGTTAAGTTGTCATAAAGTGTGGGCATTAAATAAAATTTTCTAAGGCATTTTGATGATTTTCCTATGAACTTTATTTCTATATCTAAGAAAGATTATGCTAAATGAGCCTGCTATCGATCTAAAAATTGACAATGAAGCTAATTTTATGCTAGACATTTGGTAAAATTAAAATTTTAGCTACAGTGATTTTAGAATGCCACAAAACATTGAATTCCTTACAATGATTTTTTTAAAAGGCTGCCTACTATGAAATTCTTTTGAATTACAATTAAAAAAAAAAACCCAAAAAGTTATAAAATGTGGTCCATGCACAATAAAGCTTCTGTTAAGTGCTTTAATTCAAATTTGCATATGTTTCTTCATTTGCATAAGGATGTGTTTTTTTTCTTTGTTATAATCTAAAGCTGAGTGCACTTTTGGTGAAGTTATATGTTTTAATAACATAGATTGTTCATTACCATTAATATTATTATTACTATCTTTTTTAATAAATAAACTCAAAATTATCTTACACAATATTAAAAATTATTTTACATACTATTTTAAAAAAGACTTTCTATATATTGTTATATAAACAAATATATATGCACTTACATGTACATATACATATAAGCAGCATAACACAAATCAATTTGTTACTGTTATGAAATTTTTGCTTTCTAATATGTATGTTTTATACTATTGCATTCAAATAGCTTTAAACTTGTTTTATTTTGCCAAGGTTGTCTTTAAAGAATGATTGCCTTACAATGCATTATATCCCTTATCTAAATCTTTTTTTTTTATTACTAATCAGCTACTAGTTACGTTGAAATGTATAAAATGTAAAACATATAAATAAGTACGATGCAAATTATATTTACATAAAATTCCATTTTTATTTAAGATGTAATTTTATATTTGCCGGACCACGCAAAGTTATTTGTCTTTGCAACGATCTATGATTAAAAAGTACCCGAAAAAATATTGATATATATATATTATGAGACATCTGTTTATTTATTGTACATTAGGTAGCGATTAGCGATGTTAAGATTTAAGAATTTGCACTAGAAACGCAAAACTGAAATACGCTTCTCACATATATATCTAAACAAACAAGGGTTATTTCTTTACATAGTATTTTATCTAAGTTGATTTGCAAAGTACACAAAATAAATCAGACAAAAAGTAATGTTTGCTCTTTAAACCTAATAATGTTGACAGTTTGAAATTTATTTATTTTAATCTTTTAGGCAAGCATTCAAATAATAGTGATTAATATTTTGGATAAAAAAATCTAGTCAACTATTCATTATAAAAGATTTATAACGTACACATCTATCTTCGAATTATTTCCTTTTAATTTTAATGTTCTTTTATATTCTTATATATATAATTCAAGCGTTTTAGTTTTAATCTGTGCATTTTTTATTACATCTCCATAATATTACAATCACCCACTGGCACTAGAAGTCGAACCATTCTCTTTTATTATAGTTTAAACAAACACAATATTTTATGACACATTGATTTAAAATATTTATTAATTATCTATTATTAACTTTGTAAATATATTCTTATTGTTTATTAAAGTTGATTTAATAAACTTGTTCAAATTAATAGATGTATGATATAGTAATCATAATTTATAGTCTTATTATAAACATAAACACATAAAATCTAATGCACATATTCTTGAGGTTACAGCCTTAGTAAATATTACTTAACAAGATAATATAAGTTTTATTGTTATAATAGAATTCAGTAATGATTAAAAGTGAGTATAATGATTTATGATCATCAATAAATATGAGGGCTAGTTAATAAATTAATATAATAAAATTTTATGTAATCACTAAGCTTAATAACTTTATTCATTTTTTAATATAATATAAATTTACTACATAGTAATAAAAGAGTTATTTATAAATGAATATCAATATAAATATTATTAATGAGTTTTAAACTTTATTCTAATGAAGATTTTGGATTATTTTATTAAAAGAGCTTAACCCTTTCACTGATGATTTTAGCTATTGGCCCTCTACTTAAACTGATTCTTTTAGCTAGTGGCCCTCTACTTAAATCTGAGAACAATGTGATTGGTCTGTGTCATTTGCAATCAGTTCTTTTGTTAAAATATTAATCTAAAATACACAGAATTTTTTTAATTCAGCTTCTAAAAATTAAATAATTTTAGATTCAAATTGGTTAAATGTAACGAAAAAATAAAAATAATGTTAATAACTGTCGAAAAATATAAGAAAAATGTGTAAAAAATAGGTAGCAGTAAAACAAAAGAATTATAACTCAACCAATGATTGGGCCATTATTCAGATCAACAGCGGTCGAGTAATTCTCTTTTTATTTCCAGTTTGCTTATTTCTCTTGTAAAATTTAAAATTTTCCAAATCAAACTTTATATTTCCATAAAGTAACATCAAATCTTATTTATGAATGTAAAAAATTACGATAGATGTTATTATTTACTTCAATTACAAACGTACACAGCTTCGTTGTCGTGTCTGAATCTTCATTTAGAAACACGCCTTAGGAATTTCCTGATTACGTTATGTAGCAATAATTATTTTTTGTTATGGATATTTCTCCAAATGTATTTTTCTTCTAATATTTAAAATATTCCGAGTCAAACTTTATAATTTGATAGAGAACTATATTTTATTATTTGTGAACATAAAAAATTGCAATAAATGTAATTATTACAACAAAATCATTACGAATGTGTATAACGTGAATTGTCTTTGTTAGTGTTGCTCGTTTGTCAATCTGTCATTTAGAAACATGCCTAGAAGATTTGGTAGTATCCAATCAGAGAACAAAGACAGAGGGGTGTAACAAGTAGGCTGTCAAAATTATTGATTTTTTTGAAAAAGTATAACGCTATATGCGGATGTTTTTAGAACTAAAATTGAAAGCATGAATTTCCTATCAAATAAGTCTAAAATGAAGAAATTGTGACCAAAATTGACCAAGAGATGGCGCATGCAAACATTAAACCCATCACATCGCGTCACATACAGACAAAAATTTTTCAAAAGACGTGGCATCTCCGTAACTAACATCGAAAAGGTATATAATCATTACTCTTTTATTTCATTACAGATTTGGTTTACGTACTAGTCTATTTTATTATTACTCATTCGATATACAATTAATTCTCTTTAAAATTTTAACTTTATACAATTTATAGGGCACATAAAAGCAAGCCATCCATATGATCGATTTATTCTATTATAGATTTTAATATTCACCATGTTAGTATTTTATTATAATAAATAGATCAACTTGCTCAAAAATTTGGTGCCGTAATAATAGGAATTATCATGTTCTCGGTTTTATATCAATATAGACTGGACATTCAGAGTTAGGACATATAAATAGTCTCTTTCTTTTTCTTGTTCATTTTCAATTTTATTAAAGATTTCACCTCCTCAATTTAAGCATGTAATGAATTTTTTTTATTACTGTCATTTTTTTGTTGTTACAATATATATATATATATATATATATATATATATATATATATATATATAACAAAACTTAAATATATTCCAAACAATGGTAAACAATTTATAATACAATATAAATAAAAACTCAATAAAAACTCATAAAGAAATATTTTCGATTATATTCATAATCATTTTCAACTCAACTTTCAAAATGGAATCATCTATTACCAACCGGAAACACATGTCGATTTAAATATCCCACAATTCATTAATCCTAACATTTGCTGACTGTCTGTTTATTATCGTAATTTTATACCTACTAATAAAAACTGCCTCTTTAATTTTTCTTTTTTCATTATCTCTCTCTTGTCCTAAAATTTTTATTTTATTTATATCAAAATTAAACTTAAAATTACAATTTCTATCATGATCATAAAAAACAGATTTAGTATATAACTTGACTTCATTACTATTATCATTACATATCTGTACATTTTTCAAAACTCTTTTATACAACAATTTATGTTTTTTAATTCTTTTCTCTATATTACATCTAGATTCCCCTATATACGATAAGTTACACCCACAAAAAATTCTATAAATTATATTACTCACGTTATTTTTTTCTAACTTATCTTTTGAATTATTAACCATTCTATTTAAATTACCTGATCCATAAAAAGAAACATTATATATACCATTATAAACTTTTTTCATAAATTTTACTTGATTATTATTATAAAAAGGCAAAGAAACCCACTTCTTACTCTTAATTTCTTCATCACCAGTTCTTAATAGAAATACTGGTGATGAAGAAATTAAGAGTAAGAAGTGGGTTTCTTTGCCTTTTTATAATAATAATTAAGTAAAATTTATGAAAAAAGTTTATAATGGTATATATAATGTTTCTTTTTATGGATCAGGTAATTTAAATAGAATGGTTAATAATTCAAAAGATAAGTTAGAAAAAAATAACGTAATATAATTTATAGAATTTTTTGTGGGTGTAACTTATCGTATATAGGGGAATCTAGATGTAATATAGAGAAAAGAATTAAAAAACATAAATTGTTGTATAAAAGAGTTTTGAAAAATGTACAGATATGTAATGATAATAGTAATGAAGTCAAGTTATATACTGAATCTGTTTTTTATGATCATGATAGAAATTGTAATTTTAAGTTTAATTTTGATATAAATAAAATAAAAATTTTAGGACAAGAGAGAGATAATGAAAAAAGAAAAATTAAAGAGGCAGTTTTTATTAGTAGGTATAAAAATACGATAATAAACAGACAGTCAGCAAATGTTAGGATTAATGAATTGTGGGATATTTAAATCGACATGTGTTTCCGGTTGGTAATAGATGATTCCATTTTGAAAGTTGAGTTGAAAATGATTATGAATATAATCGAAAATATTTCTTTATGAGTTTTTATTGAGTTTTTATTTATATTGTATTATAAATTGTTTACCATTGTTTGGAATATATTTAAGTTTTGTTATTGTATTATTGATATTAGCGGACATTTATTTTGTTTTATATATATATATATATATATCATTCTGAATTTATATCAATATTGGCAGAGATAAAATTATAAATATTAAAAGCTTCAAAAAAAGGTGGCCCATTATTTTGTTGATCTTACTAAACATAAAGTGTTATTTCTTTATAATCATAGCGAAGCTGGTTTGCTCTTCTTAATTAACTATACATTAAGCTATTCTAATTTAATATTTACAATTATTAAGTTCTACTTGATTATTAAAAGAAGATTATTAAAATATATATTGCTTATAACACTTCTTTCTTATACACTTTAATGCAACAAATTTTCTTAAAAACTTCTTTATTCTCCTTACAGTTTCGACTGTCCAGCAGTCATCATCAGAGCTACAAGATTTGAATAAGATTATTAAAAGTTAGATTATATCTAAATCCTTATAGAATTAATGATTAATATAATAATTATTTATGCTATATTTTCATCTGGCCAGTATATTAATTTTAATCAGAATTTCCACTTATGTTGTTATCAAATCTAAATTTATAAGCAGAAAAAGCATAAAAGTGTAAATGATCTATTTTATTTTTGATCCCTTGCTAACATATTCGTAACCTGATGGATAGAGATTTAATCTCCTTATGAAAATTTATATGTGAGTGTTTGCTTAAAATATATTATTAAATATAAACTTTAATTATTTTATTTAATCTGGTTTGCAACTAATACTCTCATTTTAAATTTATTTGTACATTCTAACTGAATTAAATTGTAATAAGTAAATTGCTTTATCTGAGTATTTTTAACCAATGTCCTGAACGTATTCCTGAAATGTTTATAGAATTGCATTATAGAATTATATATATAACAGTTTTATCTCATTGCAATACTTAAAATTTCCTTCTAAAAAAACAAAGTCATCAAGCTCAACAAATGATAGGTATTCAGAACTTTTCATTAATATTTTATTTTCTAGCTAAGAACAGATAAAGATTGAATGGGCTGGTTAAAAGCTTACCTATGAAAAATTCTAAATCTATAGAAAAACGGAATTTCTTTTCAAGTCTTACCCAATCTGGATTTGAAACACTATGAAGTACTTTACTATTAGTGCACAAAGTTTTTTTTGCATATATTAGTGTCTAAGTACATACTTGCACACATGCACACTCAATCATGAAACATGTTATTATCACTTATAATTATAAATTTATTTTAAATGCATATTATTATATTAAAATTAAACTGAGAGTAATATTTACTAAGGCTGTAACCTCAGGAATATGCGTCTGAAAAATGTGAAGGAGGGACCTCTACCTTCCCATTTTTCAGATGCATATTCCTGAGGTTACAGCCTTAGTAAATATTACTTATTATCACTTATAATATAATTCCAAATATTACATTGTGTTCAAATCCGATTAAGCAATAACTTAAATCAAACATGATGACAAAGAGAATTACTTTTTTTGGTTACAATACTTAAAAGGTAAATACAAAATCCTTCAATTAAATAGCAGTTAAAATAAAGAGTTTTTACAACATTTCTTTGAAAAAGCAGTCAAACAGAAGAGTTTGATTTTCCACTCTTTACAATTGCTAGGTACAGGAATAGTTAGACAGTCATTGGTGACCAACTATTAGATGACTAATTTTTTGATATACATATAACATTTACATTCTTATGAAGCACCTAAAAATAATTTAAAGTTCTCTCCGGATTGAATTTGAACCCAAAATTCGAGCTTGATGGATATTTTAATCACTATGCTACAAAAATGAACAAGCATTCTCTCTGTAGACATGCTACTATTTTGAAAAAATATTTATAGATAAATATACTGGCATTATTTCTGTCATCTAGAATTGGTTGTTAAATGTTTTTATAAGTAAGATTTTCAAATATATCCAATTGTAATATAATGAGTGTGTCAGTAACTCTAAACCAGCTTTTTAAATAAATGCCACAAAAGAAAGCATTTAAAATCCCTTTCTAGAATTATCCCTATCCCAAACCAGTTTTGAGCTAATGGATGTCATCAGAGAGGTGCTAGAATGATAAGACATGTATTCAAGCACAGCATTTATCTAATACTTAACTATTAAGTAGAAAATCTGAAATTTTCAGACATCTATATGACTTCAAATCCAGCTAACTTAAATAGCTATATGGGTCTGAATAATTTTCAGCTAAACCATATATTAATGTAGCTTTAGCAATATAATACCACCAAAGCCTTAAATGAAAGCCATTGGCTCAAAACTTATTTGGGGACAGGAATAATTCTAGATGGAGATTTTAAATGCTTTTTCTTGCAGCATTTATTGAAAAAGCTTGTTTAGAGCTATTAGCACGCTCATTATATTATATTTGTAATACAAGCTTATTAAATTAAGTCACATGATATATGATGATTTTTTTAAAATATTAAAATGTTAATAACTTGTTAATATATAATACAATGTTTCATGTGATATTATAACCCTCTCTTCTTCATGTGTTGCTGGCCTGACTAGTAACAGTATTTACATGTAAAAATCAATCTTGGGAACTTTGGATTTGTGAATACTAAATTTAAAATAATGCTTAAACCAACTAGACTGACTGCATAGTGACAGAATACTATCACCTTAAATACAGTATTTATGAATCTAAAGATCCAGGTTCAATTCCCATGCTAGTGGTGTCACTAATCAAGCTGTCAACAAATAAAGAAGAGAAAAGAATATCATTGGAAAGGTTGTGGTATAACTAATATGTGTGCTATTGCTAATAGTTGAATGTATTTAAAAGTTCAAATAAAATTTGAATTTCTTCTGAGCATTTAATAATTAATTCTAGATAACGCAATGTATGGCTAAGAGGACAAACAGGTGTTACTGACCTCATTGAAAAAATTAAAAGATTGAAGTGGAGTTGGGCTGGACATATTGCTAGAAGAGATGATAATAGATGGACAATTGAAATCTTAAACTGGATTCCAAGTAATTGTAAAAGACCCAGAAAGAGAGCACATGTGAGATGGATGGATGAAATAAGAAAGTATGCAGGGGTGACATGGAGAAGAGGAGCTAAAGATCGGAGAAGTTGGATTAAACTTGGAGAGACCTTCATCCTGCAGTGGATTGATAATGGTTGATGATGAAGATGATGATGAATGGAAATAATCAAAGGCATAAACACGACACCATCACGAACTTTTCAGACAATCATTGCATGTATTTAACTTTAAAAATCTTAGAAAAATATAACTTAAATTAATTTTAGTGTAATTATTAATTTTATTTATTATATTATGCAAATAATATTCAAGAATTCATGCAAAAATATTCACTTTTTTCCAGTTCATCTTCAAACTCTATTGTTAGTTTTATTTTTTATTTTTCGATTATTTTTTTGATTTGCGTCATCACATTATATTAATAAATAACTACTATTTTAAATTAAAATTATTGTAGAATTTTAAGTCTGAAATTTGATATGTTAATTTATTTTGTTCGTCAATTCACGTTATTGTTATTATTTTTTAAATATATAGTTTATTAATAATTAACTTTCTGCTATATAATTTATTTTCTATTCAGTTTAACATTCTTGCTTGTGGCTTTTATTTGTTTAATCTAAAAATAAATAATAAAAGAATTCACTAATAAAACATAAAATATCAACAAGTGAATAAATTAATAATTGTAATAAATAGATTTGTTCTTATTTTATAGTATTATTTAATTTTTGCCACTTTAATTTTTGTATTCACACAAACATACGGCATTTTACAATTGTAACTAATTGTAACTATTCTTATGATAATTCGATAATTAATTTCAAAAGAACAGTCAGATTAATTCATAATTTAATTTATTTGGTTAAAAAAAATCAGTGTTAATAAAAGTTTAACAAGACGCACACATCGCGCGATTGCGCACATGCACGCACATATATGCAGCAAAATAAATATTAGAATCTTTCGTAAGAACTCTTAACAGTTAAAAAAAAAACAACAACACAAAAGTTAAATTAATTCTTTTTTTTCTCGCTTGGAAATAATAGATAAACAGCTGGTCATTGAAAGTTGAGATTAATTTTAAAGAACAAAATAAGAGTCATATATCACATGACCCTATTCTCTTAAGCTTGTAAGTTATAAACAATGATGATTGCAAATGCTTTCTCTTGCTAAGCATTTAACACAAAGCTTGTTGAGGAATTGGCAATCCTCATTGTTTATAATTTTAAAGATACTTTTTTTAACATTTTAATTAAGGTTGAAGGGCAAAAACTACTACAACACTTATGGGAGGAGAAGAAAATATAGTTAGCTAAGATTAACTTCAGGCTTCATACATGCAATTTTATGCATAAATTGCATAATTTATAATGTATAATCATATAAAGTTCCTACATCATAAACTTTAGACATTGAAATTGACAATTTAGCAATTATTTTATTGGTAGTTACGGATAATTCAACCAATGACATATTACACTTACCGATTTCCCTTCTGGTAGACATCGTCATTTTTTGCATGACAATGTTGTCATGTCAACCAAGTGACTGGCGTGATTAATCCATCAGAGAGTCATTTTTTTTTTCACCCATGAGATTTAAAATTCATAGAGAGGTTTGGGAAATTTTTTGATTTTTCTGTCTATTGTACTATCCACGGCATCACAGTTACTTTTTTGAGCTGTTAATTCAGGTAAAGTGTTTTATTTATCTGTTTATTTTAAATTTACAAAAATTTTTTGTTAATATTTCTACAATTCTCAAACTTACATTGAATTACGTTTAATGTGTAAATAATTTTCAATAATTTTTTTAAAAAAATTTGAAATATACAGTACGTTTTTAAAATTACCAAATGCATGTGATAACACGTTTTCTCCAAGGATGCCATTAATGCCAGATTCGCATTAATTAGGGTAAAGTGTTTTATTTGTTTATTTTAAATTTACAAAAACTTTTTGTTAATATTTCTACAATTCTCAAATTTACATTGAATTACATTTAATGTGTAAATAATTATCAATAATTTTTTCAAACAAAGTTGCAATATACAGTACGTTTTTAAAATTACCAAATGCATGTAAAAATGCGGCGTTTTCTCCACATCTTTAATACCAGATTTGCATTAAATCATATCTTTTTTATTTAGCTGTTTATTTAAAATTTACAAAATTTTTTTGTTAATATTTCTACAATTCTCAAACTTACATTGAATTACGTTTAATGTGTAAATAATTTTCAATAATTTTTTAAAACAAATTTGAAATATACAGTACGTTTTTAAAATTACCAAATGCATGTGATAACACGTTTTCTCCAAGGATGCCATTAATGCCAGATTCGCATTAATTCGGATAAAGTGTTTTATTTGTTTATTTTAAATTTACAAAACTTTTTGTTAATATTTCTACAATTCTCAAATTTACATTGAATTACGTTTAATGTGTAAATAATTAAATCATATCTTTTTTATTTAGCTGTTTATTTAAAATTTACAAAAATTTTTTGTTAATATTTCTACAATTCTCAAACTTACATTGAATTACATTTAATGTGTAAATAATTTTCAATAATTTTTTAAAACAAATTTGAAATATACAGTACGTTTTTAAAATTACCAAATGCATGTGATAACACGTTTTCTCCAAGGATGCCATTAATGCCAGATTCGCATTAATTCGGGTAAAGTGTTTTATTTGTTTATTTTAAATTTACAAAACTTTTTGTTAATATTTCTACAATTCTCAAATTTACATTGAATTACATTTAATGTGTAAATAATTATCAATAATTTTTTCAAACAAAGTTGCAATATACAGTATGTTTTTAAAATTACCAAATGCATGTAAAAGTGCGGCGTTTTCTCCACATCTTTAATACCAGATTTGCATTAAATCGTATCTTTTTTATTTAGCTGTTTATTTAAAATTTACAAAAATTTTTTGTTAATATTTCTACAATTCTCAAACTTACATTGAATTATGTTTTAATTTTATTTTTAATTTCTGAATTATATCATATAGAAATTTTTTTTCGTAAATTCATTGGCAATTATAAAAATTACAGCTATGAGAGTAATACAATATATAGGTATAGGTGTACGCTGAGCCTTGGCTCGTCAAAAATATTGGAGCCCCCCCACCAATTCCAGCACTATGTGCTGTATTTTATAATTGAGCATAATATAGGGTGGTTTTATAAATTATAATATAGTTTTTTCTAAATTATTTGGATGCATGCATGTACATTTTTTTTATTTTTTTTGTATTTTTTTTTTAGTATTTGCCTGACCTGTGTCAGATTTTTTAAATTTTTGAATAGTTTTTATCACATGACCTGGATAATTCAACCGATGATGTATTACCCTGAAGGCATATCAGTCTAATCTTGCGATTTTTAACATACCGTGTTCACGTGATCTGCAGACAAATTTTAGCGATTACATGTGTCCGCAGATACCTTGGAGACGTTATCTTAAAAATCACAACATCAGACTGATATGCCTTCAGGGTAATACGTCATTGGTTGAATTATCCGTGAGAACCATTTTATTAGTATTAATAAAAACATTTTTTCCCATTTCTCACTTTTAGATTCTGGTTTATAATACAAATTTGCATCATTGTTAATACAAAAGTTATCTTTGTAGATTCTCGAGTGTTCTTTTAAGAGTATCTTCAACTTTAAACAATTCTACTGTGTTATCCTCATCATGAATAGAATTTAGTTCTATGGATAGATCCAGAGATCAGTCACATCACAAATTCATCCAGTTCTCCACTCTTCATATCCACATATCTATTCCCATTTCTTATGTCACCTAGAAAAATCAATCTGTTCCAATCTTTCTTCTTTTTTTCCACTTACTATTTTCTCCAAAACATTTTTAATTAAATTAGTTTTTCTTTTTAATATTTGATCCAGTTTCTTTTTCAATCTCTAATTTCATCAATCAATTTTCTTTTGTCCTTTACCCTTTTCATAATGTCTTTATCTGTCATTTTATCCATCCAACTAATTTTGTTCACCACTCTCCATGACCATATCTCTAAGGCTTTCAATCTGTTCCTAATTTTTTTACTCATTGTTCACAATTAATCTTTTCCATAATTCTTTCTTCAAAGGTCCACAAAATATTTTCTTTCTCTTAATAAATGCCTTCTTTTCCAATTCTCTTCTTCTTTTAACTTCATCTTTACTTCTTTCATCCTCACTCAGCCTACTCCCCACCTGTTTAACTATATTCTCATGAATAGTCTTTTTGTATTCTTCTCTATCCATAAACACTTGGTTTTCTCAATATTAATCTTCACTTTATATTCTATATGTTCTTCCTCCAATTTATTCAACAGATTCTGAAGACCCTTTTTATTCTCAGCTATAAGAATCACATCATCTGCAAAATATACATTTTATTACTCTTCCTACAATATTAACTCCTCCATATTTCAAATATGTATCTAACATGTTTTCTAAATAAATATTAAGAATCACAAGTGACATAAAGCACCTTTATCCAACTCTTCTCTCACCGGTTTCATTATTTTTTAATCTTTGCTAGATAAAAATTTATAAACATTAAAAACCTAAAGCTAAAATAGTCAACAAAATAATCAAAATTGCCCCAAATTCATAAGTAAACCAGACTAGCCAAAGAAAACATACTCTAAAACACAATCAGTGGTTTCACTGCTACAAGCAGACATCTCAAGTAGTAATGACAAAAGATAACAAATTATACTAAATATTATCTCCAATTATACTTATATTTCACATACCCTTAACATTAAAAAAACTTTTAAACAAGTTAATAGCTTCAGAATCATACATTTTTAATAATAAAGATTTTTTAATTCTTTTTTAAATTTCATTTCTTTTAAGTATAACAACCTTAACCTCATCAAAACTAGTAGTGTGGCCTATACATTTTCTATGGATATATAAAGCAGAACAGAGATACTTATTTCTATCCTTACTTTTATGTACTCTTATTCTTTCATTTAAATTCGAACTACTATGACTTATATATACATTTTTACAAAAACAAAGGCAAATATACACAACTCCAGGAATAATCTTTCTAGAAAAAATTTTTTTTTGTATTATTCAATATATTATTCAAAGTAATACCCCCTCTCCAAGAAATTTTCTTATTTCCAAACAAATTACAATTTTTACATACAATTCTACAAGAAGGCAATTTAAAAGGCCTAAAAATAAAATCATATTTTTCTTTATCCTTCACATTATTATAATTACTATTACTATTAAAAATAATACTTTTAATATACAGAGGATTTGAACTCAGACTTTCACATGACCCTCAACAATCCACACTATCTCTCAGACTGCTGACACACTTGATCATACACATGTTGAAAAGATAAATAATCACCAATATACATATTTCATGCTAAACCAGTACTCATCAGTTGGTCCAGATTATCTTCTCCATACATATATACAACAAGTGCTCAGCTTATATTAAGATAGTCAAGCTTTAATCCACTTGACCCCACAACTCTTCAGCCATCCATTTTCATTGAAAATCTGATGATGGAATGCTCAAAGCCCATATTGGTGCCAATCTTCTCATCCTATCCATGTTGACCATAATTCACTCTGACCCCTCATGTGCAGGACATAATCCATTTATATACATATATGAGGGATGGGCAGATCTTACAACTCTATATTTTTAATATATAAATTTTTCTACAGTACAGGTTTTTTATACCTGCACTCCAATATTTAATATATAGGGGTTTGAACTCAGACTTTCACATGACCCTCAACTAGAGATTATTTATCTTTTTGGCATGTGTGTGATCAAGTGTGTCAGCAGTATGAGATAGTGTGGACAGTTGAGGGTCATATAAAAGTCTGAGTTCAAACCCTCTATATATTACATTAGAATTCAAGTATGAAAAAGCCTGTATTGTAGAAAAAATTTATATATTAAAAATATAGTGCTGTAAGATATTCTCATCCCTCATATATGTATGTAATGAATTATGTCCTGTACATGAGGAGTCAGAGTGACTTATGGTCAACATGGGTAGGATAAGAAGGTTGGCACCAATGTTGTCTCTGAGCATTTCATTATCAAATTTTCAATGAAATGGATGGCTGAAGTGTTGTTTTGGTAGAGTGGATTGAAGCCTGTCCATTAAAGTATGAAGATTGTCTATCTTAATATAAGCTGAGCATTGATTGTATATATGTGTGGAGATGATAATCTGGACCAACAGTTGAGTCCTGGTTTAGTACATATTACATATATTGGGGATTATTTATCTTTTCAACATGTGTGTGATCAAGTATGTCAGCAGTATGGAATAGTGTGGATGGTTTAGGGTCATGTAAAAGTTTGAATTCAAATCCTCTATATATTATATATTGGAGTGCAGGTATAAAAAAGCCTGTACTATAGAAAAAAATTTCATATATTAAAAATATAGGGCTGTAAGATCTACCCATGCCTTGTATAGGTATGTAAATTGATCATGTCCTGTACATGACGTGTCAGAGTTGTGTATGGACAACATGGATAGGATGAGAAGGTTGGCAACAATGTGGGCTTTGAGTGTTTCATCATCAGATTTTTAATAAAATGGATGGCTGAAGAGTTGTGAGATGGAGTGGATTGAAGCCTGTCCATTAAAGTAGGAAGATTGGCTATTTTAGTATAAGCTGGGCATTGATTGTACATATGTGTGAAGATGATAATCTGGACCAACTTACTAGCACTGGTTTAGCATGAAATATGTATATTGAGGATTATTTATCTTTTTGTCATGTGTGGATAGTTGAGAGTCATTGAGTTCAAACACCTATATATTATGTATTAGAGTGCAAGTATGAAAAAGCCTGTACTATAGAAAAAAATTCATATATTAAAAATATAGGGCTGTAAGAGCTGCCCATCACTTGTATATGTATGTAAATGGATTATGTCCTGTACATGAGGTGTCAGAGTGATGTATAGTCAACATGGATAGAATGAGAAGGACCCCCCAATGTGGGCTTTGAGTGTTTCATCATCAGATTTTCAATGAAATAGATGGCTGAAGAATTGTGAGATAGAGTGGATTGAAGCCTGTCCATTAAAGTATGAAGATTGGCTATCTTAATATAAGCTGGGCATTGATTGTATATATGTATGGAGATGATAATCTGGACCAATTGACAAGCACTGGTTTAGCATGAAATATGAATATTGGGGATTATTTATCTTTTTGCCATGTGTGGATAGTTGAGGGTCATTTGAAAGTCTGTGTTCAAACCCCCTATATATTACATATTGGAGTGCAAGTATGAAAAAGCCTGGTTTGGCACAAAATACGTATATTGTTCATTATTTATCTTTTCAACATGTGTCTGATCATGTGTGTCAGTAGTATGAGATAGTGTAGATAGTTGAGGATCATGTGAACCCCCTTTATAGTAACCTCTTTTTTGCTGATTATTTTATTGGCCAAGTGAGGTAAAAGTCTAAATTTTTAATTGGTCAATTCACAAAGTGAAGTGTCAAAACACAAATTCAATCATCAAAATATATTCATCTTTTAATATGATATTCACTTTAGTTTCATTTGTAAAAAGTATATTAATAATTTTTCAGATTATGAAAGTGAACTAAAGTTTTTTTAAAAATGAATTTCTCTTTATAATTATGAAAATATTTGCAAGTGGAAAATCTAAAATGAAATCTTACTCACCAACCAAAATGTTTTGGTGATGACATGATTTTTTAAGTTGCAGAAAAAGCAAATAATTTGTGTTAAAGTCTTAGCTATTTTTCTAAAATAATTTTAATTTTAGCATATTTTATCAAAATAATTTATAATTTGTCAAAAAATACATTTAAAATGGTCTAAAACATTCGTTTATCATTTTTGAAATGAAACAAAAACAAATCTTAACTTTTCAGTTATTGATATTTCATTTTCTTTGTGTCGAAATGTAACAGCCAATAAGATTCAAGAAGAGCCCACCTACTCTTTTTGTTAAAGTTTCGAGACCATTTTATTGATTTTTTACTTGTAAAATAATTCAAGAGAGGGCAGTATCTTACAGAACTTTTTCTAATTTTTCAAATGATGGTAAAATCTTAACTGTCCATTAAAAGTGACCGAATTTGAATGATCGGAAGTGGCATCAAATCTTCATGTTTTTAACCATGACTAGCAACCATTGTGTTAATATTGGAGTGCAGTTATAAAAAAACCTGTACTGTAAAAAAATTCGCTTGTATTCTCATCCTTGGTGTTCGCCTTAAGATGGCATTGATGCTAATCAAAAACATATACATATAACGATTCCAGGCCAGACCTAAATGATCGATTTGATCTAAAAAGATCTGATTTTTTAGATTTGTAATAAAATATTCTACTAACTAATACTATTATATGATGTTAGTTTTTTTCATTTTTGTAAATGTTTATTAATCTTATCTTGTATTTGAGTTTGTGTGTCTTTAAAGTTCCGGTGTTTTTCTAATTTTTTTGACTTTACGTGTGTCTTTTTAAAGTTACTGTCTTTTTTTTTTTTTTTTGCAAGAGTAAATCAATAATTTTATTCAAAAGCAAGATGTAATAAGTAAATATTTATTAATCTTATTTTGTTTTTGAGTTTGTGTGTGTGTCTTTAAAGTTACACGGCTTTTTCAAATTTTTTTTTTTTTGGATTTTAGGTGTGTCTTTTTAAAGTTACAGTATTTTTTTTTGCAAGAGTAAATCAATAATTTGATTCAAAAGCAAGACGTAATAAGTCGATGTTTATTAATCTTAGATTGTTTTTGAGTTTGTGTGTGTGTGTGTATCTTTAAAGTTATGGGGCTTTTTCTCATTTTTTTTTTGGACTTTATGTATGTCTTTTTTTTTAAAGTTACAGTATTTTTGGTCAAGAGTAAATCAATCATTTTATTAAAAAAGCAAGACATAATTCTAAATCTATCAAAAGTAACGTAATTTATATACTACAATTTAGAATTGATACCCGACTACTATTAGTAAGTACCGTCATTAAAAGACTCGATTGAAAAATGATACCAGACTAATTTCTGTTTTCTTTTTTTTTTGGGGGGGGGAGGACAGTAATGAATCAGAAAGTGGGTTGTTTTTTGTTAAGTCTGTCTATATAAAAAGGGTACCATTATTGAAATACTAAATTTAAAAATAATAGCCGACTAATTTGCGTTTCTTTTGACAGTAATTAATCAGAAAGTGGGTTTCTTTTTTTTGGTAAATCTTGTGTATATATAAAAACAAATAAACCGTAATTCAAAGACTCCATTGAAAAAAAATCAAACCCTGTTGAATTTGCTTTTTTTTTTAAAGACAGTAATTAATCAGGAACTGGGTTATTTTTGTTAGTGTGTAGATATAAAAACTAATCTTATTTTGAAATAATAAATGTAACAAAACAAAAAAAAAATAATACCCGACTAATTTTATTTTTCGGACAAGTAATTACTAATAATTAGACAGTGGGTTGTTTTTGTTTGAGCGTATATATATAGCGAAAGTAACTGGTCACAGACGAATTCTTGTGAAAAATGGTACTTTTCACGTGATCCTTTAATTTTTTTTCCTTTTGCACCCTTAAAAGAAATTTTTGAGGGTTATCCCTTCATAATGGAATCTTCAGGACATTATTACTAAACTTACAACAGTAAAGTAAGTTACAACACATTAAAAAAAATAGATGTCTTATCAAATTTAAAAAAACTACGACCGCTTCAAATACACACACTCTCACCCGAAACTACAGAGAGAATAGATATTCTACTATTACGAGAAAATGATGTACAAAATCAACTACTATGGCAGCCGATCAAGGCATTTCTTTCTCTTTGCTTTTAGCATACAAAAAAGCCATAACCGGCAGCCATCGGGAACTCTTTCTGTGTTTTATCATAGAAAGAAGTCTCTTTGTGATGGCTTCTGTTGCTGCCTCCTCTGTCCAACATAACATGAGGACTTTTCTGTGTTTATAATGTAGAAAAATTCCTCTTTGGTTGGGTGAAGGCCGGTGAAACAGTATATTTCTAGGAATTTACCTAGAAGTAGCGACATCTTAAGGCGAACACCAAGGATGAGAAAACAACCAAAAATTCATATATTAAAAATACTTTTAATAAATTTATCAGAGTAGCCAACACTCAAATAATCTTTATAAAATTGGCATTTTAAAAACAGATTAAATAATTGTAATGAGGTAGCTTTGTTTCAAAAAGGTCCACTTTATAAAGATTATTTGAAATAGTTAAGGCTTTACTTCATTAGCATTTGAAGTCAATTAATATATATATATATATATATGCTCTGCACACAGATAATGAAGCTATTCAATGTATGTAAAATTATTAAAAATTACCACCAAGCACTTTTGGGATAGTTTATAGTCCCATATTCATGGTGACTTATTACAGTTCCTAACCAAATACAAGTCACTATGAATTTGGGACTATAAATTGTCCCAAAAGTGCTTGGTGGTAATTTTTGATAATTTTACATACATTGAATAGCTTCATTATCTGTGCGCAGAGCACATAAATATATATTAAAGATTATTTGAATGTTTTTTTAAAATATATATTTATTAAAAGTATTTTGTTTAATAGTAATAATAATTGTAATAATGGGAAGAGTACAGAAAAATATAAATTTTATTTGTTTGCCTTTTAAATTGAATTCTTATAGAATTGTATGTAAAAATAATAATTTGTTTCAAAATAAGAAAATTGCTTGGAAAAGGAGTATTACTTTGAATAATTTATTGAATAATCTGCCCAAAAAAATTTAAAGAAAGATTATTCCTGGAGTAGTGTATACTTTCCTTTGCTTTTGTAAAAATGTATATATAAGTCAGAGTAGTTTGAGTTTAAATGAAAAAAATAAAGGTACATAAAAGCAGGATTAGAAATAAATATCTCAGCTCTGCTATATTATACATCCATGAAAAAGATACAAGCCACACTATTAGTATTTATGAGGTCAAGGTTGTCATATTTAAAAGATATGAAAATAAAAGAATTTAAAAATCTTTATTATTAAAAATGTATGATTCTGAAGTGATTAACTTGATTAAAAGTTAAACAGAGCAAAACTCTCCATACAGTATTGCCACCTGTGCTAGACAGAGTATTCAATGGATGCCAGAAGGCTTGTTTAGCAGAGGTGGCAATACTGTATGGAGAGTTTTGCTCTGTTTATCAACAATTAATGTGCTAGTATAGAAGATGTGATCATGTGATGCTTTGGCAATATTGTATGGAGAGTTTTGCTCTGTTTATCAACAATTAATGTGCTAGTATAGGAGATGTGATCATGTGATGCTTAATGGTTTATTGATTAAAAGTTCTTTTAGTATTAAGGATGTGTGGGTGTAAGTGGAATTGTGGGTAATATTTAATATATATATTTTTATTTTTTAGTCCTTTGCACTTGAGAAGTCTGCTTTTAGCAATGAAACTATTGATTGTGTTTAAAGTTTATTTTCTTTAGCTAGTTTGGTTTAATTCTGCATTAAAAAACTACAAGCTAACAACACTTTTTTAAGAAATCAAAGAATTATTAATATAAGCTTATTGTTAATTAATAAAGTCTTTTCATTTTTAAATATTTTTATTATCTATTTTAGTACATTTTTTTTATATTGATTGTAAATATTGAAAATATAAGTAAATTACAAATAACCATATTAAAATCAGAAAATAAAAAAAATTAAATGAACAAGGAATAAAAAAAATTGAAAGTAATAATTATTATTATTTCCTAACAAAATATAATATGGACAGAAATGTATATTTAAATAATAATCATTTTATTTAATAAATCATTTGACTAAATAAAGAAAATGCTTAAAATAATTCTTAAAGTACTTTATAAAAAATATTATTGAAATAAGTATAACATATATAGTATTTAAATATATGTATATCGTCTATACTAAACTTAATGTAATTATAAAGGACTTGAACTCAGACTTTCAAGCCCTCTATATCTATCCAATTTAGCTTATACAACCGTTACACATGTGAAAAAAATAAATGATCTCCAAAATATGTATTTCCTGCTGAACCAGCACTCATCAATTGGTCCAGATCACAACCTCTCATATATATTATCTGTGGTCAGATTATATTAACATAGCAAATCTTCAAACTTTAATGGACAGACTTCAATCTTCTCCATTCTCCAAACTCTTCAGATATCCATTTCATTGAAAATCCAAGAGTGGCATGCTCAAAATCCATGTTAATACCAATAACAGTTATCAGATAAAAGTAAGGGTATTAATCCTTTAGACATGCAGGCTACTTGATGGCACTGTTTATTTGCAAATTCACATAAAATATAACATTACCTGGCCGGCTTTAATTTTATTAGGTATTTTAATTGTTTTTTGTCTTTTTTTTTTACGTTGTTATTGTAATTTTTTTGTTCAAACTTTTTTTTATAAACATTGCTTTTTTTTTATAATACAAACACAGACATAAAATGGAACATTACTGGCCGACCTTAATTTTATTAGATATTTTAATTATTTTTTGTCATTTTTTTTAATGCTGTTAGGATTTCTAAATATATAGACTCATGTCCACTCTGATCTCATTCCTGGAAGATGATGTATTAACACACAAACATATGTCAACAATCTAACTGTATGCTCATCTCTTTTCTCCATCTTTATCTTTCATTAACTCTAGAATTCAAACTTAAGGAGAATACACATAATATTCTACTCCAGAGTATATCAGTATCACTCTCTATAATGTGCGAGTGTGAGACAAATTGAGAACTGAATATAGAAAAAACACAAATGACAGTCTTTAATTTAAAATCACTTATTTAACAAATTTATTCCCAATTAACATAATTTAGGCAATGAGGTTATAACAAAAATAAATAATTTGTTTAGATATAGATAAATATTCTTTGATTATTATAGTTGATATCATTAATCCTATCTCTGTTTCTCTTCAAAGAATACTAATCTAATATCAATACTAACAAAAATATAACTTATTATCATTTATGTTTATACTTGCTTACTAATTTAGAAAAATCATAATTCATTATCTCCAATAAGCTTATTGATGAGGTCACATCAGTACCATGGTGGTGTATGGGATCTCCCCTTCTATTGTGGTTTATTTCTACAAAGATAAGAAAAAATCAATCACACTAGAGATTATTAATTATATATACCAAAAAACAAATAACTAAATGAAGAAATAATTAGTAATAACAAACAAAATGGCCGAGAGTCAGCACAGCAGCCTTACAAACAATTATTCTGGCTTCACGGGTTCAATTTCCAGCCGATGCTTTGACACATGAAAAAAAGCAAATAACTGTCACTGTGCACATGTTGGCATTTAATATGTATAAATATAAAATCTTATCTCTCCCTTATGATGATTAAATGCATCTATAAACAAGTTCATGCCTAAACCTATATTTTATTTCAATTTAAAAATAAAGCTATTATAATTTTTCCCCTTTCTAAAATATTGAGTATATTTCCCCTTTCAATTTATTATAAAGGATATATATATATATATATATATATATATATATATATATATATATAATAAAAATGGCATCAATCTAAGATTAATTAAAAATCAATAGGGAAAATGATGTCCTCATTTATCCAGTTCATGATTCAGTTGGCGATGTTTGAGTGTTCTAGAACATGAAGGTGATCAGAATTTCTCTCTATGTCTGTCCTGCTTTGAGATGTTAAGTTTGCAGCTTCACATCTAAATAGTAAGGTTGATGCTGCTAGCAGTGTAGATGAATAGCTGCTACATAGAATTAAATTTGGTTTTACGGTCACAACTCTTCTCCAAAATGTAACATTCCCTTTAGAAGCACATTGTTGTATGGGTTTTTACACATGTAATTAATATATAGGGAGTTAATGTATAGTTCTTGAGTTAGTTGAGAAGCAAAATATTTGTTGTTGATACTCAAGTTAGAGTTAATCTACTTTCCAGCTTAAACTTAAAAATGTTCGTGTAATAGTAAATAGTTTAAAGCTGTTTTTGGGATTTATAATTCATAATCCTTTAATTGTCTGGGTTTAAATTTGCACACTTTTAATTTAGCTTTAATTCATATCCAATGAGATATTCTCATTCAATATTTCTTATTTAGATGACTGCAGACACTTCTATTCAAACCGCAAGTTCGATTTTTTGCTCACAAAATGTACATATTGGTTAGTCATAAGGGTTTTTGATCTAACTTTTGAGAAAGTCATTTGTTTATAACTTTTGCTAATCACCAAAACGAGGTTGTTCTATTTAATGTAAATTTGATGATTTCAAATGGCAGTTTTGTGTTCATGTATTGGATTGATTATTTACATTATTTGTTATGATATATATATATGATGGATTAATAACAATAAAAATGTATTTATTTCTTTCCCTTAAACGACAGCTGACGAGTGGTTTTTAACAAAGATAAATACTAGTGTCTAAATTTTATAGTTTAGTTTGGATTATGTATTTATCATATGTTTTTTAAATGTTTAATTATAAAAAAAATTAAACATTTAATTATATAAACAATTAATTGTTTTTCAACCTACAAGCTTGTGACCAATTTCATCTTTTGGTAATGAGTTTCATTTGATCTGCATTCTTATTATACATATAGTGTGCTTTCTATTATATATAGAGAATGTTGTTATTGTGGGTATCAGGTTTGAATTAGGTAAGGATGCCTTTAATGGTTATGGTGGGATGTAAGACGACATCTTACATATCTCCCCAGTAAAAGAGGTGCTAAAGATAAAACAATATCATTAATTCCTCCAATTTACTCTTTCTATTCTATGGAGTAGACTAAGGTATTAAATATATTGCTAGGGTATGTTGGCTAGGAGTTATAATTTATAACTGGCCCATCATCTAATATTAGGTTTTTTTGACTACTTAAGTTAGATTCTACCCTTGGGAATGTTTTCCAAAAATCTTCCTTTAATATATATATATATATATATATATATATTAGGAAGATTTTTGGAAAACATATATATATATATATATATATATATATACTTGATAATATAAGGTAGGAGTTATCTACAATTATATTTCTCCATATTATAATGAAATATCAATTTTTTTTATAATTGAAGACTCGACTACAAATGGAAATATGTTTCACTTTAGATAACTGGTACATTAATTAAAATATGATGAGTTTTAGAGTACCTATCCTTCTCCTTTTCTTTGAAACTTAGTGGACTTTATTTGATAACAATTAAATGAGAGTTATCATTACTTTCTAAATAAAATAACTAATTGGAGTAATCAGTCTCCAGTCATAGTAGTGATAGCGTGGTTCATTACTTTATTTAGAAAAAAATATATAAGTAATTTCTAAAGTTTAACCTTCCAAGTATATTATTAAAAACAAATTTTATTATGTGTATCATTCCTTTTTATGTTTTTCTAACTCAATATTATTGTTGGTATTCCTAATTAAGATTGTTATATGAGAGTTAAATTAATACTCTGTATATATTTAATCATTCATTTTTTTGACTTAAAATGAAAAAAAAAAATTACGCTTCTTTATGGCATGGTTTCCATATTTACACATT
The DNA here is from genome assembly GCA_028023455.1 of Epiperipatus broadwayi. Lineage (NCBI taxonomy): Eukaryota > Metazoa > Onychophora > Udeonychophora > Euonychophora > Peripatidae > Epiperipatus > Epiperipatus broadwayi. The sequence continues at coordinate 3,752,356 of JAQFVV010000051.1, forward strand.
GCAAGTCCCTTTGATTCCATTTCCATTGTCTCACTTTTATGCCTTGGTACTAGCACATTCAATGAAGGTAAATGGACCCTTGTATGTGTTTTAGAGACATTAATTCTTTTGGAAAACTACCATGTGGGGTTTGATAAATGTTTTACCTCCAACTGGTTTATTTTTATTTTTGCCTTATTTTGTGTGTTTTTTAAATATGTATGTATACTTGATCTTCTCAATCAATGGGTAATTCAACAAGCATAAGCATGAGTGTTTGAAAAAGAATTGGGGTAAGTTAAAATTGTTTTTCCTTCATAGTAGCTATGCTATATATTTTTTCTAAAGTATAAGATAAAATATCTTAATTGTTTACTCATTAATTACAGTATACTTTAAAATTTCTGGCATTATGGGCATGACTATAAGGTTACTACATTCCACTCTTTTGATATTTTGAAGCAAAATATATTTATTAATAGTACAGTTTCAACTGTTCCTAGCAGTTTTCATTAGATCTTATTATCTAATAAAGTGTATTTACTTCACCATTTTCTATCCCATAATGGTGGAGTAAAGAGCATTTAGTAGATAATAATATCTGATGAAGACTGCTAGGAGCAGTCGAAACTATAATATTAATAAATATATTTTGCTTCAAAGTGTCAAGAGAGTGGAATGTGGTTATTTTATGTTATATATTAGAAAAGCAAAAATAAAGAAGGAAAGAGGAAGAGAAGATATTGAAGATTATATTATAATATAATGTTACTATATATATATGTGAATACCTAAAGTATTACATGACCTAAATTGATGCTTGAAGCAATCTCCTCTATGATATGATAATCCATACAGCAGAGTTTATGTTGATCGTATTTACTATTACAATTTATCTTTTAAGCCTGATGAGACATTTGTGGAATAAATTCCTTATTAAGTCAATGTGAATGCTTCTTAAAAATGGTGTCTTTATACCAGATAAAATAACTTTCTTCTTTGCTGACCCTTAATCAAGATTTATTTGCAATTGGTACCTTCATCTTGTACTTATGGTACTGACTATTCAAGCATTTGGTAGTCATTGGGATATTATCCTTGGTATGATATAGCCCTCTATGACAAAGACTGCTTTTCCTATTCCTAGAATTGCCTTCATCATCATTATTAACACAAAATGTTGGATTAAATCTGTTCATTTTACTTACTTTAATTTTAAGTACCATCTACTGACTAAACTTTCTATTCCAATAGTCTCTTTCCTTATAGATAACTTTGGACTATCTTAAGTGAAACTTAAGACAATTAAACATGATCCTTTCGTTTAGAGATTCCCAAGCTTTACTATAACAATAATACCCTTTTCTGTAAGATTAGCATGACATTGAAGTATTCCATTCTGATAGCTGTCAAATAATTGAGGAAAAGTATCATTAAGAATCATTTCAAATTTACTCTTAATATAAATGTCATTACAGTGATAGGTTTTCAGACATTCATCAATTTTGTATGTTATTGATATTTCTATCTTAAGATCTCCCACAACACTTTTAATATCTAACTTTATTTTAGTTTTTGTAGGTTTTATACTATACTATGATTATCTTTAGATTCTTCTTGATTTAGTTTCAATTTAAGTTAGGAGTTTTCATGTTTGTTTTGTTTTGATGACCTTGTTATCTAGTTTGTTTTCAATTTTTTTTCAACTTCTTTAGCTTTTTGTTCACATCTGCTGTCCTTTTCATCTATCACTTTCACTAATGATATCAATTGAATAGTGACATCTGCTTTTGGGTCAGATTTCATGCATTCCATTTTTTAGATGAATCATGTCATATTTGATTTGAGCTTCATGTAACTTGGCTATTATATTTGAAAACCCTTGCTGCATGTTTGCTAACATTTGCTCCATCCACATCATTACTTGGCTAAATGATATATCATTTGTTGTATTTTTATATTGGACTATTTCCATCATCTAATATGTGTGTTGAATGTCTTTAGAAAAGTTTAATTTTTAGTTAAATATTCCAAATGCATTCACCTGTTAGTAGTATCACAGCAAACAGGTTAGTATATGCACCAACTGTTAGTAATATCACAGCAAACAAATGTTAATATCACAGCAAACAGGTTAGTATATGCACTAACTGTTAGTAATATCACAGCAAACAGTTAGTGCATATACTAACCTGTTTGCTGTGATATTATTAACATTTGTTTGCTGTGATATTACTAACAGTTGGTGCATATACTAACCTGTTTGCTGTGATATTATTAACAGTTGAATGCATTTGGAATATTTAACTAAAAATTAAACTTTTCTAAAGACATTCAACACACATATTAGATGATGGAAATAGTCCAATATAAAAATACAGCTAGAACACCATCGTCACAAACCTTCAGAAAAACACAATATATCATTTGTGTCTGCTTTCTCCTCTCTTTGTTTTTCTGGCATGAGAGTTACCTCTGGTGCTTGGATGTTTTTTGTTATATTCCCCCTAGATATACTAATGATGTGTTTTGTTTCTAAATTTTTTATAAAAGAACTCTCTCATCTTATCTTCTTCTGTATTAGATTGTATTTCAATTTCATTTTCTCTTTCATTAATAGTTTCCAATTGTTAAAACAGGCAGAATTCACTATATATATTTCCACACACAACAAGGCCATAAGCCAGAAACTAGTCTGGGGATATTGGATGAGAAGGCACTAGATGGGGATTTTATGCACAAGCCTTCTGGCATCCATTGATTACTCTAGCTTATTGTGTGTGGCAATATATATAGTGAGTTTTGCCAGCTTTAACAACAGTTATACACAAGCATAAGAGGTGGTGGTCATGTGATGTTTATTAGCTTCCAATTGCATCATTTTTATTTTGCTTCTAATGATCATGTACTTTATTATTTCATTATTTAAAATTATTTACTACTTTTCTTTCGTATATTAATCTTTATAAATATCTTTTATAATAAAAAGCATTGTGGAAAGATTTATTGCCATTACATTTTATGATACTCACCAAATAATAATTTTGTGTTTTACCTAAGTTGTTATTGCATTTGTCTTTTCATCTTTACTATTTTATATCTCACTATTTAATCTTTTTAATCAATTGACTACATGCTATTTTATGTGATTTTACTTTTTAGTAGTTTTTCATTATTCAAGTTCACTTTATCACATCACAGAAAAACTGTAATGAAAGATATTTAGATTTTATTATTTTTGTTATTGAGAATCTCGAATTGTAGCATTAATAGGAGATTCACTTACTCCATGACTGGATGTGCCATATGTAATAGAATGTAATATTAATATCAGATACAATGCACCATGAATGGATGCACCATATGTATTGAAACAGGTCCTAACCTTACATGACAGTAGATTTGATAGGTTGTCAGAGTGGATGAGAAAGAGTATCTATGATTTCTAATTATATAGACTCATGTACACTCTGATCTCATTCCTTGGAGATGATGTATTAGCACACAAGCATATGTCAAAAATCTACCTATACTCATTTCCTTTCTCCAGCTTTGCCTTCTGTTAATCCAGGAATTCAAACTTAGGAAGAATACACATAATATTATACTCCAGGATATATGAACACCACTCTCTATAATGTGCAAGTATATGACAAATTGAGAAGTGAATATAAAAAAAAACAGTCTTTAATTTAAAATCATATAATTAACAAATTTATTCACAACTAACATAATTTAGGCAATGAGGTTATAACAAAAATAAATAATTGGTATAGATAGAGATAAATATTCTTTGATTATTATGGTTAATATCATTAATCCTATCCCTGTTTTCCTTTAAGAATATTCATCTAATATTAATACTAACAAAAAGATTAAATTATAACTTGTTATTATTTATGTTTACACTTGCTTGCTAATTTAAATTTTATAAAAATTGTAATTCATTATCTTCAATAAGTTATTGGATCTTCCCTTTTATTGTGGTTTGTTTTTATAAATATAGGAAAGACCACTCACACTAGAGATTATTAATTTTATATATCAAAAAACAAATAACTAAATGAAGAAATGATTAGTAATAATAAACAAAAAGCAAATAACTGTCACTGTGCATGTGCTGGCCATTTAATGTGGAAAAATGCAAAATCTTATCTCTACCTGGTGATGATTAAATTCATCTGCAAGCAAGTTCATACCTGAACCTATATTTTATTTCAATTTAAAAATAAAGCTAACAACACTTTTCATTTTCCAAAATATTAAGAGTTTATCCCCTCTCAAACTATGATAAAGGAAATAAATAAATAAAAAAATAAAAATAAAGTAAAAATAAAAATATGACATCAATCCTAAGATCAATTAAGAGTCCATAAGGAAAATGTCCTAAAAAGATTATAAATGTCCTCATTGATCCAGTTAATGTTTCTGTTGATGGACTTCAAGTGATCTAGAACATACATAATGGGGATTAGAATTTCTCTCTTTATATGGCCTGCTTTGATATGCTGATCTTGTGGCTTCACATCTAAATAGAAAAGTTGATGTTGTTTGAAGCATAGATAAATAGATGCTATGGCAAATTAAATTTGGTTTTGGCAGTTACAGTTCCATAGGCGAGGATTTTCTTCTCCACAATGTAACTACACCTTTAGCAGCACTTTGTTGTATGTGTTTCTATATATGTAGTTAATAAAAGTTCTTGAGTTAGTTGAGAAACAAAATATTTCCTATTGGTACTCAAATTACAGTTGATCTACTCTCCATCTTAAAATTGAAAATACTTTTGTAATATTGATAGCTTAAAGCTGTTTTTGGATTTTATAATTCAAAATCCCTTAATTGTCTGGGTTTAAATCCATATGCTTTTAATTTAGCTTTAATTCATATCAATGATATATTTTCATTTAATGTTTTTTATTTTTATGGCCACAGACTTTTCTGTTTGAATCACAAGTTCAATTTTTCACTTACAAAATGAACATGTTGTCTTGCCTTGGTGGTCGAGAGGTCAGCGCGACTGTCTTGCACTTGCAGGCAGTTGCCCGGGTTGCGGGCTCGCGTCCCAGCCGATGCTATGACACTTAAAAAAATGAACATGTTGATTAGTCGATAAGAATTTTTGATCTTATTTTTGAAAAGATCGTTTGTTTATATCTTTTGCTAATCACCAAAATGAGGTTTTCCTATTTAATGTGAATTGAATGATTTCAAATGGCAGGTTCATGTTCATGCATTGGGTTAATTGTTTATGTCATTTGTTATGATTAATATATGTATATGATCGATTAATAACAATAAAAAATTATTTCTTTTCTTTAAGTTTTTTTTTTTATTTTCTTATTTGCATCTAAATTTGATCATCTTTTCTTTGTATTGTTATGATGTGCTAAATTACACAATTGACAAGAGGTTTTTAATAAAAATAAATATTAGTGTCTACATTTTACAGATTATTTTAGATCATGTGTTTATCATACATTTGTTAAATGTTTAATTAAAAAACATAAATGTTTAATTATAGAAACAAATAATTGTTTCTCAGCTACAGTGCTTGTGACCAATTTCATTTTTGGTAATAATTTTCATTTGATTTCCATTCTCATTATACATATAGCTCACTTTCTATTATATATAGAGAATGTTGTTATTGTGGGTATTGGGTTGGAATTAGGTAAGGATGCTTTTAATGGTTTTGGTGAGTTGTAAGACCACATTTTACAATATATATATATATATGTTAAAACGAAGATTTGCACGGGTTAAATATATAAAATACATATTTTGCGGGTTCATCCGTGTTAAAAACTTTTAATATTAATATACTGATGTTTCGACTTGGTCACACAAGCCATTCACAGAGTTATAAAAGGTAGAAAGACAGTTATAGAGGCGCTACAATCACTGATTTGAATAAAATGTTAAAATTCCACCAATAGCAAAAAATGTTAAATTTAGGAATGTTTTTTAAAAAAATCTTTCCAAATAGGAGGAAGTTTACATGTATCATCTCGCTTATTGATACAATCTGGCCTTTTAAGTATCTCAATGGCTTCTCTAATTTTGCATTGGTAGAGATTATCACATCTGGATATGATCCTGGTACTAAAAAAATCAATTTTATGACCTGAATCTATAGTATGGAGTGTGAGTTATAGAGGCGCTACAATCACTGATTTGAATAAAATGTTAAAATTCCACCAATAGCAAAAAATGTTAAATTTAGGAATGTTTTTTAAAAAAATCTTTCCAAATAGGAGGAAGTTTGCATGTATCATCTCGCTTATTGATACAATCTGGCCTTTTAAGTATCTCAATGGCTTCTCTAATTTTGCATTGGTAGAGATTATCACATCTGGATATGATCCTGGTACTAGAAAAATCAATTTTATGACCTGAATCTATAGTATGGAGTGAGAGTGCTGATGATGATGAGTGTTGTTTAACTGCATTAGCATGCTCATCTCTCCTAACACTGATGCGACGATTACTCATACCTATGTAAGAAGCTTTACAATTTTTACATGAGATTTGATAGACACCATGAGATTCAAGAGGGATTGAATCCTTAGGCTTGGTTATTATATTGCTGATCTTTTGATGAGCAGAAAATGCTGTATCTATATTATAGCATTTTAATATACGTCCGATACTGTCTGTAGTTCCTTTTACATATGGAACACAAATCCTAATAGCTGATTTATCATCTTTTTGTTTCCTATTTTGTCTATTTTGGGCTTGAAATAAGGCTTTTTTTTATAAATTTGTAATTATAACTATTTGCTAATAAAACACTATTAATATGATTTATTTCTTCTTTCAGATGTGTCTCATCTGAAAGGTTAATTGCTCTATTTAAAAGAGTTTTGGCTACAGAAACTATCTGAGTTGGGTGATGATGAGAATGGAAATGCAAATATCTGTCTGTGTGTGTATCCTTTCTGTAAATAGAAAAAGATAAACTATTTGGTGTTCTGGTGACTAGAACATCAAGAAAAGGGAGTTTTCCATCAGACTCTGTCTCCATTGTAAATTTAATATGAGGATGCATATTATTTAAATGTAAGAAAAAATCATCTAATTTATTTTTTCCATGTTGCCATATGACAAAAGTGTCATCTATGTATCTGAGCCAAATGAGAGGTTTTAAAGATGATGATTCTAAAGCATGAGTTTCTATATATTCCATGAATAAATCAGCTATTACTCCTGAGATAGGTGAGCCCATAGGAGTACCAAAAACTTGTCTGTAATGCTGTCCATTGTATACAAAATATGTATTTAAGAGACAATGTTTAATTAAAGCAATAATATGGTCTGGTAAATTGCAACGTTGTGAGATTATATTTAAAGCTTCATCAATTGGAATGTTTGTAAACAAAGACACGACATCAAAACTGACCAGAATGTCATTAGCATTAATTTTTAAACTTTTTAAAACAGAAATAAAATGAAGAGAGTTTTTAATATATGATTTAATAGATGGGATTGTAGGTTTAATGAAATCCGATAAGTATCTGGCTAAAATATGAGTTGGAGAACCTATTGCACTTACTATTGGACGAAGGGGGGGGGGGTATCTGGTTTGTGAATTTTTGGAAGTCCATAAAATTTTGGACAGACACAAGATTTTTCAAGAGGGATTATTTTATTTTTTATCTCTGTTTCAATAGGTGATTTATTAATAATAGCTTTTGTTGTTTTTTTCCAAATACGTAGTATGATCTCTTTTTGATAGTTTATAAGTTTTATCATTAAGCAGATCTAAAATTTTATTATGGTAAATGTCACGATCCATTACAACTGTGGCATTACCTTTATCAGCTGGAAGTACAACAATTGATTTGTCCGATTTTATATTATTTAATGCTTGTCTTTCTTTCTTTGAAATATTATTTTTAGGAAGCTTAGCTTTTTTAAAAATATTACAAATCTCAGCTCTAGCCAAATCAGCCGATGTAGAATCAATTTTATCGAGAGCTGATTCAACATTACAAACAATTTTCTCAAAAGGTATCCGGGAAGGTGTTAAAGCAAAATTGAAACCTTTTTCTAAAACCGAAATTTCATCTGTAGAGAGGGCTTTCCTAGATAAATTATAAACGGTTTTTTGATTTGGATACATAATGTTTGGGGATTGTGTTCTAATTAGCATTTGCAATTTTTTCTTTTGCTTTGCTGTTACAAATTCCGAATCTTTAAACGATCTAAAACTTGCAATACGATCAAAACTAGTCCACAGTAAAGGATGTATTTTATTACTAAGGAATAAACGTAAATGTAGCAATACTTTATCAATTTTGTCTAAATTTTTCCGAGTTTCTTTAATAAAAGAGTTTAAAATAATATTGCTAGTTTTCCTTAGAATTTTACTAACATTATAATTGTTCTTGTGAAACACAATTTTACAGCAAGTGGGTATAACATTGTGATTTTTGCATGCTAATAAAAAAGATAAATTACAAAGTAACTTACATTTCTTAATCCACGTTCTTTCAAATATACGAAGCTGTTTAAAAATTTCCTCCCCGTAGAGGTTAATAATGTTAAAATGAAGATTTGCACGGGTTAAATATATAAAATACATATTTTGCGGGTTCATCCATGTTAAAAACTTTTAATATTAATATACTGACGTTTCGACTTGGTCACACAAGCCATCCACAGAGTTATAAAAGGTAGAAAGACGGTTGTAGAGGCGCTACAATCACTGATTTGAATAAAATGTTAAAATTCCACCAATAGCAAAAAATGTTAAATTTAGGAATGTTTTTTAAAAAAATCTTTCCAAATAGGAGGAAGTTTGCATGTATCATCTCGCTTATTGATACAATCTGGCCTTTTAAGTATCTCAATGGCTTCTCTAATTTTGCATTGGTAGAGATTATCACATCTGGATATGATCCTGGTACTAGAAAAATCAATTTTATGACCTGAATCTATAGTATGGAGTGAGAGTGCTGATGATGATGAGTGTTGTTTAACTGCATTAGCATGCTCATCTCTCCTAACACTGATGCGACGATTACTCATACCTATGTAAGAAGCTTTACAATTTTTACATGAGATTTGATAGACACCATGAGATTCAAGAGGGATTGAATCCTTAGGCTTGGTTATTATATTGCTGATCTTTTGATGAGCAGAAAATGCTGTATCTATATTATAGCGTTTTAATATACGTCCGATACTGTCTGTAGTTCCTTTTACATATGGAACACAAATCCTAATAGCTGATTTATCATCTTTTTGTTTCCTATTTTGTACTTCCGGCTGAAAAGTAAGAAGTGTAAGGATCGGACATTTACCATAATAAAATTTTAGATCTGCTTAATGATAAAACTTATAAACTATCAAAAAGAGATCATACTACGTATTTGGAAAAAACAACAAAAGCTATTATTAATAAATCACCTATTGAAACAGAGATAAAAAATAAAATAATCCCTCGTGAAAAATCTTGTGTCTGTCCAAAATTTTATGGACTTCCAAAAATTCACAAACCAGATACCCCCCTTCGTCCAATAGTAAGTGCAATAGGTTCTCCAACTCATATTTTAGCCAGATACTTATCGGATTTCATTAAACCTACAATCCCATCTATTAAATCATATATTAAAAACTCTCTTCATTTTATTTCTGTTTTAAAAAGTTTAAAAATTAATGCTAATGACATTCTGGTCAGTTTTGATGTCGTGTCTTTGTTTACAAACATTCCAATTGATGAAGCTTTAAATATAATCTCACAACGTTGCAATTTACCAGACCATATTATTGCTTTAATTAAACATTGTCTCTTAAATACATATTTTGTATACAATGGACAGCATTACAGACAAGTTTTTGGTACTCCTATGGGCTCACCTATCTCAGGAGTAATAGCTGATTTATTCATGGAATATATAGAAACTCATGCTTTAGAATCATCATCTTTAAAACCTCTCATTTGGCTCAGATACATAGATGACACTTTTGTCATATGGCAACATGGAAAAAATAAATTAGATGATTTTTTCTTACATTTAAATAATATGCATCCTCATATTAAATTTACAATGGAGACAGAGTCTGATGGAAAACTCCCTTTTCTTGATGTTCTAGTCACCAGAACACCAAATAGTTTATCTTTTTCTATTTACAGAAAGGATACACACACAGACAGATATTTGCATTTCCATTCTCATCATCACCCAACTCAGATAGTTTCTGTAGCCAAAACTCTTTTAAATAGAGCAATTAACCTTTCAGATGAGACACATCTGAAAGAAGAAATAAATCATATTAATAGTGTTTTATTAGCAAATAGTTATAATTACAAATTTATAAAAAAAAAGCCTTATTTCAAGCCCAAAATAGACAAAATAGGAAACAAAAAGATGATAAATCAGCTATTAGGATTTGTGTTCCATATGTAAAAGGAACTACAGACAGTATCGGACGTATATTAAAATGCTATAATATAGATACAGCATTTTCTGCTCATCAAAAGATCAGCAATATAATAACCAAGCCTAAGGATTCAATCCCTCTTGAATCTCATGGTGTCTATCAAATCTCATGTAAAAATTGTAAAGCTTCTTACATAGGTATGAGTAATCATCGCATCAGTGTTAGGAGAGATGAGCATGCTAATGCAGTTAAACAACACTCATCATCATCAGCACTCTCACTCCATACTATAGATTCAGGTCATAAAATTGATTTTTCTAGTACCAGGATCATATCCAGATGTGATAATCTCTACCAATGCAAAATTAGAGAAGCCATTGAGATACTTAAAAGGCCAGATTGTATCAATAAGCGAGATGATACATGCAAACTTCCTCCTATTTGGAAAGATTTTTTTAAAAAACATTCCTAAATTTAACATTTTTTGCTATTGGTGGAATTTTAACATTTTATTCAAATCAGTGATTGTAGCGCCTCTACAACCATCTTTCTACCTTTTATAACTCTGTGGATGGCTTGTGTAACCAAGTTGAAACGTCAGTATATTAATATTAAAAGTTTTTAACGCGGATGAACCCGCAAAATATGTATTTTATATATATTCTAAATTTATTAATTTTTTTAGACCATAATTATTTTAGAAATCATTGAACTATAGACTATCCAAAGACATCCATAATTCATATGTTTATCTATACAGAATAATTAAAAAACAAAACAATATACTTTTACATCTATTTTAGAATATATATAAAGTTAGAAAACATTAATATAACAATCATTAGTGAAAAGCTTTGAATCTGAGAACAACATGCACCCATATCTTTAGATGTAATGCACCCTTCAGCACACATCTTTAACTTTTTAGCTATAAGTTAGAAATTAGTCTATAGATATTGAATGGGTAGGCCCTAGATAGGAATAATGCACAACTTTCTACCAACTATTAATTAATGTAACTTGCACTAGGTGGCACTATTGTTTGGAAAAAGTTGCCATTGTTTTACCTGCTTAAGTAACCACAAGAAAAAGTGTTCATGTGACATATAAATTATACTGTAATTTTATCATATTCTATGCATATGTAAATAAAGTTCATCAACCGAAAGCAGATGGAATAACTAGACAATAAAATATTACTATTAAGTGATGACTTTCATCATCAATGGTGGTAGTACGCTTTACTGACACATGTTGATTTGAATGCTACATAGTAAATTTTAATAAGTCTTATATTATTGAAAAACGTCTCCAAACTTATTTATATAATCAAATTAAGCCGATATGTTAAGTAAAATCTGATAATCAAAAAAAAAAAAAAAAGTAAAATTATATACATATAGTACAACAATTTACTTAGATACATAGAATATATATGTATATTCTAAGATTGACAACATTCTTTTTTAAATGTTTATAAAATTTATATTTCAAAAACGCAGTCTTTTTATTTTTATTTTAAAAAAGATACTTTTTTTTTACTGGAAGATTAAAACCGACACTTCTTATTTGGTTTATTTACATTTCAGAAACAGTTGCAGTAAACCCCATTTTTGATTTAAAAATACAAATAATCTTTTATCCGATTTAATTAGATCTGATTTTTAAAAACTTTGCTTTGTATGATATGACATTAATTTAATTTTTAAACTTACTATATAAACAACCATGATTAAATAAAAATAAATTATGCAATTTTATTTCCAATGCATAACAATATTCTAGCAAAAATAAATACGTTTGTTGTTTATAACATACTATAATATTCGTTGTTTTCAAGATTAGTTTTATTTTAAAATTACATCTATGAAAAATTATAGATATACATTTCTTGCTATATTAATACTATTCATTTGTAATAAATATAATTCATAATGTTAATTCATGGTTATAATTATGCTTGTTGTGAGCACACCATATGAGCCATTGTTTGTGATTTTCCATACTTTTTCTTCAGTTGTACTTTTTTTTAAAAAAAACAACTTAATGCCATTAAAATACTTATATTTTTGACATATTCTGTTAAAGGAATAGTTTAAAAAGAAAAATAATCTAAAAAATAAAATAACATCTCAGCGAATACAAAAATACAATGATAAGTAAACAATTTAAGCTAAAATATATTTAATAAAAAATTTTAATTCTTCATTAAGACACATTTTACTAAAGTCTAAGTTTAAATAAAAGTATATATTTTTTAAAATATTAAAAATTAACTTTCTGATTACAACAATTAATGTCCTAATGTAATATTAGAGAATCTGATTTGGCATTTGGAGGTCCCGAATCAATACTGGTGGTTGCAGGTCTGACTCTAGAGTTTATTATGAAGTCCAGAGCAATAAAGTAATTAGCTTTACAAGAACAACAACAACAAAAAATGAATATAAAAGACATTTTCTGTTTAATGTCAATAAACTTTCAATGGAATAAAAAGCAAATATATTTAAACAATACCTTGATGCAAACATCAAATATATTCTGAAAACAAATATTTAGTAATTTTACAAATAAAACATACTAAATATGAAAACAAATAATATTACCTGTAATTGTAATGTCAATAAAAACCTATCATGCATAAGTGCAGACAATTTTTTTCTCAGGAGAAATTCAGTAATGTGTTTATATTCCACCTAGATTATCTTCAAGGGCAGATAGCTATAAACTAAAACTAGAATCACAATCATAAGCTATTAAATAGTTTCTAACCATGAAAATTATTCAAAACTATTTTATAAATTATAATTTTTACTGTCAAATGATTGCAACAGGTTTTTTGGTTTAAAAATCATGCATCATACAGAAGAATAAAAAATATATTAGCATATCAGTTTGATTAAAAAATACTTATAATTCATTTATATATAATCTATATTGTAATATTTTATACATCTGGTGGAAAATGAAGGCAAATATAATCAAGTTTAAATAAATGGTATCCAATAATACTTAGTATAATATCTCAAATTGGGTAGACAAATGCAGTTGAATGGTGAAATGATATCTTATAGGCATATCAAGAATTATGGCAACTAACTTCTGACTTCCAGATCAGAATCATTTAAATTTTTTTCATTACAATAGTCTTTTCAGAATATTGGTAATTTTTCCAGATATGCTGTATAATCCTAAATAGTTGTCAAATAGTTTGTTAATACGCTTTTTTTCATAACTGACACTGGCAAGAATCACAGCACTAGATACTGTCTTTAGAATAGATGAATATTCTTCAGACATGGTACTTATTTTCCCACATTTTACCATTCTTTTCTATTTCATAATAAAGGAGTTATATTGATTTCTTAATTGTATTTCCATTAATAAATATATTATCAATTTATGAATTCAGCTTATTCTCATTATATTGTTATTGTTATGAATATTTACACATCAATAAATCAAGAATATATATATATGATAATTAAATGGAATTAAGTTAAATGCATACATTAATTGGTTTGAAAGGAATTATATACTCATTTACTATTAATTGAATTTTTATTTTCGTTTATTATTAAGTAACAATGCCTGAATAATATATTTATTAGATTAAAATAGGGCAATAATTCATTAATGTTTCAGAGTCATCTACCTTATTCCTAAAATGTTTATACTTTAAAAAAATATTAGTATAATGAAATTTTTTATATTAAACTTCATTTTACAAACAAATCTCGATCTTTGAAGAGGCAAAATATTGAAAATTTTTCACTATCTATCTATCTATCTATCTATCTATCTATCTATCTATCTATCTATCTATCTATCTATCTATCTATCTATCTATCTATCTATCTATCTATCTATCTATCTATCTATCTATCTATCTATCTATCTATCTATCTATCTATCTATCTATCTATCTATCTATCTATCTATCTATCTATCTATCTATCTATCTATCTATCTATCTATCTATCTATCTATCTACCTACCTACCTACCTACCTACCTACCTACCTACCTACCTACCTACCTACCTACCTACCTACCTACCTACCTACCTACCTACCTACCTACCTACCTACCTACCTACCTACCTACCTACCTACTTTATCTATCTATCTATCTATCTATCTATCTATCTATCTATCTATCTATCTATCTATCTATCTATCTATCTATCTATCTATCTATCTATCTATCTATCTATCTATCTATCTATCTATCTATCTATCTATCTATCTATCTATCTATCTATCTATCTATCTATCTATCTATCTATCTATCTATCTATCTATCTATCTATCTATCTATCTATCTATCTATCTATCTATCTATCTATCTATCTATCTATCTATCTATCTATCTATCTATCTATCTATCTATCTATCTATCTATCTATCTATCTATCTATCTATCTATCTATCTATCTATCTATCTATCTATCTATCTATCTATCTATCTATCTATCTATCTATCTATCGAGGATCAAGAAGAGGACAAGTAAGGGAAGTTATGCAAGTGTAAACTCCATCCATAAACCTTAGATAAATAATCAAACAACTGGCTTGCCTTATCATGTTTAATACCCTACCACGAAGACCCAATGGGCAACCATAGTTAAATACACTTCTCACAGAGAAAAAGACCATCTCATTACATCTAGTGCAGTCAATCAATGGGTATTAGTAGTACCATTTTCATCATCCAGTTGCATATGGCATCTAATGATTGAGCAATTTTGTTTTCCTATTGCACATTTCCAATCTACTACACATGACCATCCCATTATACATAGTGACCAATGAATTGTGGTATGAAGTGAGATGGTTATCCATTTCTTTACAATACATTCAACTTTATAGATAACTAATATATTTATATACCTGATGATCCACTGACTGGTATGATTTGAAATCTAATATTCTTAGCAGAGGTCTATGGTCTGTATAAATTGTAAATGTATATCCATAGACATATTGGTGAAACTTTTTGACTGGAAATATGATTGCTAGTACTTTCTAATTTTGTTGTCTATTTTAACTGTTGTCAATTTTTTGGATACATATGCAATTGGATGTTTAGCTCCATATACTTGATACAAAATAACTGCGTAGACACTGTAATTTGAAGCATCATTAGTCATAATTATCTTCTGGTTATTTTTATAGTAATTAACCTGAAACTAACAAGTCGTTTGCTCTTTTACATGCTATATCATATTCAACTCCCCATTTTCATCGTTATTTTCTCTTTAACAGTTCATGTTAGCAGAATTTACATAGATTTTCTTTTCAAGAAACTCAAAAAAGTTCAACAATTTTATGAACATGTGCAAGGTTTTAACAGTTCTCATTTAGATGTGTTTTTGACAGCTCTCACATTTTCTGGATTTGAAGATTAACATAACCCAAGAAACTTAATTTCCATAGTGGACCATATTCACTTTGTGGTATTTAGACATGCACCAAATCTCTCTAGTTTTCACATAATTGGTTTATATATGCTCTTAATTCATTCTCCATTTCAGCAGTTATCAAAATGTCATCTAATTAAGGGATGACTCCATTCATTCTCTGTAAGAAACCATTCATTTTAGCTTTGAACACAATTAGGATGATAGTTATTCCATATGGAAAGATTATTACATCTAAATAATCCCACATAGGTTTTTATTGTTAAGAGTTTGGCTGTTATTGTTTTTACTGGATTCTGATGAAATGCAGTTTGTAGATTAATCTTAAAATATGATGCTTTTTGTAGTGATGCTATGAAATTTATGAATCACTCAATAATCAGTACATAAAAAACAATTTCATCTGATTTTCATATTACAATGATGGATGAAACCCATACTGACTCCTAAGTAGATATTATAATTTCCTTCTTTACAAAGTCTTTAAGCATTTCTTCCACTTTGTTTTTCAAAGCAAAAGAGACTTTCCATAATCTGCAAATAACAGTACAAGCAGTTACCATTAACTCTATATCAATCAGCTGTGTTTAATGTTGAAATGTCTGACGTAAACAACTGTGGATACTTTTCACAGAATTCTGATTCCAACCAAACCTCTTTTTATTTTATTCCAACTGGTTCTTATTTTTGTTATTTTATTCTAATATCTAATGGTTTAATCCAATTTCTACTTAGAATCACACATAAAGCTCTCTTTACAATATATTTAGTATTAATTTTTCAATCTCAGATTTATTCTCATTAGCACCTCTACAATCCCTTATATATATATATATATATATATATATATATATATATATATATATATATATATATATATATCCAGTTTCCATTTTTATCAGATTCAATTAAATCCACCGTATAATCTTAATTTCCTTATGATATCTGATAGATTTTCATTGTTTCTTTTCACAGATATAAGTGTCCAATACCCTAATTATTATCAATATCATTAATTTTTTTGATATTAGTCTCATGCTTGCACATTCCTTCCTTGAATTTACAGTCCAGTGACAACTCACTTTTAATTTTTCTCTGTTTATTCCAAACTCATGAGAAAGGTCCCACTTCACCACACATATGACATTGATCATTTTTAAATTTACATTGTTTTATATGGCCTTTATCACTCAACAGCAACATGTGCAAGTGCTATCCATGATCTTTCAATTCATAGTCTTTCCATGTGGTCTAATTATCATCATTGTCATTTACTTTATATGTTATTTTGAGCTATTGCATTATTCAACATGGTTTCATTGACTATAATATTTTCAATAGCATGGGTATAATTTGATCCAGTAACTCATTCATCACAATAACTTCTTGAGAAGCATATCGTCCCATTCGTTACTGAAATTGAAGTCTTTAGCAAGCATATGTAATTCCATGGTGTGTTCCTGTAATTTTTCACATAGTGACTGTCTTCCATTTCTAAGCTTCATATATGCTATGTGTTTAGATGTAGTAGACTTAAAATGTGTATTTAACTTCTCTTTTTTAATTTTTCATATGGAATATATTCTAGTATTTTTGGATCACACAATCAGTTATCTATCTATAATACTTTTTTACTTACCATTCACTATAATTTTGATTGCTTTGTTTTATTCTCAACAATGTTATTAATATATTTTTCTACATGCATAAAATGTATATTTGCTATCCCAATGCATTGTTCACACCAAAATGAGTCATAGAGCTAGTTTTCAGTGCCATTTTATTTCCCATTTTTAACTCCCCATTATTGTCTCTTTTTTACAAAGTAGTGGACTGTGCTAATCAGCTATATCCAGCATAATCTTATTATTATCAGCTGAATTTAGAGCAATATTTAAGTAAAATGAACAAAAACACAGAAAATATTTTAATTCTGTATGAATAAATAAATATAAATATTCATCTGATACAACTAACTTGCTTGAAAGTTATTATTACATTAAACACTGTAAAAAGTGCAATATACATTTCACAATAGATATTCATAATCATATCTATGGTACTATTATAGTACTCTACCCTCATCCTCTCTCAACAGGATATATTCAAAGCTGTTGATCACTCCCTGCTCTGGATATTTTTAAAAATTGTACCTGCTTGATTTATATATATCTACATAGTAAGTAGACATATTGGCATTTATTAATTTTCTAGAGTGTCAACAATAAGAGTTTAATGAATATTATGTTTGAGCATTTGTTATATAAAAAAATTAAATTTTATTTAATGCCACCTTATACACTTTGAATACACCCCCCCCCCCACACACACAAATATATACATAAATTCGGATATTCTCATGGATAAATGATGAATTCATAGTATTATTTCCAGAATCTTCCATGTAATAAAATTGTAATAGCTAAATAGCTAATATTTCTATACAATACAAATACTTTCCTAAGGGCATTTTCTTTTTCAAATCATAAGTATGTGTGCGAACAGATTTAAAATCATTATTTTTCTTTTGTTATTTTTTCCTCATTCTCAAATTTTATTGGTTGAAAAATTAAAAAAAAAAATTTTATGCTCCAATATCTTTTTCCAAATTTTGTTAATTTTCTTTATTTCATACTTTTCATTTATGCTGTTGAGCCTTTTAAAAAATATAGCTTTCCTTAGCAATCTCTGGTCATATTGTTCAATTTTTGCCACAATATGTGTTTTTTTAAAATTGATGTCATGGTTAGTTAATTTAATGTGTGAATAAATTGCTGATGAATTAGACTTTTCTCTAATTGCCCAAATCTCTTTCTCCTTTCTTGTGTTTATTCTATGATTGCTCTGTGCAGTGTATGACCCTCCAAAGGAATTTTCTCTTTAGGGCATGACAAGATGTCATTAATTTTTCTGATGACAGACATTTTCACAAAGATATCTATGCTACTGAAAAATGCTTACTCATAATAGTTTCGATCACAAAATTATTAATAGGGCTTATTATATAATAATAAAAAAAATTGTATAATTAAAAAATTAAGACTGTTCTGCCATATATAAAGGAGTAACTAATAAAAATTGGTAATGTTTTAAAAAAAATCCATTCAATTTATACTATATTAAAAAAAATTATTAAAGTATTTCCATACCTTAAGAGAAAATTTCTTTGAAGTTCCATGGTCTATATAAAATTCCATGTGGAATTTGTTTCCTTTCATATATTGGACAGACTAATTGTAAAGTAAATATATGAAAGGAAGATCACATTTTGGCAGTTAGAGAAAAATCTAATTTATCAGCCATTTATTCACACATTAAATTAACTAACCATAAAATCTATTTTAATAAAACACAAATTCTGGCAAAAATTGAACAATATGACTAGAGATTGCTAAGGGAAGCTATACAGATTTTTAATAAACTCAAGAGCATAAATGAAGTGTGAATTAAAAACAATTAACAATATTTGGAAGAAGTTATTGAAGAATAAAATATTTTTTAAAACTTCTCAACAAATAGAATTTGAGAATGAGGAGAAAATAATAGAAGACAAAAATAATGATTTTAAATCTCACCAAAGACATTATTTTGATTTGAATAAAAAAGCTTTAAGGAAAGTACTTATTATACTGAAACATTATATATATATTGTGAGAGAACCATATGAGCCTCATCTAAAACAATTTGTGTTTCTTTGTGAATTTAACTATGCCTATATCGAATCAATAGATATAAATAACATACACCTATCTTAAGCTTTTCATATATCAGCTATATACATAAACTAGTTAGTATTATAAAAATAATTCTAAAAATGAATTATTCTAATTTGTTTATACACACACATAAATAAATGTTTCCAACTAATAGTATTTTCTTTTATTAACTAAAACTTGACATTTGACAAAGCCTTAAGTCAACATTGCATTTTTATCAGTTGAAACAAAGGAAATAAATGTTTAAAGTTCATTACAAATTGTATATTTTAAACAATAGAGAGCGTGAGCATGATTATGTGATATGCTTGCAGAAATTAATCCAAGTATAAAAACGAACTAATATTATTATAACAATAATCTTCTATTTAGTTATCAAGGCAATAACTACGTCTGTAAATTTAAATGTATTCGAATTTAGAACACATTTAAGAAAAAAAGATTTACTATTTTAATTACTTTCTTCAAGTAATTAATTTACTTACTTTTAATATTATAAAGAACTATAAAAAAATAATCATTAAAATTGACAAGGTTATAAGAGAAATCAACGTCTTCGAAATGAGTTTTCAAAATATATGTTTAAGAAGACTAAAATTTATAAAGATGTTCTCTGGCTAGACAATTTCTGCCAAGGATTTCTGCTGATGTTTTAAACCTCAACATGTAAGTTTATTTCTACTTAATGCCTAAAATATAATCATCGAAATTCCCATTTAAAAAGCTGCCTTAATAATGGAATATCTTAATGAAGAAGATGTTAAATATTTTACTATGCAAATATTTAAAGGAATGAATATTTGGATGGCCTCTTCGAAGGATGATCAATGAACTTTATCTTTCAACATTCATCACCATTTTATTTTGTCTAAGGAGGGATGTACAACCATTATTCTTTATCATCTTGGATTACTTCATTGTGTACTTTAAAAACTCTTAAACTTTATTTCCTTTGTGATAATTATATTTACGTGGAGAAATTATTTCATATATTAAATTGATTTTAACAGAATAAGTGGAGAACTGATAAGATGAACATTTTATTTTTATTTATTTAATAAAATTTAGAAGTTGATATTTTGATATATGCTCTGATGAAAGTGACGGCTGACTAAGGTAAAAGTTTTTAAATTATTTCAATTTGGAAGTATGTTTTATTATATTCCAAATTGAATCTTACCTGACAATTATCATAATTTCTTTTTAAACAATAATATAACTAATATCAGAATACAGTCTATTATTAATCTAGTGTGAATGGATGTTATCTTATATAGACATATAACACACACTGAATCATTTTAATGACACAATACGTAGATTTATAATGTATGGTGGTATTATTTATATTACACATGATTTTAAATTATATATATATATAAATAATTATATTATGTTTTTTTCTGAATGTTAAATAGTTTATTATTGTATATATATAAGCATAGATTATAACTCTAAATTTTAATATTTTTAATTATTTATGTGATAATATTTTTGTTTCTTTTACGGATTAAAATGTGTTAAATTTGATTTTAAAATTAAACAGGTCGTTTGTTTATTTTATTTAGTCATTTTATAAAACCAATAATTATAAATATACATACTCGCGCATTTATATATTGAATCAACTTAGTGATTTAATATTTATAAAAAAGTTATATATAGCTTATACTAAATTTATCATTACTATGGGATATTTGTGGAAATGCCTGAAGAGAGTCAATTGCGATTTCTACTCTGAGCTCGAATTCCGAGAGTAACGAGGTTATTAATAGAGGAGTGGATTGGATTATATTTTAAATCACATCATCCATGGCATTCTATAAGAAGACTCATGTTCCGACTATAGGTAGATGTGACTTCCTCGAGTCCTGAAAAGGATCATCCCATTATAATATATATATATTTCTAAATAATACATGGGCAATTTAAAAATATTGCAGTTTGTAATATTAATTGACTATTTATTAGTCTGCATTACAGTGACATGTTTATTTCATGTTTAAAGAAGTTTATTTAAACTTCAATGTATTAATATTTCATACTCTGTAGTCAAGTTGCAAGCTTTAAGTGCCCATATATATTCAATGGACCATTAGTAAGAATGGATTCCATTCTTGCTATTAAAAGGTGTGAAGGTTGCCTTGACAGCAGTGAGAAATATTGATCACTATATTTTACTGTGAATGTTTAGGTGGTTACTGGTTGGAACTTAAATATATATATATATTGTAACCTTCTTTTCTATGCTGGAATCGTATACTAATCTGGCCGCACATTTTAGGGGAACCAAATCCGCCTTTGTAACCATCTCTCATATATGCTAGCAATCGTATGAATCAGGTATGACATTTTAGGGGCACCATATCCACCTTTGTATAACCTCCTCACCTACACTAACACTTACACTTTTACTTAATTCATCAATTATGAACACATATAACCTTCCTTCATACACTTACACTTATCATGCCTACACGTTTGGGTGCCAACTCCCATTGCAACCTTTCCTCATACATTTTTCCATCTAAATTCCTTTGTAACCTTTCCAATCCATCCTACAATTCCCTCACATACAAATTATGTATTCAAAAATTAAAAAGTAAAGACACAAAGATATTATTTTCTGACTATTGAACTGATTAGCATGAAACTATAAATCTAAAGAAGATTACAAAGTGATTATAAAGATAATAACTTCTGGTCAAACTAGCTTTAAAATTCCAAACAAAATATTATAATATAAAATTTACTATTTGTCAAACCAATAAATAATTAATCTGGTCTATAAAAAGAATATGATATTGGAATTATAAATTAAGTAGTAAATAAATTAAGATATAAATAATTAACTGGATGATGAAGATAAATAAGAATTGAATAATAAAATGAACTGAGTCTAAGAGCAAAGAGAAAAGAAAGATGTGTTAGAATACTGAAGAATTAAGATAGCAATAGAATAAAAGCTAATGACTGATTAAGATGGTAATGGAATAAGAGCTAGTGAATGGTGAATTAATTATGATAATAAATTAGGATGAAATAAAAACGAAGAAATAAAGAAAGATCAAGATGACCACTGAGAATAATGATGATGATGGAAGATGATCTCCGCACTATAAACTAATATCGAATTAAAGAATAGAAAGATAAACTAAAGTAAAATATGAATTCCAAGCTTAAATTAAAACAAAATATAAACTCAAAATCAAGGAAGAACTTTACAAGTTAAGTTATGCTGACTATAAAACAACTGTGAAAATAAACATAACTTAAATTAAAGTCCAGTAAACAATTCTAAATATAAAAACTTAACCATAAATTTAATATCATACTATGAACTACTAACTTATTCTTCTCAGGGTTCAAATAAATTAACTAGTATTCATTTTCCAGATATACTTGGGTCAGTGAGAGGGATTTTGCCACTACCCAACTATATCAGACAAAATTGCTGATGAACACTTAGAATTATTAAAATGTCTAGCAATCTGAATATTAACTGAATATGAAATTTAACTCTATCAAGTACACACAAACTCTTAATTGAGCCACATCACTTACAAATTCTCTGCTTTTCAATAATTAGAATCTATGTGATCATAGACTGACCGGTCAATGATGTATTTGATGGTTCAAATCAATAAGCTATATCAAAATTATTTATTCCATCTTCATTGTATTATTTAAAATAATATATGCATTTCAGGTGAAGAATATTCAAATCACAAAGTGATGATGCTTTAAATATACTATTAAAAGATATAAAAGTATATCACATTTATTAGGATATTAATGTATAGTAAATTATACTACATTGATTAATGATGAATTTGAAATAAAAAGATAATGTGCAGATAGCAATAACGATAATAACAATGTGGGTGATGGCTAGCAATAATACCACAGACAACTAAATAACAATTTCAAAATAAGATTTATTTACATTATTTACAAAGTTTATTAATATTACAAACAGTTAAACGTTTATTTTTAGAAAACATATATGAAACAAGGTATTTTCTTTAACGATATGTATGGTGAATGAATAATCAAATACTATAATACTCCTATTGTCCCCATAATTGTTAGTTATGTTTACACTATTGGGTATGATAAGACAGGTATAGAACACTGCTTGGCATAAATAAGCATTACAATCCAAGACAAGCATGTTTTTTTTAAATTATAAAAGTAATTGACAACTTACTATTTAAACTTAATGCTGAAAACAGGATTTTTCAGTATAGCTTTCTTAGCTGATTATAAAAATATACTAATGATAATTATGACACTAAGTACAATTGTAAAATTATTCTTGGGTCTAATTTGTTCAATATGAATTTGGTTAACCATACAGTTAGATTTTTATTATTTAACCTAAAGAATATTCTAAATATGGATACAGACATTAAGAGTCAGATATATATACGTGATATTAATCCTCCCCATGTCCTTAAACAATCATACTGATTATAAAAAGGCTTTACCGATCCACAGGGAAATTACTACTTGATGAGCATCAATGACTGTGGGTATGTGTGTATTCCCTGTTATGCTAGACATAAACTAAATCTTATAATTCTTAATAAGTTTTGTTGGTCAGTTTTGTAGGCTTATCCATAAGTTGCCATAGATTAACTCATACACTATTTATTTTAACTAAATACTATAGGTGACAAGTGTCCTTGACACTAACTTTATCTTATCATTGCCAAACAAAATTTTAAAATACACAAAATATCTTCACCATACCCAGTGAGAAAATCACTCCACTTCCTCCTAAGGGATAAGATACTAAAAGAGGCTCTTCACAACAACCTTACCTCATTGTCTGATATGGCAGATTCCCATACCTCTTTCCTGGATATATATATGTGGACCTTGTCTCAACACAGGGAAATAAAATATGTGCCTTAAAATATAACCCTCTCTCTAGGGACTAATAATGCTACTTAAGCATGCTTTATTTATTAGCCTCAATACAATAATCTGCTCATGGTATGAGTGATGGGTGAGACTATTCTCTATCTGCCCATGCATCCTATACAAAACATAGTGTTTAAAGCAGCTTTATTTTCATATATCAATCAGATGTACTCTTACAAATCTTTATCACTACAGTGTCAAGATAAACATAATTTTCACATTAAATCTAAAGATAAATATCTCACTTCCTAATGCAAAACTGCTAGTGTAAGAGACAAGCCAAGATTTTAGAAGTCAATTGACTTGAAAATATTTTACAATAATTATAAATATAGCTATAACAAGAAATACTACACACAGTCAAAATAACATAGCAGATTATACACTAACTTGGACATACTAATTATAGGCAAACAGTAATAAATGTGTATATGGTAATTTTATAATATAAAATAACTAGGTTATCAAAAAGAACTCCTACCACACCTTTAATGATTGACTCTATCTGTTTATCTGTAATAAATTATTCACATGTGTAAGAAATGAGTATCTCTATCTTGTAAAGCTTGGTATAATATTAACCATTATAACAATCTGTAAAAACAATTATGTGTATCATTTTGTTTACAGACCTATTATAAATTTGTCATAAAATATACCTTAATAATGTATAAAATTCATATATAAACCTTTGATAACATGAAAAATACCAACAAAAAAAAACAAATATTATTAATATGATATTCTATTCCCTTAGTTCATCCATTTAAGTATTTTAATATGAGCTAAACAATGGAAAAATGAAGTTATTTAGGACACACAATTCAAAAATGATGTTTTCATAATATTTTTTTCCTTTTTCCTTTCTTTATACCTATGTATTTTGGCAATACAAACAAATAAGGCCTTCGAAGATTTTTATAGAAACAAACATCTTGAAAAGAACAAATAAACGCTTAAAAATCTTTCTACAGCATTTTATCCAAAAATTTAAGCTATCATGTAAGTATCCAGTTTTCCAAGAAGGGCAATAACTTTTGTTAAATGCACTTATTGATTTTGCTTATTTTTTCTGCAGCAATTTATTATAACAATAATCCGGAATAGTTCGAATCTTTTAAAACATTTTCTGCATGTATTATGTCCCGATTTCTATAATACCAAATATTATACTTTGAGATATAACAATTTCTATGAACTATTAATACCGTGGGTTGAGCATTTTATTTGCCTTTACAGGTATAGGATATGTCTTTTAATTTTTGTCATTCTTTTTCTTTTTGAAGAAAAAGCAACACTCCAAGAGATTAGCTAGTCAATTTTCTTTTGCTGGATAGAGCAATAATATATAGCATAAGTTCCCACATTTTCAAAATCAATTAATTTTTCTTCATCAAGTGTTGTTAACTGAGAGGTCATCGCATCTGCCTTGCAAGCAAGTAGTTGGTTGCAGATGGTTGTGGGTTCGCGTCCCGGCCGATTCTATGACATATGAGGAAAAAAAATTAATTTTTCTTCCTTTCAATTATTATTAAATGAAAGTTTTTTTTGACCAATTCTGAATTTGTATAGTGTTAGTTTATCAGTATTTGTGGTGATTATTATTATTATTATTATTATTATTATTATTATTATTATTATTATTATTATTATTATTATTATTATTATTATTATTATTATTATTATTATTATTATTATTATTATTATTTTAAAAAAAATCTATGAAGATTTATTATTTTCCTTTATTAATCTTTACATTAAATGAGTTATAGTTACAATTATAAACATGCTTCGCATTTATTAATAGTATAATCGTTTTAGTATTACGATTTTCCATAGCAAAAAGTTTTAGCACTTTTAACAAAAGCAGACGACTATTGTTTTCTTTAATCTGATTAAATATAATATAAGTTTCCATGTTTATAAATTGATCAAATATTGTATTATTTGAAATAAAAATTCACTTGATTCAATTACAATTTCAAAATCTATCCAAGTGATTTATTTATGCAATTATTTTTTTATGATAATAATTCAAAACAATATATATATATATATTTCTAAAGAGCGCTTACGGTTTTTCTTTTAGATTTAAACAATTTAGACAAAACTTTTAGATTTATTTTATGATCAAAGTTATTAGATGTAAAATAAACTTTATGCTTACTATTTTCTTTTCCAGCTTAATGCTGAAGTTTCCTCTTGTAATAGATTGATTTATTAATGTAGTTCTCATTTGCCCTCTAGTCTGGCTTTGTAGATTTTCAATCAATGAATTGTAGGTCAAAACATATACTAGGGTAGAAGTTTTTTTAACTCTATACTTGAAAAATTACAATATCATTAAAATTTGTTGAATTCCAAAATAGTTTTGTAGATTTTTTTCCAACTTTTTCTTGTTTGAAGTTTACAGGTGAAGAATTGAAGTCTTGACTCTTGTTTTTCCTTTTTAGACTCCCCTCCCCCTATCTGTTAAGTTATTTATTATTTTTATTGCAAAGGATTGTGGTACATATAATGGATCAATAATATAATAGTGTGAATACTAATTAATAGCTCTCCCTCTATTGATAACTAATTAGACCATTTCATATCAATTTAAACTACAATACAATATACTTGAAGATTGTTTACAAAATTTAGAAGAATTATAAATTGATTTTTTTCTTTTTTAATTATTGTTTAATAATAATAATAATAATAATAATAATAATAATAATAATAATAATAATAATAATAATAATAATAATAATAATAATAATAATAATAATAATAATAATAATAGAGTACTAAATATTTTTATACTTCCAAATTGATTCAATGCCATTAAATTATCATTTTAAATATTATTGCAAGTAGACCTTATGACAAAATGTATATGACCTTCATATCCACTCTATCAGATTTTCTAGTGTATCTCAAACAGTCTATGTTTCCACCACTTTTAGAATATTTATTGGTGAGCTTTTACTCAATTTGAAAATTATAATTTAACAAGCATTTCAACCTACTACTGATTTTATACACTGATTTTCAATATATTATAATTATGCTAATTGAAATTTAAATTTTTTCACACTGGATCATTTGAATAAGGTTTAAGGTAGTTGAGCCAAAACATATAGTTGCAATATATATTGTTAAAGCACACAAATTGACAAACCATTAATTACAACACATATTTAAAATCCCAACTTAATTATACTGCAAATAAATATTTTAATTAAATTATCAGACAGACATAATAACTAACATTTGGCAATTATCACTTTGTTAAATGTGTTATTATTCAAACACAGTATATTAAATAAAATCAGATAAATAAACATGATTAAGAAATAAAAACTAATATTAAATGATATCAAATAAATTGTTTTATTTTTATTAACAAATTACTTATATAAATATTCATTAAAAATGACATCAGCAATGGATTGATATGATGATCACAAACTTGTTTTTAGTTGAACAATGAATTTCTTCTCCAAAGAGAGATAAAAAATTTTATCTGCTGAAGAACCTACAATTTTTTACACAGCTGATTCAAATTTAAAATTCAAAGAGAAACATCACCCAAATTTGAATGGAAATACTATTAAAACCAATATTTGAATATCTGAGAAAATGAGAACGAACATAGAGAATTAAAGTTAACTAAATAAGGAATTCAAAATTAAAATCGGTCGTTTACTCTTAGCATGTTGAAAACATTTGAGGGCGTAATTTTTATGTAAAAAAACAGACTTATAACGTTACTGGGCCGTTGTTCTTTTTTTCAACTTGAAAGTGCTTTTTTGATTTACAATAAAATCATAAATAATGAAATTTATCTAAAATAAATAAAAAATAAATTGGATAAACATTTTTTTTTTAATTTTAATTTTTCTAAAATGAAATTTGTAATTTAACAAGAATAAAAACAAATAAAAACAACAGGTGACGCAAATAAAAAATTTTAACATGAAGAAAAATAAATAATTTCTCCAAAACAATATCATGGCCAGGCAAATAAAATTTTGAATTTTAACAAGAATAAAAAGAAATAATTTCCCCAAAATGACATTGTGGCCACACAAATATAATTGGTAATTTTAACAAGAATAAAAAGTAAGAATTTTTTCAAAACAACATCGTGGCCAAAAATAAAACCTGTATTTTTTATTGGTATCGTGATTTTTATCACGCAAACATAAATTTTAGAGTGATTTTGTAAAAATCATGCTTACACCTCCCCTTTGACAATTGATTAAAGTGTCACCCTTGACTAGAGAAGCGGGCCAAAGTTTCCACAATTTTTATTACCTCATACTACATCATTGGATTTGGAAAATAATGACTTTGGCCTGTGAATTTGAAGACTTTTGACAGTCACAATTACAGACACCCTCACTAAATAACTGTAGCAAAATTTAAAATGGGATTGTTTGTACAAACTGTGTAACACAAAGTTCACCATAAGCGGTGGCAGCCACTGTGGTAGAATAGACATCCTATTTCTGTGCTGTAAATACCATAGTGAAATTTATATAATGGGATTATTTGTATAAATCTGCAGCAGAATAAATTCCTTATTTCTGTTCTGTAGCATAGAAATAGATGCTGCAGCGAAATTTAATAATGAGATTGTTTGTATAAACTGTGTAACACAAAGTTCACCATAAGTGGTGTGTCTGCTGTGGCAGAATAAATGTCCTATTTCTATGCTGTAGTATAGAAATAGGTGCCACAGACAAGTAAAAGGATTATTTCTATGCTTAACCATTGAAATAGAAGGTTATATAGTGGCATGACCACTTAAATATCATATTTCTGTGCATTTGCATAGAAATTATGCTCTCAAGTGGTTTCAACATGCTAAGAGTAAACAACCAAATCTTCACAAGTAAATTCAAAGTATTCAAACTTCCAAAATACTGGTAATTCATAGTTATAGATCACAATATCTAGATTCGAGGGTATACAGTAATATGAGAAACATTGACATTACTTTGCTCAAAACAAATCATTAAAGCAAAATATAAATAATAATCAAAAGAAAGTCATCATCCATGGAGCTATGACTTGTCAAGATTGAAACAGAATTGACCTATCCTTCTATACCTACATTATAAAAAATCAAGTTGATTTGTAATGAATGGATTCTATGACTCTCTGCTTCAAAGCAGAAATTCCAAGGATATTAAGGATAACTTACCTGATGGATGTTCTAGAACACTTATGAGTTACTATTTATACTTGAAATGAATTAACATGGATTACTAGAATGATTCACTAGGACCCTTTTCCTTATAAACTTTAAAATCATGTTAAAGTTGACATCATTCATTTTATTTATTTGTATATTTGATATATTTTTTTACTTTAATATAGGAACAAAAAGGGGTAATATTCAGTGTCAGTACATAATATAATGAAGAAATATTTTACCTTTAGTGTATGCAAAAATTAAATATAATTTACAATGAATGCTTGATTGTGCACTAACCCAATCGATAAGACTTTGCCTAATACATAATTAATCCAAACATGTATATACTTGCAAGACATACCTTTTTCTTTGCTTGTTCATATTACTAATTGTGTTAAATGTTTTCAGTATATTTGACTTTTTCTGTCATAATCATTTTCCTTGTCTACATTATGGAATCCCAAATAACCACGATGACAGATTGAATCTAAGATACAAAGTTAGTTAAAATAAATGAATTAAGAGTTTCAAGTAAAAATTTTAGAAAGTCAAGAGGATTATGATAATCCAATACATAGTACAAATCTTATATAGTACAAGTCTTATTTATGTTAATAGGGACATCAAGTGGCTATTCTTTGTGGGATCAGGGTATGGGATAATATTTGGAAGCTATCATAAACAAAGACTAACCATAAATGTCTAATCCAATATTTTACAATCTTGTTAAATTTTCTTTGTTAAAATATCAATAATTGTGCATATAGTTATTAAATATATTTAAATGTTAAATTAAAATTCTTAATATGTTTTTCTATAGTCAACTTTCAATTAGAAAACTGTTTTACAAATTTAGAAATAATAGTAATGGTAAACAGGCATTAATAAATATTACAATAAATACCCACACTTAATTCACTATCATACAATTACATAATCCTAGGTGAAAATATTTAAGCTTATTAATCCTTGCATGGCAATGAATGCTGAAGAAGATGTATATCATATTATGGAACCAGATATACAAGTAAAATTTAAATATTAACTATTTTATCAGATTTAACATATTGACATGCTACCTAGGCACAACTAAAACACCTCTAAAACATCCAGATTAGCAAAGCCCATGAATAAAGATAAGAGTGATACTCCTCAGTACCTACAAAGTATCAAATGCCAGGATAAAATCATGGGTATGCATTCCATGTCTTAAAATAAGTATACCACAAATATAATTCTTACTGTAAGATAAAAAGGTAAAGGCAAAATAATAAGATAGCATAAACTCAGAGAATCTACACATGAGGGAAATAATGATCTAGGACTTTGTCATTAGTCACAAAAATGAGAATGACCCACCAAAGAGAACACACAGGTTTACCTAAATAAAGCATTACTTGCTTAAATATCAGACAAAAGAATATTAAATTAACCGTCATGATATAAAATATAAAAATCAGACTAATGCTTCTATCTCTTAAAATACAATAGCATGATAAAACAATCAATAAGAAAGTGCCTAATGTGACAATCTTTTTAAAACAGCAATAACTAAATGACATGTAAAACTGATAAAACAATACACTTAGTGAAAATAGCATATAGCAAAATGTAAATATACAATGGTAGCATAATAATTAAAGAATAAAAAATATACACCAGCTTCTATACTCTCCAAGCATTTTAAACATATTCATAAAATAACTTCAGAAAAGGACAAGCATAAGGCATTAAAGTATTAACACTCTGACAATACTCTGAGGACTTAATACAAATAAATACTTGTTACATTACATATAAACTTATACCAATCTGCAAAGAAATAAAATATATAGCATTTTAAATACAATGAATATTTAAAAGCAATAAATATATCTGTTACTAAAATAAAATTAAGTCCTTTATCTTAATATTTCTATCATTGGATACAGTCACAAAAGGGTTCTATAGTTTTCTGAAGGCTTCTCAGGATATTGTAATAATATTAGATATTAAATTTTTATACACACTGTAGTTTACAAAATATGAGGAAACAAGTATTTGAAGTCATCTACACAAATACAATACATAGCCATTTTGATTTGATGATTGTAAATAACAAATGAACAAACATTAAATAATTTTTATAACACATAGTATAAATAATTTAGTATTTATTTTAGCAACACATATTTTATTATTTATTGGCAATTATTATAAAGAGTAATTAATTACTCTGGAAAAATGGAGCATTATTAGTTGAAGAATAAATTTCAAATTAATGTGTCTGGAGCACAGCAATAATTTATATAATAAAATCAGTGAAAAATTCTATGTTTTTGAGAAGTTGAAGTTAATAGTGTAAAAAGTATATTTCCTTCTTTAATTTTAATGTGAAGAAAATTCATTTTTATCAAGGTATTATTTATAATACTTGTTGATGAGAGTAATAAACTTTTAATAAATATTAATTATTAACAATGAATTTTATATTTACCTTTGAATATAACATTCATGATAATCAGACATCCTAAACAAATTAAAAGTCGTTAGTTAAAAGTATACTGACTAATAGTCATAAAGTCAAAATTAAGTTATACTTTTGCATTTAAAGATAATTTTATTCAGAAAAGCATATATTCATTTAAAGCATTTAACTACATACATTTTAACCTCAGAAATATGCATGTAAAAAGTGATATTAGGGACCCCTACAGGTCTTAACTACAAGCTTACACTTTGGAAGACCTGTAGAGGTCCCTAATATCACATTTTACATGCATATTCCTGAGGTTAAAGCCTTAGTAAATATTACTTATGTAATCAATGTGCATTTAAATAAATTTATAATTACTACATACATTTTATAAATAAAACAAACATATAATAAAAATCTGTAATTATCTAATTATTTTTCCTTGATAATAAACATTATAGTTTTTATAAAATTACCTTATCATTCAACAGTCCTACAGTTCATGGTTAAAAGTCTTTTTTTCATGTAACAATAAAATTATACTGCAAGAGAATGTATTTGACATATGATAAAATATTCAGTGAACTTTAATTATGCAAAATTATATAAAGTTCATAACAAGAATAAACAAAATTTCTTTATTAATAAAAATCAATACTTTTAAAGTCTTTAAGATATCCTAGAAATTATTCTTTCTAAATAATGATTTAAATAAAGCATAAAATTTGAAAATAATAGTCTTTACATGGCAGGTCTAATACCTTTTGTTATGCTCTATTATTAAAAAAAAATTAAAAAAAAAATCCATTCTTAAAATGTTCATGATTGGATTTTCCATAATGCAATACCTTGTTGAGACTTTAAAGTATTGTAAGCTTACAGTTAAGAATAGCCTAAATAAATATAACTTTTTAACAATGCATATTTTAAATTTATATAAAACAATTAGTTAAAAGCAATTAAACTTCTAGATAAATAAGTAGGAATAGGTAAATTTAGATTGTGTATGTGTGGAAGTATTTACCAGTGAGTCATGTGATAAATTTTTGACTGATGTACATGGCAAGCCAGATATATTCCAACTGACTTTACTAATAAAATGATCAAAACTTTTCACTATCCATTGAAAAATTTCTAAGAATAGATTTAATTAACATACTTCTAGAGCTTTCTGGATACAATGTCTAGACAGAAAATATAAACAATCACTTAATTAACAATTGCATCATTTTCAAATAATTTTCTTTTTAAACAAGTTATTTAACAAATTGAAATATATTACAATAAAAAATATTATATTCTTTAATTACACAAAAAATTGTCACTATTTAATAGAATAAACTTATTAAAATATTTATTTTAAATATATATTTTTAACTTATAAGATCTCAGAGTAATTCTTCATTATGCCTTTTTAAAATAAAATACTCAATATAACTTTGAGCATTAAGTTTAGATATTTTTTTAAAAAAATATTGGCCAACTTTACACATCCAATACACACATACTATTAGGAAATTCTTTATTTAAAAATGCTAGCTTAATTATAGAAACTAATTATTGGTTTTGGAAATTGCATATTTTCTTTAATCAGCTAAATTTTGAGAATTACCTAATTAAACTATATTTCAATACAATTAAAATTAAATAACACACTTCATTAGCAATTATATTAAATATTTAAGACCTAGATTGAATTTAAACTTGTTTTAAAGTGCTTTTTGAACATTTAAATTTAATAAAATATATAACAATTAGTCTCATATTATTTTACCTTAGCTACTCTAAATTTAACTCATTCATATACATTAGCTACTCTAAATTTAACTCATTCATACTTTAGGCCATTAATAACTTTATAACTGAAAATTTAAAATCATAAAAGTTATATATGAAATTTAGATATTATAAAATTACACTTAAAGATTATTTTTAAGCTATTTATAATAGTCATAAAAATGGCTTATCAGTTATATAACACTTAATCATTATTTAGCAACAATGTTTACCTTATTGAAAATATTAAAGTATTAAAAACTTTTTCTTTTTAATAATTTGTCATCACAAAACTTGACATTCAGCTTTACTGCAAGAAATGAGGGTCACAATATATATAGTCAGACATTGCATTAAAGCTTAAAACAAATACACCTGGGTCTCATTTTATGCGGATTGTTTTAATGCAATTTTGAAGTTATGTGATTCATGTTTCTTCTTAATATTTTTCATATTTCACTATATTTATTAGATATCAAGAAATTTAAATTATTAATAACTTATTTTGACTTGAAATACTTTTTTTTTTCAAAAATCTAATGTTATATTAGCAGCTAATGTGAACATGGCATGAAGCTATATTTAGAATAAATAACATACTTATACTGATGAGTAAATAATAATAATAGATTTATATTTACATATAAAAATATCACAATAAGTATTCAAAAATTTTAAACTTTTAAAATTTAAATAACGAAGATTTTATTGATTTTATAAACTGAAAATAATATTTTTAATGATAATGTATAATCTTTTTGTTTTGATTGCGATCCTCATTTTTTTAATATAGAAACAAAATGTGAACATTTAAAATTTATTTCAGTAGTAAAAATGAGTTGTCAGCAGAAAACCATTAACACAGCACAAGACTGAAATTGGCACTAGTTGT
The DNA here is from genome assembly GCA_028023455.1 of Epiperipatus broadwayi. NCBI lineage: Eukaryota > Metazoa > Onychophora > Udeonychophora > Euonychophora > Peripatidae > Epiperipatus > Epiperipatus broadwayi. The sequence continues at coordinate 3,787,101 of JAQFVV010000051.1, forward strand.
GTAAATGGGATGGAGCAGAATATAATAAAAAATAGAGTGGGGAATGGAAAATAAAGTGGCTAACAAGTTTCTCTGGGCATAATTGCTGAGAGATTATTGACTTTGTTCAAGAAGAAGCAACATCACATCATATCGATGAATCTGATTTCTTACCAGTTTACAAATGAACTGCACATTTGAAAATAGCGATAATAATTAAAATACGTATGAAAAAATGTCAAATTAAGTACTGTAGTTAATAAAAAAAAGTAAAAAAAGTTTGTCTTGTACCAATTTTTTTCAAATATTTGATATTTTTTATTAGTCATACTTTATTTCTTTATTTTTTTAATGCGAATTTTAAAGTAATTTTTTCTTGTTGCTTTGCTTTTATGCGAATTCTGAAAATTACAGACTCTATCCCCCATTTTTTAAGCTAAGTTAAGTCTATTTTTGTGTGATTTTTTTAATGTGGATTTTCTGTGGAACCTATCTACCACATAAAATGAGACCCAGGTGTAATTCAGAAGTAATTAAATTTAAACCTTAAATTTATTAAATTTAATAATTAAATTTAATAATTCTTTATTATTTATCATTTATATAAATTTTATTTGTTTGTTTGTTATTTAATAACTCAACAATCTTGATGAATTCTTTTCTTATTTTTTTGATTTTTTTTTTTTAGTTTTAAAAATTGATAATTTTCTGCTGTGAGTAAAACTGTTGAATATATATATATGATCAATAGATGGTGCTTTACCAAAACCACCGAACAAGTGTTTATTTGTTTACATAAACGTCAAAAGAGTCAGAATTCACTATCTTTTTCATTTGCTCCATCATCAGATCAGCTGATTTCAAGCTAATTTGCTATCATCAGTGAAGGATAGGGCTAGAAACTAGATCTAAACACTGACTCCAAGCGTTTATGCAACAAGTTCCTACCAGTTTGCAAGCATGAATTTTTCAGACACAATGTCTTCAAACCCAGCCTAACAAGCCAGATAGCTACATGGGTCTGATATTGGTTCAGTTTCACCACATAGTCAAAGCCTCTGCAATATATATCATTGCAAAAATCTTTAAAGGTACATTTATGACAAACAAAAATGAGTTATAATCACATAACTTGCTATCACTTGTATTTATGATCAATAGATGGCACTTTACCAAAACCACTGAACAAGTGTATATTTGTTTACATAAACATCAAAAGAGTCAGAATTCACTATCTCTTTCATTTGCTCCACTTTCAGATCAGCTGATTTCAAGCTAATTTGCTATCATCAGTGAAGGATAGGGCTAAAAACTAGATCTAAACAATGACTCCAAGCATTTATGCAACAAGTTCCTATCAGTTTGCAAGCATGAATTTTTCAGACACGTAATGTCTTCAAACTCAGCCTAACAAGTTATGTGATTATAACTTGGTTTTTGTTTTTCATAAATGTACCTTTAAAGGTTTTTGCAATGATATATATTGCAGAGGCTTTGACTATGTGGTGAAACTGAACTGATATCAAACCCATGTAGCTATCTGGCTTGTTAGGTTTAGTTTGAAGACATTACGTGTCTGAAACATTCATGCTTGCAAACTGATAGGAACTTGTTGCATAAACACTTGGAGTCAGTGTTTAGATCTAGTTTCTAGCCCTATCCTTCACTGATGATAGCAAATTAGCTAGAAATCAGCTGATCTGAAGGTGGATCAAACAAGAGATAGTGAATTCTGACTCTTTTGACATTTATGTAAACAAATATACGTTTGTTCGGTGGTTTTGGTAAAACACCATCTATTGATCATAAATACAAGCGATAGCAAGTTACATGATTATAACTTGTTTTTATTTTTCATATATATATATCAGGAAAAAAACAAATAGCCTTTAAAGAGCCTTAATCAGTGCAAAAGGTCCTTCAGCAATCCCTCTTTAGAAGAACCATGTAAGAGAAAACAGCAGGCTTTTGTTGTTGTTTTATCATTTAGTAAAAAAAAAAGCTAAATAATTATTTATTCACAAATATTAGATAAATATTTGGCTTGATAATAAGTCATCTATGAGGAGAAATGATCTTTAAGTTGACTGAGAAAAATACATTTGTACTATTTCCAGATTTGAATCTAATATATGTTCATAGATTTAAACCAAAAAAATGTTGTGGACATTGGAAAAATATACATAAATAGGCTTTTAAAATGCACTTTAATACAGTTAGTTTTTATAAGTGAGACAAAGATACACATGGTTCTCCAAATGTCACTTACCATTGTTTTATATTATTAATGCACACTTTTTTTTTTTTATCAAGAATTTCAACACCAAATTTAATTGTAGGTATGCATTGTATTTGCTCATCAGTCAAATTTTCCTAATTAAAGCCATTAATATTTCAATTTTTTAAAGATAATTGAGATCAATGTAATTCAAAAGAGTATGAATATCCTCTCAAAATTATACCCAAGCGCTCTACAAAATAGTTCTTTGGAATGTATTTATTTGATACCAAATTTTAGAATAGTAACATTTTCAATAAACTGAAAAACAAATTAATTGGTCTTATGATTTTGTCTGTGAGTTTTTTGGAATCTTATAAAGTATCTATAATTGAAATTTTTCTATTGTTTTATAATGTTTTCAATAGAGCTTATTGTCTTAACTTTACATGCAAATAATTTATGTGCAGTAGTTACATAAATTATGAAAAAATATTTTATCTTTTAATTTGTTAAAAACAACAGAGCATATTGTAATTTATGTTGCATCTCAATGATCTACAAAGAACAGTTTCATTCATTTAAGTCAAGTAAGATTTTTTAAAAATAACTTTACTAAGTTGAGAATCAATTTGGGTTAGGAGTTTTTATCTTTTGAATCTGCCTTTCCATTAGTTTCCTAAACTACATAAAACATTGTTTGGTTAGAATTTGAAAGACATATATAGGTTATAAAGTAAATATATATTATAAAAAGGTAAATGAAAATAATGATAATAAACAATTATTAAAGTACGTTTTAAATTATATTACTAAAGTAACGGCTATTACATTAATAACTACTTTTTTTTGAATAATACGTCATCCTTTTACATATAAAATTGTATTTGTATAAATTTTATTTAAAATAAGGCAATTAAAAAAATAAATTTTTATAATAATTTATAAACTTGTATCAAGTTATCATTTTTGATATTATATTAAATGTTATTTTATACTTTATTTGTCCTAAAGCAAGGCTTTAGCTAATTGGTTAAAAACCTTACGAGTAATTAATTAATCAGACGGTTAAAAGCTTTTTGCTAAATCTATTTCTTTTTAATAAAATATTTTTTGTTAATTTTAAAATGTATTAATTTGTAAAATTGTGTAAAATTAATGAAAATAATGTGTTACGTGAAAATCAATATATTTTACAATTCAACGACTTTTTAAACGTAATTTCAAATGAAATAACGTTATTTAATTATAGTTTAAAACACAAGCTATACAATCGAAGCATAAAATTTTATAAAATTGAAAATTTATCTTCAAATAAGTTTTATCATTACCAAACAACTAAACAGTATTAAATAAAATAAAATATATTGTCTTTTTTTTTTAAAGTAGAGACTTTTTATTCTATAAATCAAAACCATAAAACTGTTGATTTTTTTCTTTTAAATTAAAATATCTCTATCCAAGTATATACCCCTCCCCCTTTAAACTGACATATCTGTAGTTATATATTTCCTTGAATAAAGTTCGTTCTAAAACAAAATAAAAACACATCACATTTATATATCAATATTTATATTCTATTTTACCAAGATTTTCTTCATCGATTCTAGAGCATATTCTCTTAAATTTCAAAATTTCAACTCTGGGCATGTGATCTGGATTAAAGATAAACTTTTAGCTGCTGGTCCCATTTTAAAATCAGTATTTAATTTAAGTTCACATTTTTTTAATACAAGTAGTCTAGATAAAAGCACAAAAAATATTTTGTATCATACATTCAATTAAAAAGTTGATTTAATTAATAAAAATATTAATCGTTGCACGGACTGAAATAATCGCTGCTTTGTAACACCAGATGGAATGACATGCCATTCAGTATTTAGTTAAACATGATCCCCCCTGGATTATATTCAGCTACGGTTGGATATAAGTTGATTGGACCAATTACAACTAATTGGGCCCCCATTTGAAGGTGGCCACATACTTGTCAAATTCTCTGTAATTGAAAATTGTTGATAAACAGAGCAAAACTCTCCATACAGTATTGCCACCTGTGCTAAACAGAGTAATCAATGGATGCCAGAAGGCTTGTGCATAAAATCCCTATCTAATGCCTACTCATCCAATATCCCCATACTAGTTTCAGGCTTGTGGCCTTCGTCAGGGAGGAGCTTTGGATCTGAGAGCACTGCATCTAGATTTTAGGATCTAATGCAACCCTCTAGCAACTACCTTTTATCTCTACTTAACTACAAAACTATGAGAATGAAATGGAAAAAACAAAAAATATTTTCAATCTAAGCTCAATAGCTTATATAGTCATATGGGTCTGAACTCAGTTCAGCACCCATACATTTTGGTGTCTTTGGCTCTTTTACAACCATAGCCACCACTATCCTATTAGGCAGGATTAGTGTTAAACCATTAAGCATCACATGATCACATTTCCTATACTAGCACATTAATGGTAAACAGAGCAAAACTCTCCATACAGTATTGCCACCTGTGCTAAACAGAGTAATCAATGGATGCCAGAAGGCTTGTGCATAAAATCTCTATCTAATGCCTACTCATCCAATATCCCCAGACTAGTTTCTGGCTTGTGGCCTTCGTCAGTGAGGAGCTTTGGATCTGAGAGCATTGCATCTAGATCTTAGGATCTAATGCAACCCTCTAGCAACCACCTTTTATCTCTACTTAACTACAAAACTATGAGAATGAAATTGAAAAAAAAATATTTTCAATCTAAGCTCAATAGCTTATATAGTCATATGGGTCTGAACTCAGTTCAGCACCCATACATTTTGGTGTCTTTGGCTCTTTTACAACCATAGCCACCACTATCCTATTATGCAGGATTGGTGTTAAATCATTAAGCATCACATGATCACATTTCCTATACTAGCACATTAATTGTTGATAAACAGAGCAAAACTTTCCATACAGTATTGCCACCTGTGCTAAACAGAGTAATCAATGGATGCCAGAAGGCTTGTGCATAAAATCCCTATCTAATGCCTACTCATCCAATATCCCCAGACTAGTTTCTGGCTTGTGGCCTTCGTCAGTGAGGAGCTTTGGATCTGAGAGCACTGCTTCTAGATCTCAGGATCTAATGCAACCCTCTAGCAACCACTTTTTATCTCTACTTAACTACAAAACTATGAGAATGAAATTGAAAACACAAAAAATATTTTCAATCTAAGCTCAATAGCTTATATTTCTAGAGGGTTGCATTAGATCCTAAGATCTAGATGCAGTGCTCTCAGATCCAAAGCTCCTCACTGACGATGGCCACAAGCCAGAAACTAGTCTGGGGATATTGGATGAGTAGGCATTAGATAGGGATTTTATGCACAAGCCTTCTGGCATCCATTGATTACTCTGTTTAGCACAGGTGGCAATACTGTATGGAGAGTTTTGCTCTGTTTATCAACAATTAATGTGCTAGTATAGAAAATGTGATCATGTGATGCTTAATGGTTTAATTGAAAATTGTATTAAACTTTATATAACTAGTTATTTCAAAAATTTACAATAATCAAAAACATTTATATATATTCCAATACATTTTGTTTATGTTATTATCAGTTATCTGGTATGAAATGCAGAATTGAATAATTGCAGTGTTACTTCTACCAAATCTCTTACTGCACATTGTATGCCTGTAGTGAGTTGTCTTCTGCATATTTGCAAAAATAAAGATATGCCATGTGTTTGTTGTCATTAAAAACATTATGTTGGCTAAACAAGTTGTTATCACATATTTCACTGTATTATAAATTAACTTAATTAATTATTTTTATAGGACAGTTACTAATTTAAATATAGTTTAATTATTTTATATAATGACCACTCAATAATCTTATCTTTACTAAATTCACTATATTTCTTACATAAAATATTAAAAAAAATCTCAGTTGTTCAATTTGTTGCTTCAAAATCTTAAATATTATCATGAAAATATAAAACTCTAAACTTCTGATTTATATTGTTTTTTTCCCATGTGTCATAGCATCGGCCAGAAGTGAACCTGCTAACCTGGTACAACTGCTTGTAAGCCAGCTACACTGACCACTTGACCACCAATCCTTGACAGATAAAATTAAGAAAATATTTTGGATTATTTTAATGAAAATTTAAAAATTTTGAACCAATATAAAATATTTATTTTTAATTGTATATGCCTTCATAAAGAAATCTTAATATTCTAATTATTTTTTGTAGGATGTTCAATTCCAAACAAAAAAGGGATGCAGACAGAAAATACCATATTGGTATTATAAAAAGAAAATTAAGTGAAATAAGAAAAATTACAGTTAAAAATCAAAAAAGTACTTTGCACATATTTTTAAGAATTCATAATGATGAAAGAGAATTGGAAAAACTAACCATGAAAATGAAAATATTTCTATAAATGAAAGTGTTTCCAGAAATGATATTCAGGATAGTAAGATGGATGTGTTTGCAAATCAAAAAATTCTAAAAATTCAAATTTTAATTTTCAAAAGTTTGAAAAACTGGGACTATAATAACAATAAAAGATACCTTTGCAGAGCAGAATAACTTCAGAAAATGAATGAAATCTTTTTTAATTGAAATTTGTATTCAAAATGCAAATGGATAAATCATGATCTCTGATAAATCTATCAAATTCTATTTTAAAATGTTGAAATTTTTTTCTATTTCTTATGTCACAAATATATTAATATGGTGTCTGCAATGATGTATTAATGATAAATTTTATAAGATGACATAAGCAGACTGCCTGATTTTCTTTCTTAACATTATAATAGAAGTTATTCTATTTTTGAAAAAAAAAAACAGTGGAAGAATATGTATTTTTGATTTTTAATAACAATTACACAAATATTGTATAAAAATAATCATGAAGCATAATATTTTTTTAAAAAAAAATAATGTTTTTAATTATTGCAACAATGATTAGCTGTTATATAAGCATTCTAAAAGCACATACAAGAAGGCAAATTTTATTCTTATTGCAGTGCATCTTTCATCCTTATATCATAACCATCCATCAGCCCAAAAGTCAGATCAAACTCCTATTCTGAGTGCATTTTTGAAACACACACATATAAACATTTCATACTGTTGTAATGCATCAGCAAGTCTGAGTTTGAATTTCATCTAGGCAAAATTTAAATATTTTTTCAAATTCCAATCACGTTTAAATTTTTTCTGATAGCTAATGCATTTCATGCTGAGCCACCATTCATCAGTTGGTCCAGATCATCATCTCCCATTTATATTGTACCGGTCGAAAATATATATCCATCCAACAAGATTTAGAATCTGAGTAAAAGTACCCCAAATCCAACCATGCCTGAGATACACAGGGCAGGAGCAATCCTGAATTCTAACATGTTTGCCCATTCCCCAAATCTATAACACTATGGGCAACACCTATGGTGATACTACATAAATTAATTATTTCCAGGCCCAGTGCTACATCATTTTGCATGAAAACTCAGCTGATGATGATGATGAGAGATTGAGTGAATCCAAGATATAAGTTAAAAACATACATAAATATAAATATTATTAAGGAGATTCAAACAACTGGATTAAGTTTAAAAATATAAATATTTATTTTGACAAAATTCGAGATGAGTTTTATATATATAATCAATTTTACACCTTTAAAACTTTGTTTTCATTATACACATTTAACAAACTTGACACAATTATTTTTATTTTAACAAATATCAATTTAGTGCAGTGGTTACAATACTGAATGTATATTTAAAAATAGGATTTTATTTCATGCTACAAAATGGATCTATCTGGATGTTTTGGTGGACGTTTATACATTAAGAATAATACATATTAAGATACAATAGAGTTTCGATGATTATACAATTTTAGTAGGATGCCCTTGGCATTTCATACATAAGTTTATTTTCATTTATAGACTTTATTTGTAACAATAAAAATAAGAACATATTTTGATCAGTGAGTAGATTAAAACATTTATTTTACACATTTTTGACATTTAACGATAGAATATTGCAAAACTCTATAAATATGGGAATGGCTTATTTCAATAAAGGGGAGGGCAGCTTCATGAAAAGTTGGATCTAACCTCCAACTAAAAATATTACAAAGAGAAGTCATTTCATTGTCACATATCATTATGATTTATTTTGTTAAAACTAACCATAAGAAATTGCAGTGCTAGAATTAGGTCAGTGAGAAAGAGGGTGGCAGTTTCCACCAAGAAAATGTCATTCTCCAAATTTTTAAGGTGATACACCAGCTTCGTGCTGGAGTGGTACTGAAAGAAAAAGATAGGCAGGAAGTTTCTATGGGCCGAGACATACACAGCTTCATTTACACTAACATGCATGTTCCAGAAGTAGACTTAGACTTCTATTATGAACAAGAACAGTAAAAGATGGAAAGCTTTGAATCCTTGGTGTGAGATACAAGCAAATCAAAGCAGTATATAAATATATACTTGGAAGAGAAGAATGATGAACAAAGATGATCGTGATTCTCTGGAATGAGGTACAGGTGAATCAGATCAAAGCTCTATGTGACTTATTAATAATTTGACATATGCCAGCAATGCTATCATAAGAATATAAAGTCATTGAGTTTAAATTCTAAAATAAAGCCTTAAATGGTTTAACAAATACGCAATGATATGCTAAAATAATGGCACATGTAGGATAAAGTCATTTATCATAAGTTAAACTATAATTAATGAAGCATGTATTTCTTCCCCTTCTTGAATCAATACTATTTTGTTTAAATATATAAAAAAAACTAAAATTTATGCACTTAAAAGTGTGAACAACAAAATAGAATTTGTTCACCAGCATTTTTGGTGATGATGATGAATAAAGAAATTAATAAAACTAACAGACACCAATACCCACCCCATATTGTAAAGTATTTATACATTTTGAATAATTTTAAGGTAAAATATATATTTAAAAAAAAGGTACTTTAAGGGGCTGTTTCTGTGTTTTCACACAGAACATACAAGGTAGGGACCTCGAAAGCAGACAACGCTTCTTCCTGCCGCTAGATGGAGCTGTTCACCATGCGTACCCACAGGAACCTTCCACAAGCTAGCTAGCAGCTTCCATCGTCTGCTTCCAAGAACCTAGGTGGCGCTGATTGCCGTAAAAACACATCTAGCTTATATGTCGTCTGCTATCAGAACCTACCAAGATTCTAGCCTACTACAGGGCACTGTTTCTCCACGTTACACACGGTAAAAACAACAACCTCTAAATGCCTCATTGCTAACGTTTATGAACATAGTACTTAAAACATTCAGGGCCTATAATGGACAGGCGTGAATAATTTATAAAGTCATAACTATTTAAATATACGGACAAACGTAATAATTTTACATTCTATTTCACCATTTCATGACTCGATGTATTTTTAAAGTATGACTTTGTAAAAAGCGATCTGTTTCTTTAATTATTTACTCTATAAGTGTTTTTTTTTTTTTTTTGTAAATAAAACAAAACGTATTTTTTTTTTTTAAAAAAAAAGCTAATTTTTTTCCTACGGCAGTATATCGTTCAAAAATGTATTATTTTAAAAGATTATTGTTTGTAAAACTTTTTTTTTTACACTTTCAATTAATATTTTCAATAAATTTTAAAGTAATATAAATTATATTTCAGTTTATAGATTACTATTTCGAAAAATAAAGTGTTATTTGCGTACTGGGTATACCGTGTGCTTGTTAATATATATACATTTAATATCTTTATTGATGGTTGGAATTTAAAAAGTTTCTTTCAAAACTGATGCTCGTGTTAGGCTAGTATACCGTTAAAATTAAAACTATTAGTCCTCATAAATAATTTGGAAGACATTGCCTGTCAAAATTGGATGATCATTGAAAATTATATATGATCTTAATAGCCTAAAATTCAGAAGCCTGATAGTACTGTCTTTGCCAGTGCACTGTTTCTTTCTTTCATTATTGATACATAAGTAAGAACAGGTAAAACACATTTATTAAAAATCTTCCTTTACAGTCACGTAGATATATTTCCTTTTAGTATCAAGTTATTTCTACCAAAAGCACTCCAACCAAGTTTAATCCTATGATTAATTTCATCCATTATGTTTCCATCTGTATTAATAATCTGACCAAGGTATTTGTAACTGTTAACTTCTTCTAACTCATCATAATCAATCTTTATTTTCATATTTTGAGAAAATCCATTAAACATTACTTTAGTCTTTTAACATTTATCTTTAGTCCTACTTTTATCTGATAACTTCTGCAACATTTCCTGCAGCTCTGAAGCATAAGTTGCAAAAACAACTACATCATCTGCAAAATCTAAATGACTTAAATAATCTCCATTTACTATCACTCGTTTAGCTTCCCATTTTAATCCACAAAATATTTATTGCAGCACTATTGTAAAAAGTTTTGGAGATATGGAGTCACCTTGTCTTACACCCTTCTCAATGTTGACTTTAATAATCTTTGTTAAAAAATAAATTTACTGATAAAGATTTCATAAGAGTGTTCCAATCAGCTTCTAAAAGCTTATAACTAAATCCTCTAATTCATTCCCAGATAGAATTATTTAGACTGCAAGTGAGACTTTGTTAAGAGAAAGCAAAATTATGCTCGAAAATGAGACACCAACAATACAAATCTAATATCACTTATGTTGAGAGAAAAAATCTATTAAATCTTAAACTAGACAAATATATAAGCATTCTTCCTGCTAGCAAGAGCAATGTAACATTTGTAAATGGATAATAGTAATTATGATACAATAAGAGTTTCTCCCAACAGACTAAAAGTCCCATACTAGCTATGAATCACAACTGTAAATATTATTCAGAAAGCATCCCTGATCACAGCTATTTCAATGATTCTGAAAAAATTAGATTGACATATTTTGGCAAAAATTCCACATCTTTGTGGTCATCTAAAATCAATAAAGGCCAGGTTCCATTAAGATCTATTGTTAATTCTGAAAACTCACTATATCAAAAATTCTAATGTTCTTAATCCTTTGGCATACAAGAGACAGTTCTGTGTTAGAGATTCTAAGAAAATTGTAGAATTAATCAACATGAAAAGTGAAAGAACTAACATATTGGTAAATTTTGATGTGAAAAACTTAATCACAAAAGTACTCTGTGATGAAGCATTATCTAATGTAAAAAAAAAGATTAAATAACAATAGTAGTGTACAAACCAGAATAATTCTTCCAATTGATAGTTTATTACACTTAACATTCTGCACAGCATACTATTATTATATACTATAGAATTCTTCCAACAAAATCAAAAGATGCTTTTTGATTCCTTATTGCTATCTCTGATCAGTTAATATTTACATGGAAGAACTTGAAACTACAACCATAAATAAAATTCTATCTACAATTAAAGTCTGGCTTTTCTATGGTTATATGGTAGAGCATTACTGCAAACATTCTTGATACTATCAACAATTATGTTCTTTTAATTAAATTCACAATAGAATTAAAACAAGAACAGACACTACAGTTCTTAATTTTCTTTTGACAAGATTCCCTCATAGCAAAATCAAAATTACAATCAACATAAAACTCACTCTAATCAGAATAAAAATTCTTATTTAGAAATCAATAACTTGGAAAAAGAAAAATCATAGCATAAACTCTCATGAAAAATACTTATCCATCAGCTATCATTATGAAATAGCCAACTAAAAGAAACACCATAAGAAAAAACAATTATAGGTATTAAAGCATATCCATAGATATTAGTAATTGCAGCTAAACTAAAGAAAATCTGTGATCAGTATATTAAGATTCCTTTCCAAAGTCATAAGTGCCCTATGAAAAAGTCTAACTTCTATAAAACATAAACTGCAAATATTGAAACACAAAAACTGCATCTATGAGATACCATGTGGATATGGAAGAACATATATGGCTGAAATCATCTGACTCATTTCAAAATACGTAATTAAAAGAGCAAAAAGTAATGATTAAAAAGAAAAACCAAATGCACCTAAAATACATTGGACAAGAAAAATAACGGGCAGAAAGTAAAAAGTAAAATATGTATAAACCATTCACATTTGGAGAAAGCAAGAGAATCTTCATAGATAAATATATAAAATTTCTAGTGACTTGATTTTTCAGAATAGCCTAATTAGTAAGAGCAAGCATTATCTTAAATTCACAAAATTAAAAATTGAAGGTTCAATTTTCATGCTAGTACTGTCACTGGTAAGGCCAGCAATATTTGAAGAAGAGATGAGAAAAAAACAGCACTCAAAATGTTGTAATAAATTAATCTGTATGCTTTGCTAACAGTTGAATGTATTTAAAAGTTTAAATAAAGTTTGATATCTTTTTAAAATATTTCATAATTAATAACAGATGATGGAAATAGTTGAATATATAATTACAGGTAAAATCCCTATCATCACAAATTTTCAGATAAACATTTCCTGTTTTCAAGTCAATATGTATAATGCTTAGGACTGTTTTTGTTTCTCCAGAATAGTCTAAAGACTTATTTGAATTGAAACACCTATTGTAGTAAGGAATTTGACTACAATGGTATGTTGACTAGATATTTGGAGGTTTTATTAATCAACTATCTGGCTGGGGGATTTAACTATTAATGGGATGTTGTTCACACACGTATATCATATTTTGAAATTCTGAAAAAGCTAAAATCAGTAACTTTTCCTAAATTCATTTATTTTTGTTTTTATAGAATATTTGCTTATCAATAGTTGTTCTTTATTAAAATTAAAACTGCAAAATTTTTATATGTTCATTCATCACCTGTGTTATTCACCTCCAAATCATAAATCTTTGACTTAGTAAATGAGACTTATGCAAAGCATTACAATCAGAATGACATTGCTTTGGGTGAGATGAAAATCTATCAGAAGATAAGTCTGTTTTATAGCAGTCAAGATAATTTTAGGTCTAATGATGTATATTAAAATCACTGTTATTAAAAAGCTAGTAATTGTATTTGAGTTGACCAAATGCCAGACCATTGATTATCTTCCCCCAACACACACACAAACATTAATTTCTAGAAAATTTAGCACTGCACATCGTGCTCTTGATTGAATGCCTCTAGTAGTTAAGTGGCCAAATTTATACTTAAATAAAATTGGAGTGAATAAGGCATGGGCATTCACTATTTCATCCTAGCTCAGATTAATAAAAAATGATCAATGGTCAAAGATTTTTTTTGTCTGTTTTTTTTTTTCTCCTGAAAATTTTTTAAAATTATTTGTTCCCTAATTATTTTTAATTAAGATATGAGCATTGAAAGTCAGAAATCCAATGCGCACAGTAATTGTTTTTACTATAAAGTGCTATTAAAATGGTTTAGTATCTTTGGACTTCTCCATAGAATTTCATTTATAACTTGTACTGCAGCTACACCTTAATTTTGTGACTGGGCAATTATGAAGCCTACAACTATTGTAACTATCCAATTTTTATATTCTTGAACCTAAATATTTAAATTTTTGACTAATCTCATAAAAATAAAAAATTACAAACATTCTCAAATTGCATTAGGGAAGGGGGAAGCATAATTTGTGATTCATTTTAAAGATAATAATATACAAAATAAAACTAATTTCATTCATATCTAATTATGTACCAATAAAAGCTAAATACCTAAACATTTAATAACCTCTTAATTCTTATGATATTTAAGATAATTTAGAGTTGAACCTAACAATATGAAAAATTAGGTAAAAATATTATTCATTAGTAACTCTTTTGTCTTACTTTCAAATAATTCAAATTAATGATAGGAAAAAAGATATAGAAAGTATCTTTCATATTAGGAACAAAGAAATTATAATTCTTTAACATACCACTCAAAAGAAAATTACTTCTTATATTTATTTATATTCATTAATTATAAAATTGTTGATTATAAAGCACCCATTACATTAAATATTAGAAATATACTTCAAATAATATATATATAAACATTGTAACAGTCAGAAAACGTGTGACTCGTAAACATAGTGCAGAATTCGACCACAACACAGAACAGCAACACCATCGAGGTAGCGAAGCCACCCGTGTTACTGAATTCGAACATAGTTTATCGGTTCTACAATACAATCCATGAAACAATGCATCTGATGTGACATTAGTAAATATTTCCTTAGGCACGGTGGTCAGGGATATGCAAGAGATTCATGATTTTATTCTCGAGTTAGCCAATAATCAAACTAATATTAATTAAACATTCATATTTACATAATCGAGGAAATATTATATAGAATGGGTATCGAATAAATGAAACATAACTGCAGACGTATAGTTTAAAATTATTTATTCACACATTTTAATAAGAAAATCATTTACTAATAATATTTTATGGATTCAAAGCTTCATTAGCGGGATTTGCAATACTATTATATTTTAAAGAATACATTTATTTATTTAGACATTATTTTATATTGAGGACTTCAGTAGCGGTATTTCCGATACTGTAATGTTTACAAAAGGAATACATTTATTTGTTTCGACCTTATTTTATCTTGAGGACCTCAGTAATGGTATTTCCAATACTGTAACGTTACAAAAGGAATTCATTTATTTGAAGGCGTAATCTAGCTACCTAAAATTCTCGAGTAAGTATTTCTAATGCATGCCTTGGGGAATTTATACCTTTGCAATGCAAGAGTCTAAAGTAAGATTTAAGAGTAGTGGTGGACATATATTTATTTAATTAAAATATTTATTTTATGACTAAGGGCAAACATTTATTTGAGAGTGAATTACAAAGATAATGCAGAGGTGGAGTGATATATAGAATAATAAAATTAAGTAAAGGAACACGTGGTACACTTTAGAAAGGCAATATGGAATGCCAGTATATTGAAACTGCAATGCCACGAATGGGTTTATAAGAATGTCGGGCTGGTCTCTGCCATTGGCCCGACGAAGTAAGGTGTCACATAAGCATAATCACGGACAAGCAGTCCGTGTTGCAGTTTGCCAGCTGGCTGCGTGACTTCGTCAAGTTTTATGGGAGCACTCATTATGCCCGCTTGTGTAGGATGACTGGGGTTAATTTCAACCCTGAAGAATCCAGAAATTTCATGGCGGAATGGGTCATCGTGTCTCTAAAATGTAACACATGTATACTGTATAAATGATTATGATGAGATTTAAATAGATTTCTGACTCAGCCCTACATTATCAACATTTACTAAAGAACATTGGCGACTCTCAAAGAAATGTAATTTGATGGAATTATTCATTAAGATTTAATATATACAAAACATATCTAAACTGGGAATGATTACAACTAATATGCCAGCCATTTGCGAAGTTGTAGACCCCTGCATTACAATAAATGAAGCATTGAATGAGTGTCGGTTTATATGAAAATTAAATTATTTATGAAAGTAATGTTAATGAAATCTGACACACATTCACTATTTCAAGTGATCATAGATTTAAACTTTGAACATTGAGACAATTATTAGCATGCAATAATTAAATAATAAATATAGATAAAATGTAGATTTTAGAAATATGCACCCAAGAAAGATAGAATGAGGTAAGCTAGATTATTAGAGAAATTTATACATTAAGTTAATTATTCAATTTTAGTTATACAAATAGTAGTTTTTACATTTTAAAATTTAGATAAGTAATATGAAGAATAGCTATAGCATGTTATTAGAGTACTCTAGACTTTGAACACAGACAGGTACCTGTTTTATAAGAAGTTTTCCGAGTCCATTGGTTTAGTAGCAAATAGTTCATGAGTGGCAATTCTTTCTTGTATTTAGATATTTCATTTACTTTCACAGCAGCAGCAGCTTTCTCATTTATTTCAGGCAGCAGATCTTCATGGTGAATTTATGACGGGCAATGGAAAGTTCGGCATCCGATAGGCCATCTCCCAATGGAGAATAATCTAGGTGCTTTTACTCAGTCATACCTTGGCAGGAACAAATTATTTTTATATTTTGGAGACTCTCTGTGCTCGAGAGCAAAGCTAAAGTTGAAGTGAATGTCTCCAGCAAGTCTAAGATGGCCTCTTTTTTTATCTTGATCTTTCACATTTTTGTTAAGGTATTTTTAGGTTCTACTTAATCTGCCCTGAGGATAATCAATGCATTTTGTTGGTTTTAATTAAAGAAAGCTGCCATTCTATTGTTTACATTTTACATTTACTAATTACATTTTGGGGAATTTTTCTTTAATTAATCTATTATCTATCACTGACCGATTCTTTTAAATTTCAAAGACAAAAAGGAACGTAAGATCATTTTAACTTTTAATTAAATATTACATCAGATTTTTTTTAGAATTATTATTAAATGAAATTTAAACAAAGCAATAAATACAAACTTTATAATCCAAAATAATGATTAAAATTATACAAAATTATATAACTAAAAGAAATCTAAATTATATTATTTTATCCCTATTTATTGCCTTTAATTTGAGATCAACATGTGTGTGTGTTTATGCTGAATTCTACAAATATTTATACATTTTTAATATTGCTACACACACAATTCGATACCAAAAAGTTTAAATTTGGGCGGGCTAGACCGGTCAGTGAGAGACAACAGAAAAAGGTGAAACTTAAGATTCAAATACGAATCTTACTGTTTCATTTCCCTGTACTTCCCGTGAAGAATTAAGGAAGAACAAAGGAGGCAAGAAAGAGAAAAAAAAATTTTTACATTACATAATTTAAATACGAAAAAATTATTCTTTTTTTTACAGATATTGAAATATAGAAAGCAGAGATTACATGAATCAATGAACAATTTATATACCCGGATCTAGAATTTATAGTTTAATTAACATGGCCTAATTTGGCCGTGTCTGATTAAAATCATAGTAATAATTAGTTAAACTGAATGTATATATACATAAAAAATTCTTAGAATAGGATTAATTAGTATAATATAAAAAAAAAATTTTAAGAGTAATAGTAATTAAAACAATAATATATAATAAAATTTCTATCTAAAACCCTATTTGACTAAAGTACAATCTATTCAACCAAGTTCATTATATCAAGGTCATTTTAATATTCTCATATACGTTTAATCCATCCTAAGAGTCTAATATCTTTACAACCCCGGGTCGGGTGGATAATACCAATCTCTCATCATCGATGACTGCGGCCTTGGGTTTTCTAATTTTTGTCCTCTGTCAGGTGGCTCTTTGGCCCAATGGTTCAAATCCATGGTAGTAGAAAATTCAATCATTTCTCCTATATCTTTTATTTGAATGCCTGTCATTAATGGTTGGATGGTTAGCGGCATGCTATGCTGGATCATTCTAAATTTCCACTTCCCCATATTCCACCAGTTTTTGGCAGATCCCTGCAGATGGTAATTAGTTATAGCTATCTGCACGTCTTGCCCTTCCTTATGAAATTTTAAGAATTTCTGTAAGCTCTCTAGGTAGGTTTGAGGTTTTTCCCTTATTTCCACTCTAAATATTTTAACGTGGACCATCTTTGTTAAGTGGCTTTGGTATCCACTGTCCATTTTCATGTTTTCTTCCGTGACTTTTGGTCCTTTTCTTTTGTCCCCGTCCATGTTTGTCTCCTTTTTACTGCTTTCACTCAACGGTTCTTGTGGGCCTTCATCTTTTGGAATAAGGTCTATTTGCTCACCTATTATCATAGGTTTGTCAAGTATTTCTAATTCCCTTTCCTTTTCCATATCTTTAATTTCTTCTTCCTTTTTACTAACTGGGGATATTCCATAATGTACTTTGATCATTTCAAGATATATCAACATATCCCTATCAATTTTCTGATGCTCCCTAACTCTTATCTCCTCCTCTTTCTGTCTCGTTTTTGGTTCTTCATATCTTCTTCTCGCTTCCTCACATATTGTCCTCCATTCTTCTTTACTCTGTCTAAATATTTCAAGTAACCTTAGACTGAAGTTCATTGATGCTATACTGTCATTTTCTGCTTCCATTTTTCTTAATATTATTAATTTATTTTATACTACTAGCATTTGACTACTCCCCACTGATATATTGGCCCTATAACACTCTTTCGCTGCCCTCACCTACTCTACATTGCCCTGTCTCTATATTGCTGCATTTAACCTATTTAACATATATATTATAGTGAACTACTGATAACGCGCATAATAAGCCACTGCTGTCTATGATATATATATTTGTACTTTAACAAAATATTTTCTATTAACATATATAACAAGCTTCTGCTGTCTATGCTATATATATAATGATGTTTTAATAAATTATTCAATGCTACCTGCTTTCTCATTTAGCGACTTACTTTTTTTTTTGACATATATATATATAAAATATTTCATTAGATCCGAGTATTTTCGTTCCTTCTTAACTTACACAAACATCCCTGCTTTCCTTAAATTTGTTATTACACCTGCTGTCCTTTCATTCACTCAACCCATATTATTTCACTCGATTTATTTTTATTTTGCATTATTTTTATCAAAAAAAAATCATATATATATAGAATAATTAGCTAACTCGAGTAACGTACGCTAAAAGAAATTTATATGTGTTATATTTTACTCAGGGTATATATGGGTTTTTTGTATCAAAAGCTCCACGTTGAAAAGTGCCAAACGCTAAAAAAAAAATTTTACTATGTAACAGTCAGAAAACGTGTAACTCGTAAACATTGTGCAGAATTCGACCACCACACAGAACAGCAGCACCATCGAGGTAGCAAAGCCACCCATGTTACTGAGTTCGAACATAGTTTATCGGTTCTACAATACAATCCACAAAACAACGCATCTGATGTGACATTAGTAAATATTTCCTTAGGCACGGTGGTCAGGGATATACAAGAGATTCATGATTTTCTTCTCGAGTTAGCCAATAATCAAACTAATATTAATTAAACATTCATATTTACATAATCGAGGAAATATTATATAGAATGGGTATCGAATAAATGAAACGTAACTGAAGACATATAGTTTAAAATTATTTATTCACACATTTTAATAAGAAAATCATTTACTAATAATGGATTCAAAGCTTCATTAGTGGGATTTGCAATACTATTATATTTTAAAGAATACATTTATTTATTTAGACATTATTTTATATTGAGGACTTCAGTAGCGGTATTTCCGATACTGTAATGGTTACAAAAGGAATACATTTATTTGTTTCGACCTTATTTTATCTTGAGGACGTCAGTAACGGTATTTACGATTCTGTAATGTTACAAAAGGAATTCATTTATTTGAAGGTGTAATCTAGCTACCTAAAATTCTCGAGTAAGTATTTCTAATGCATGCCTTGGGGAATTTATACCTTTGCAATGCAAGAATCTAAAGTAAGATTTAAGAGTAGTGGCGGACATATATTTATTTAATTAAAATATTTATTTTATGACTAAGGGCAAACATTTATTTGAGAGTGAATTAAGAAGATAATGCAGAGGTGGAGTGATATATAGAATAATAAAATTAAGTAAAGGAACACGTGGTACACTTTAGAAAGGCAATATGGAATGGCAGTATATCGAAACTGCAATGCCGCAAATGGGTTTATAAGAATGTCAGGCTGGTCCCTGCCATAGGCCCGATGAAGTAAGGTGTCACATAAGCATAACCATGGACAAGCAGTCCGTGTCGCAGTTTGCCAGCTGGCTGCATGACTTCGTCAAGTTTTACGGGAGCACTCATTATGCCCGCTTGTGTAGGACGACTGGGGTTAATTTCAACCCTGAAGAATCTGGAAATTTCATGGCAGAATGGGTCATCGTGTCTCTAAAACATAACACATGTATACTGTATAAATGATTATGAAGAGATTTAAATAGATTTCTGACTCAGCCCTACATTATCAACATTTACTCAAGAACATTGGCGACTCTCAAAGAAATGTAATTTGATGGAATTATTCATTAAGATTTAATATATACAAAACATATCTAAACTGGGAATGATTACAACTAATATGCCAGCCATTTGTGAAGTTGTAGACCCCTGCATTACAATAAATGAAGCATTGAATGAGTGTTGGCTTATATGAAAATTAAATTATTTATGAAAGTAATGTTAATGAAATCTGACACGCATTCACTATTTCAAGCGATCATAGATTTAAACTTTGAACATTGAGATAATTATTAGCATGCAATAATTAAATAATAAATATAGATAAAATGTAGATTTTAGAAATACGCACCCAAGAAAGATAGAATGAGGTAAGCTAGATTATTAGAGAAATTTACACATTAAGTTAATTATTCAATTTTAGTTATACAAATGGTTGTTTTTACATTTTACAATTTAGATAAGTAATATGAAGAATAGCTATAGTATGTTATTAGAATACTCCAGAGTTTGAACACAGACAGGTACCTGATTTATAAGAAGTTTTCTGAGTCCATTCATTTAGTAGCAAATAGTTCATGAGTGGCAATTCTTTCTTGTATTTAGATATTTTATTTACTTTCACAGCAGCAGCAGCTTTCTCATTTATTTCAGGCAGTAGATCTTCATGGTGAATTTATGATGGGCAATGGAAAGTTCGGCATCCGATAGGCCATCTCCCGATGGAGAATAATCTAGGTGCTTTTATTCGGTCATACCTTGACAGGAACAAATTATTTTTATATTTTGGAGACTCTCTGTGCTCGAGAGCAAAGCTAAAGTTGAAGTGAATGTCTCCAGCAAGTCTAAGATGGCCTCTTTTTTTATCTTGATCTTTCACATTTTTTGTTAAGGTATTTTTAGGTTCTACTTAATCTGCCCTGAGGATAATCAATGCATTTTGTTGGTTTTAATTAAAGAAAGCTGCCATTCTATTGTTTACATTTTACATTTACTAATTACATTTTGGGGAATTTTTCTTTAATTAATCTATTATCTATCACTGACCGATGCTTTTAAATTTCAAAGACAAAAAGGGAACGTAAGATCATTTTAACTTTTAATTAAATATTACATCAGATTTTTTTTAGAATTATTATTAAACGAAATTTAAACAAAGCAATAAATACAAACTTTATAATCCAAAATAATGATTAAAATTATACAAAATTATATAACTAAAAGAAATATAATTATATTATTTTATCCCTATTTATTGCCTTTAATTTGAGATCGACATGTGTGCATGTTTATGCTAAATTCTACATATATTTATACATTTTTAATATTGCTACACACACAATTCGATACCAAAAAGTTTAAATTTGGTCGGGATAGACCGGTCAGTGAGAGATGACAGAAAAGGGTGAAACTTAAGATTCGAATACGAATCTTATTGTTTCAACATGCTTTACAAAAATGTTTTCTATTTAATAATTCAAGGAAATTACTTTAATATGTTGACTTTCCTAGTATCATTATCTAATCTAATTGTTGCTGTTGCATTTTTATAAATATTCTTTAAAATATGACAATATCCTGGATCTATACCTGAATGATATCTCTAGAATTATCATTATGATATATTATAGCATTTTTCCGGTAGATTTCAATAATTATTAACTTATGGCATTGTGATCAAACAGAAAACAGTGGCAAAATTAAAGGAGATAAATAAATATACTTGAATTTATTTACTGGTTAGAATCTCTACAGATTTTTTAATATAATGTTTGTGAGTAGTTAGGTGGTTTAATGAATCTATAAATGAATTTCTAAATAGACAAATTTTAATATATATCACCCAACAGAGACACTTAAATATTTACCAATTTCACAATATCAACTAATAAACTATAATTTACTTTGATTAATCATTAAGACTTGATTTAATGCAAGAAATTGTCTTCACTCAGGAGGTTACAAATTTCTTGTCATCCTATTAATTGAAAGGAAACCCTTTCATTCCTCTTGGAGGCCTTAAAGAAACTGAGCAATGCAAATTCTTAATGTCCACTCCATATGTTCTTGTCATTGCAGCTGTTATTACTATGTGATTATTCATATAGTATTCAAACATGGATGGGCTGCTCACCAACACGCATTAGCTAGCACGACGAGGTTATTGGATTTTTACCTCTGAGTTTAAGATCAAAAAACACCATGGTCTTTCTTCTCAGTTGCCTGATAAGGCAGAATGAATGCTTGTATAAATGATAATATTTTTCCAATATATATATACAATTATGACAGACAAAAAAAATATCATGGCCCTTATTCCCAGGAGACTGTAAAGTCACCAACCAAGGCAGCAGTTAGTGGCCGAAGGCAGAGGCTGCTCAGAACCCCTGATTGTGGACACAAGCTGCCATTTGATGATGCCTTTTTTTATTTAGGTACTTACAACAGCAGATCACTTTCAAGTGAAGAAAGATTGCAAGAGTTAGAAGAAAAACTGTTTTATATTAAATGGGATATTATTGGACTTTGTGAAGTTAGAAGAAAAGGCGAAGAGACAATTGTTTTAAAAAGTGAACATGTACTCTATTATAAAGGCACAAATATTGGAAATACAAGTGGAGTAGTATTCATTATAAATAAAAAGTGAAAGAACAACATTATGGAGATTGACGGTGTATCGGACAGAGTGGCAAGATTAGTTATACAACTTAATAGCAGATACCAAACGCAGATAATTCAGGTTTATGCCCCAATAAGTTTACAAAGTGATGAAGTAGTAGAATATTTTTATATGGATGCACAAAAGGCTTTTGATCAGAGTTAACATTTTAAAATTGTTATGGGAGACTTTAATGCTAGAATTGGTAAACAAATGAAAGATGAAAGTGCTGGTGGTAATTTTGGTTATGGTAATAGAAATGAGAGAGGACAGAGACTTGTGGAGTTTGCAGGAAAAGGAAAACTTTATATTATGAATTATTTTGAGAAAAATGTTAAAAGGAATTGGACATGAAAGCATCCAAATGAAAGTACAGCAGAATTGGATTATATTTTGACTAACAGAAAATACATATTTCAAGATTGTAATGTTCTTAATAAATTTAACAGAGGAAGTGATCATCGGTTAGTAAGATGTGAAATACATGTTAATGCAAAACTAGAGAGACAAAAATTATTAAGAAAAACAATATTTACAGTTGATATTCCTAATTTTCAGAAACATTCTAATGAATTTAAAATAGAACTTACAAATAGGTTTCAAGTATTAGTAGATTTTGAACATGATTCAGATTGGAATGAAATTAATATGAAAACAACTGATATACTTTTAAAAACTGCAACAGCACTTGATCAATAAAATTTCTACTGAGATTAGAGAATTTATGAAGAAAAGAAGGAATATGAAGATATACAAAAATGATGCATTAAAAAGAATTAAATATCTCAAATTTTGTAAAATGATGCAGAAAAGATTTGAAAATGATATAAGAAAGTATAACTGTGAACTAGCAATGAAAGCAGCAGAAGGGAATGAAAGTCTCAAAAGTGTAAAACAACATTTTAGTATTGGTAGGAAATTCATATCTGCAATAAAAAAAAGCTGGAATTATTACTAAAAAGAGAGATGACATCATGAAATGGATAGAAGACTTTTATAAAGAATTATATAGTAATAAAGAACAAATACCTCCTATATCTATGACATCTTCTGAATTACCCAGAATTTTAAATGAAGAAGTGAGACATGCAATTAAATATATGAAGAAGGAAAAGATTCCAGATTCCAGGTAATAGTAGAATTATAATTGATATATTTAAAGAAGCAGGGGAAAAAATAGAATTTTTTTTAGCAATGTTATATACCAAATGTCTAAATGATAAAGATGTACCAGATGATTGGAAGAATGCCGTATTAATATTAATATTTAAAAAAGGTGATAAAGAGGATATTAGAAATTACAGACCTATCAGCCTTTTATCAGTTACATACAATTTTTTTACCAAGATAGTTACAACTCGTCTACAGAGAACATTGGATTTCCCCCAACCAAGAGAACAAGCTGGATTTAAAAGTGGTTTTAGTACAGGAGATCATATCCAGGTATTGAGAGAAGTTATAGAAAGGACAAATGAATATGAGTTGCCATTATGTTTTAGATTTGTAGACTATGAAAAGGCTTTTGAATCTATAAACTTTTCGTCAGTGATTAAAGCATTGGATCATCAAGATATAGACTCAAGATATTGTCAAATTTTAAAGAATATTTATAAAAATGCAACAGCGACAATTAGATTAGATAATGATACTGGGAAAGTCAACATTGAGAAGAGTGTAAGATAGGGTGACTCCATATCTCCAAAACTTTTTACAGCAGTGCTGCAAGAATTATTTTGTGGATTAAAATGGGAAGCTAAAGGAGTGAAAGTAAATGGAGATTATTTAAGTCATTTAGATTTTGCAGATGATGTGGTTGTTTTTGCAACTTATGCTTCAGAGCTGCAGGAAATGTTGCAGGAGTTATCAGATGAAAGTAGGACTAAAGATAAATGTTAAAAGACTAAAGTAATGTTTAATGGATTTTCTCAAAATATGAAAATAAAGATTGATTATGATGAGTTAGAAGAAGTTAACAGTTAAAAACACCTTGGTCAGATTATTAATACAGACGGAAACATAATGGATGAAATTAATCATAGAATTAAACTTGGTTGGAGTGCTTTTGGTAGAAATAACTTGATACTAAAAGGAAATATACCTATGTGTTTGCTCAAAATATGAAATAAAGATTGATTATGATGAGTTAGAAGAAGTTAACAGTTAAAAACACATTGGTTAGATTATTAATACAGATGGAAACATAATGGATGAAATTAATCATAGAATTAAACTTGGTTGGAGTGCTTTTGGTAGAAATAACTTGATACTAAAAGGAAATATACCTATGTGTTTGCTCAAAATATGAAAATAAAGATTGATTATGATGAGCTAGAAGAAGTTAACAATTACAAACACCTTGGTCAGATTATTAATACAGATGGAAACATAATGGATGAAATTAATCATAGGATTAAACTTGGTTGGAGTGCTTTTGGTAGAAATAACTTGATACTAACAGGAAATATATCTACGTGACTGTAAAGGAAGATTTTTAATAAATGTGTTTTACCTGTTCTTACTTATGTATCAATAATGAAAGAAAGAAATAGTGCACTGGGAAAAACAGTACTATCAGGCTTCTGAATTTTAGGCTATTAAGATCATATATAATTTTCAATGATCATCCAATTTTGACAGGCAATGTCTTCCAAATTATTTATGAGGACTAATAGTTTTAATTTTAACAGTATACAAGCCTAACACGAGCATCAGTTTTGAAAGAAACTTTTTAAATTCAAACCATCAATAAAGATAGTGAATGTATATATATTTTGCTCTAAATCTTTTTTTTTCTGAATCTGTATAATATCTTACTTTTCTCATATGGAACTTATTAAACCTATTATTTTGAAATTTCCTTGTGAGTATATGACATTTTTAGTTATTAAAATGATTCTAAAATTTTAAATACAATTTCAATAAATATTTATGCCTTTAATATTATTATGAGAGAAAGTTTTGATAAACATATCTTCGAATTATTGCTTGCGAGTAACAAGCACACGGTATACCCAGCACGCAAATAACACTTTATTTTTCCAAATAGTAATCTATAAACCGAAATATAATTTATATTACTTTAAAATTTATGAAAAATATTAATTGAAAGTGTAAAAAAAAAAGTTTTACAAACAATAATCTTTTAAAATAATACATTTTTGAACGATATACTGCCTAGGAAAAAAATTAGCTTTTTTTAAAAAAAAAAAAAAATTACGTTTTGTTTTATTTACAAAAAAAAAAAAAAAACCACTTATAGAGTAAATAATTAAAAAAAAACAAATCGCTTTTTACAAAGTCATACTTTAAAATACATCGATTCATGAAATGGTGAAATAGAATGTAAAATTATTACGTTTGTCCGTATATTTAAATAGTTATGACTTTATAAATTATTCACGCCTGTCCATTATAAACCCTGAATGTTTTAAGTACTATGTTCATAAATGTTAGCTATGAGGCATTTAGAGGTTGCTGTTTTACTGTGTGTAATGTGGAGAAACAGCGCCGCATAGTGGGCTAGAATCTTGGTAGGTTCTGATAGCATACGACACATAAGCTAGATTTGTTTTTATGGCAATCAGCGCCACCTAGGTTCTTGGTAGCAGATGATGTAAGCTGCCAGCTAGCTTGTGGAAGGTACCTGTGGGTACGCATGGTGAACATCACCACCTAGTGGCAGGAAAAAGCGTTGTCTGCTTTCGAGGCCCCTACCCTGTATGTTCTGTGTGAAAACACAGAAACAGCGCCTCTTGCGGTCGGGTTAAAGTACCAAAAAAAAGCATATATTTATTTTAAAAGAAAAATTCAGTTTTATAAACTATTTAGAAATAAATAATCAGGACTCATTAATCCCCCCCCCCCTTCTATTCCACAGTGGGATATAGAAGTTTGTAAAACTAGGTTGGATTGGCATTTTCTAATAAAATTAAGTGAATGTATAAAAAATATCATTAAAATTAAATTATAACCACCTAAATTATAAAAATTAGAAGAAGTGTGAGTTGGATGAAATATTTCATAGTAGTATTAATTTGGATAGTAGAGAATTGATATAAAGAAAATAACATACTCACCGATTAGCAAAATTTTAAAAAAAAATTAAATATACAGAAAACATTAATTTAAAGAGTTAGGATTCAGGTAATACAATTGGAATGATTTTAAATTTATTACCTCAGGATAAAGTTTTGATGAATCTTCTATGGCAGGCAGCTTTCCTTGATTTAAAACACATCTCTTTGCCTCAGTGGTTCTTTGATGGTATGGGCACTCTTGATCACAGGAGCTACATCTCACCACAGTGAAGAATCGAGCTGAAGACAGAGGGATCACTCTACCAAAAAACCATTTTTGGAAATCAAAAAGATGTGAAGTCAGTTAGTGACTATTGATCAAACTCTGACACAATAGATTTTCAGCCCTATTTATACCAGTGTGAGTTATTCAAAGAATGTTTTTAATTAAACTTCTTAACTCTAATTGAATCTTTAATTTACAGAAATATTCTCTCTTTTGTTATTGAAGATGCAATCACAAGATAACTGTCCAAAAATGAATTCAAATCAACTTCCAGATTGGAAATAGATTTGATAAAAATGTTAACAACGAACTTAAAATCAATTAGCTTTGTTTTAAATTTTACTTTCATTAACTTTAATTTAAAAATTCCTTTTAAAATCATAAAACAAAGAAATGTTCCCACCCCTTTAGTTACTTTTGGACAACCAGCAATGGCGTCTTCCATCATGAATTTTTATATAGTTTTATAATGAAAAATAATTATAAATAAATAAGATATAATTAAAGAAAAAAATACAAAATTATTTACAATATTTGTTTGCACTTTTATATATATATATAAAAGCTCCATTAATATACGTATATATCTGAGTCACATCTAGAAAAGTTAATATTTAAAATAATTAAAGAAAATTTTTATTTGAGATTTATATTTATAAATTTTTATAGACGCTTCTCAGAAATACATATATAACTTATATACATATGACAAAAACAAAAAAAGGAGCAGGATGGAATGTAGGCTGTGGTAGAGCAGTGAAACTCGATCTTAAATTAAGGTCATCTGTTTCAATATATATATATATATAATCAATGCTTAGTTTATATTAAGATAGCAAATCTTCAAACTTAAAGTCAACATGGGCATGACAATAATATTGACATCAATAAATTTGGGCTTTTCATCATCAGATTTTCAATGGTATGAAATGCTGAAGAGTTGGATGGTGGAGTAGATTGAAACCTCTCCATTAAAGTTTGAAGATTTTCTAAAATTCTGAGAATTTTCTATCTTAATATAAATTGCACTGCAGACCAACTGATGAGTGCTAGTTCAACATGAAATATATATATATATATATATTGTGCCCTTGTCTGTAGGTCATAGGTAGGTAGAAAGGTCAAGTGTGAAAAAAATTTTAAATTTTAAGTTATATTTAGGTGATTTAAAAGTAATAATAGTTTTGTAATACAATTTTAAGCTAAAATACCTAATAGATCATAGTGTAATAAAGTATTTTAAAAGTAAACAGTTAAATAAAGTTTTAATATCATTGCTTATGGTTGTGAAAGCTGGCCATACAAAATAACACAGCTATAGATAGCTAAAATTATTGTAATAAATTTAAAATAATCGTCTAAGAATTAAGAGATTAAATAAATGAAATATAATTTTATAGTCAGTCAAAATTAATAGGATATATTTTTTTATTAATAAACTTTGGGATGGTGAGAGTTATATTTGGTTCTATAAGTTTCAATTTATTTTCCAAAATTTTATAAAGTACGTTAGTTTTGGTGATTTAAACCGAGACATAAATAAAAAAAGAAATTATTTTATAAAGTTGATAGACACGTGATCGTATATTAAATGCCTTCACGCACACACACACTTGGTAGATAATAATAAAGTTTGTGAATTTAAAACTAGATATAATTGCCATCCATCATTAAAATTAAAAGTTAAAAATGTTATATATTGTCTTAATAATTATTTTAAAGATCAAAAAATAAGTTTATCAAACTATGATTTAATTTAATAATATTAAGTTAAAATAATATTCCAGACATTACGTCATAAATATTTATTTAAAAGTACAGTTTATTATCCCAAAATAGAATGACTAATATTGTTCGCGCTAAAAACAAATATTGACCAATCAACGGATTTAAATTGGCAAGAAAAAAATCTAAGATAGACAGAAGCGGGAGACGGAATGTGAAAGTTGAAGAGGACGGTAACCTTTTTGAATTGCTTGTAACATCAAAGCTGAAAAAGTAGTTTAAATTTATAAATTAATAATTATTCTAAGTTAGTCTTTAACAGATAATATAATCTTGTATCCAGAAAGATGATTTGCTAATTTCTACGTAATCTTACCAGTGGATTTATTCAAATTTGACCATTCATACTACAGTAAAGATGGAAATACCAAAAAAAATAATAATTGAAATAATTATTGAAAGAAAAATGAGTGAAAATTGTATAAGTTTTATGTTATTCGTGCTCAACCAGAAACTAAATCCTATAACGCTAAAAAAGAAAAGTAATACAAAGAAGACGCTGTATGAAAATATGAGAAAGAAACTATTTGCTATCGAGAGAATCTTATGACGAACATTTGTTTTATAAATACTTAAAACTAAGTCATATTTCTCTATGAGAAAAATCATAGTATATGTTCAAGTAAATATAAAGTGAATGAGGAAGAAAAATATGATATATTAAAGGAAAACATTATTTAAAAATATAATTTTCCAAAAGTAAAAAGTAGGAGAAAAGTCATAGTCCTATATAAAGTGCTATATAAATTTACTAAGAGGAACCTAGATTTTATCTCATCATAGAAAAAGGAAAAAGATATTAAAATGGAAGAAATATTATTTAAACAGATATAAAATTAATCACTAAAGGAGGAAACGGATCCAGGGAAATAAAGAAAAATTTATTGAATTTTATAAAATAAAGTACAAGATGCATCGAGGGAAAACCAAGCGCGCGGGGGAAAAGAAGAAAAAAAAATTAGCAGACTATATAAAGGAGATATCAAGAATAAGTGAGAAAAATATGAAGAAAACTAAGGATCATCGTCTACGAAGAATTAATAAACATAATTAAAATATTAAAATAGAACATTAAGTGACTAAAGAAAATAAAGTATATTTTTTATTTAGCTTTGCAAGGAACGATTTTCCAAGCGAATCCAACAAAGATGTATCGTAAATATAATTTTAATATTTTTTTTTTTTATTGTATTTAAAGTATAAAATTTGAATTAGCTTAGGGAAACATATAAACATAAATTTTATAATAGTTATAATTAAAATATGAACTAATGGAATGAGAGAAATATTAATAATAAATAAAATGTGTGTATGGAAAATGTTAAACACCTACTAGAAGTCCTGGAATGGAGAAGTTTACAAATACGATCCAGAGGATAGAGATCGTTGGTAATTTTAATATTATTGGTAATATGTAATGTATTTTTTTTTATAGGTCATCTATTAATGAATGAGGTATGAACGATGTTAAAAGTTATAAGTACACATTTATCCAACATCAAACATATATTTGAGAGAGTAGTAAAACTTTTAAAAATGTGCATGCAATAAATAATCTAAAATAATTAATAATAAGTAACATATTAATTATGTGATTCTTTTGAATTTTATATTGAAAATATCCAAATAGTTTAGAACAATAGAGATAGAAATGTACGAGAAGTATAGTAAAGAATTTTCTTAAGAATAGCTGTATAGTTATATTAAAAATGAATTTTATTATTATTAGCAAGATAGACAAAGAATTTGTCGATGTAATGTAGAGATGAATCTGAAGAAATCAGTCAGATAGTGACTTGGGAGTACTGATATCAAAGGAAACCAAGAGGATGTTTTATTGAAATATAAGGAATGAAATATGGGGATCATAATAATTTGTGTGACCTCAGTATAGATAACTTTGCCCTATAACTGAGCACATATATTCTGGACAGTGTCTTTACATATCTTTGAAACTTTCTGATGTGATGAAGCTGAAGAAATAGCTTTAGCATCCTTCCAATATTAGAGGCAGATAGACAGATAAAAGTCACTCCTCTATGGCGTCCATAAATTCACTGTGCCATGATTGTCAAAGTTTTATAAAGGATAATATCTTGTTTATTTTGATCCAATGCATCTATATCTTCGCTATCTTGATTTCATGGAAATACATCGTCAGGGAGATAATTTTATAGAAATGATACATAAGATAGAAAGGAAGCTAGATATTAGTTATGTAAGAATAGTTGTTTACTAGAGTAAAGTAGAATTGTATAAGTCCAAAGTGAAAGTATAAGTATTATAAAAGATGGAGAATCATATGATATAATTTTAAAAAAAAAAAAAAAAACTTTAGAATTAAGTTTTAAAGCAATAATAAGATTTTAAAATATTGTACGTGATATTTTAATAGAAGAGATTGCATGTTTTGTGTGGCGAAATGATTTAAAATGTATAATAAAAAAATGTGTATTTGTACATGGTGTGTGGATGACGTTAATTGCTATATAAAGCTAGGAATAGGATCAATAATTTGACTAATAATTATTATATGATCGGTGATAAAACTGAACATCAAATTGTCATAAGGATTAAAATTCTGTAGGATTCCATACTAACAAGAATATAATTAGAATTTTGTAATTTTTGTATGATTTTACATAAAAGTAAAGATTATATAGAAATATAAACCTGAAATTATAAGGATATAAATGTCAATAGAAAATTGTAATAGATAGAATTTTGTATATTAAACTAAGCTCAAAACATGTATCT
This sequence comes from Epiperipatus broadwayi, assembly GCA_028023455.1. Taxonomy (NCBI): domain Eukaryota; kingdom Metazoa; phylum Onychophora; class Udeonychophora; order Euonychophora; family Peripatidae; genus Epiperipatus; species Epiperipatus broadwayi. The sequence goes on from JAQFVV010000051.1 coordinate 3,818,644, forward strand.
GAAGATAATAATATTGTGAAATATATTTTTGTAATTATTAATGGTAAAAAAGGGTAAAATAAAAAATTAGATAATAATGATGTTAAGACATCAACGGGTAGAAATAAAAGAGTTTGTAATAAGTAGATAGGGATATCCGCTGTAAATAATGTACAAATTGTTATTTGTTATAATGTTAATAAAATGTTATAAAATATTATTAGTAAGCTTTGTGTCTTGGTTGTTGTTTTTCCTACACATGAAAATGCATGAAATCACAACGCACGTTTATAATTAAACATATTTAAGATTTGCACAAAATAAATAAACATTAGAAATTTTAATAATTTATTTTATTTTATTTACGTAATGAAATGAAAGAAGTATAATTAGAACAGATATGGTCATAACTTGATTGCCACAGTATTTAAGTAAAATATATGCAAACGTTACCACATAACTTTTGATTATTGGATTGATAAATGTTACCACGAAAATATTTAATACATCTAGAAATAAAAGAGGATTGTATTACTTTATTATTGTCATTATTATTATTAATTAGTTGTTAATTACGTAGTGAATTGTGACATAAAATTCCCTTATCATAGTTTACTATGGCAATATAAAATCAATTTTAATTACAATTTATAAACCTGAGATTTTATTATTTATTTACTTATTGATTTATCTATTTGATTTGATATGATTAGATCAATTTAATTCTATTTTATTTAATTAATTTATTTTATGTGAGCTAGATTTTGTTTTAAAAATATTAAGATATGATACTTCGTCTTGTTCCTTTGTCATTGCTCCAGGTCTCATGGAATAATAAAAGATATTTGTGTTGATTTATTTCATAGACACGACTAGATCTTATAAAATTCTGAGCTAGTAATTGTTTTATTTAAATCATAATAATAATATATTTAATAGACTGAGCTAAAGAACCCGGAATTATTATTAATATTAATTGTTATTGACCGGAAATAAATAAGTAACGAAAATCCGGAATATTTAACATACTTTTGGCATGTTGTTGTTATTATTATGGAGCAAGAGAAGGGAGGTTACAATATATATATATTATAACAGAAATGGTTATTCGTACAGTTGATTAATTATTTGTACTTTCAACTATATTTATTTCGATTATTTTATTCTATATTATACTTATTTATTATATCCATTTATTCTTTTCATAACTTTTATTTCTATCCATTTATTGTTTACAACTTAGATTCTTTATTATCTTATTTATTATTTTAACCAACGCCATTACAATACAAGCAGAGAGCTAATACAGATACAAATTTAACTTCATATCTATACCCTTGACTGAACCCCAAGGCAATACATACATATTATCTTGGCATTATTTTTCCCAGCCAAGAACTCTCGGCTGCTGAACAGAGCAAACTATTTCAAAGAAATTTAACGAATGTCCAGCGCTTGCTATTTATTTTTATATAATTGGGAATTCGCATGAACAAGCAGCACATGAATACCTTTAAAAAAAAATCAGCATTACCCTTTAATTACTAATTACAGTTTCCTTCCTGTCGTAGCTTGGTGATAGGAGAATAAAGCAATGACACGAGATTTAATGATAAATATGTTTAATACTAATACACTTGATATAAAAAAAATACATTATAATAATAATAACAAAAAACACACTTATAAATACATGGTTATAATAACATATGAAAACAGATCAAATATTAAAGTTCTTAAAGTCCTGTAGATAGAGTTCTATTTTATCGAATTATTAATTGCGTATTTAGTTATGAATAGTAAACAGATTAAAATGTATGCATGCTTTTACCTAGGCTTTGTTGTAATTGTCCCATGGGTATTTCTTCCGCGCATTCTTGATTAACTTCCTCAGTTTGTGGGGTTATTTTCATTCCAGTTTTTGCTTGTTGATTCCTTAGGTTCTCCATTAACTTCCTCAGTTTGTGGGGTTATTTTCATCCAGTTTTCTGGTTGATTCTTTAGGTTGAGTTTCAATTGACAGCTACCGAAGCGGCGGTCCCTCTAGCAGGTCAGGCAAAGATCTTACATTGCGAGTCAGTGATGAGATGGCTTGAATCCGAACCTACGTCCCTTTAACGCCACTAGCCATGCATTTCTTCCATTTTCTTTTAGCTGTTGCTTCTCTAAAGTCTCTACTAGCAATGCCAGACAAAAATTGTACTTTTCTTAATCTCATTCTTTTGTTCATTGTTTTTAAAATTTTTTAATTAAGACTTAGATTTCCAACCAATTCTTATCATTATGTTTCTTTATTTAATTAGTGACCGGAATGTAAGTCCCAATTAATTTAACAGATCAGGCAAAGATCTTCCGTTGATAACATTTCTTTGTCCATGGAATTTAATTTGTCCAACAGACTTTCACACCTACAGCCATATTGTTTTTCCTTTTATATATCACATATTACATTTTATTTAAATTTACAATTCATTCATTTTTTTTTCACATTTGTTTTTTACATTTTATTTTAATTTGTTATTATATAGTTTTTTTTCAATGAGAGAGAAGACACGCATTTCTTTATGCAACCTTTTCCCCTCTCCCACAATAAACAAAATAACTTTCTAGCATTTGACTTACAAGAGAGAAAGAGACGCATTTCTTTATGTACCCTCCTCCCCTTCTCTTACTATTACAAATCCACAGTAAATTTTGACATTAGAATTTCAATTTTTCCTTTTCCTTCCTTAAATTTTTAAAATTTAATAGCTACTTTATTTCACCTTTATTACTTCTAATTTTATTAATAAATATATATGTGTGTCGACGACTTTACGTGGTCGTCACAATATATATATATATATATATTGGAGATCACATTGATCTTTTTCATATTTGTGTGGTCATGTGTATTGGTTGTATGTGATAGATTGGATAGCTGAAGGGAATTTAAAAGTCTGTGTTCAAATCCCCTATAATTATATATAAACTCCAGGGATATAAAGTATTTCTGTATTTAAATATTATAGCTAAACTATAAAACAAGAATAAAAATTACTAAACTTTTCAACAACAAATAATTTATGTCTGGTGATGGATGCCATTCTCCTTTATTGTTTCTTTCATTATCACACATTCTTGAATCATGTGAATACAGTCATCTGAAGTGGATGGTGCCAAAGTTATAAACACAGATGATTTGATGTTGGCAAATAGTATATATATATATGTAATGCATCAGTTGCAAAGCAAGATACATAATTGATTATAAGAACAGTTAAATGTTGATTATTTTTGGGACAATAGTTTGAATAAATGAGACAAAAGAGCAGACAAGTTAAAAACAGAAGAAAAGGATTTTTTTTAGTTCACTGATTTGAAATTTGATTATATTTTCTCTAAATTTAATATTCAAAGTTCAAAAGTCAATTATTCAAAGTTTGAATAATTGAAATCGTTTACAAAAAAGATTTAAGATTTATTTTGTTAAAATGACAAGTCTTTAAAAATATTTTGTAACAAATATATATATTTTGTTTGTTATTATAAGTAATAAAATTAACTTAAAAAATGATGAGAAAATAATAAATATAATTTAAATAATGCTCAGGGTAATTAAAAATTATTAAAAGCTCATGTTATTTGCAGTCTATTGAGTCTGTATTTTGTTTAACAGTCACTTTTTTTAATATGTCAAAGCATTGACCGGGTAGCAAACTCAGGGCAACTGCTTAGAAGGGAGCTATGCTAACCACTAGGCCACTAAAGCTTGTAAAATCTTGAAGATTCTTTTTTTTATTTAGCAGCCAAGTTATGAACAAAAATAAATATTATAAAATGATCATGAAAATACATGGAAGTAAATTTATTATGTGTGACTGTTTACTTGGGATATGATGTAGTTTGGATTGCTTATCTGTTCAAAGCCTGATATGTGTTCAAAGTTGAAGTGTCATTTCTAAGTTGTGCTTAATCTACATTAAAAAATTATTCTTACACAACATGTTAAACTAAAGTCCTCTCTCATAGAGTATTAGTGCCTTTAGAGAGGTGAAGAAATATGATTTAAATAATTTAAAATATAAAGCAGCTAAAGAAGTTGAAAACTTAATATTTTAAAATTTTCTAGGCTGGATTTATGGTGTCTTAAATACTGAAAGAGACTGTATAATATAAAAATGAACAAATGAAGAAAAATGTTAAGCTTAACAAAACAAGATTTTAAACTGGAGCCTTTCATAAAGATTTTAATGTTTTAAGTGTGATCACATGAAGGATAATAATATTTATGTATTTATTATTTATTTACATTTTTATAAACGAATGTAATAGTGTCTTAATATTTTATGTATGTTTAATGTACAATATTAATATATTGAAATAATGTAGGATAATTTAATCAATGGATGTTATTGTATAATAAATACTTTTTATTATTATTTATTAATCTAGCCTCCTATCTCTCTTCTCATAAATTCTTTCCATTTTAATTTAATAATTTTGTAATCACTTGAGAGTTAAGAGTTTATACTTTACCAAATTAGTCATGAAATGCTTTAATAATGTTGATGGTGTAAAGTGTATTGGGTGATGCTCTAGTTTTACACCTAACATAAATTCTTATTCCATAAAGGATCTAATTTCCCTTTAGTTAATTAGGAATGATTTCATGACCTGGAAAGGTGACTGTAGTCTATAATATTTTTATGAATACAGCTAGGTCTTTCAGTTAGTATAATTTATAATTAAATTAACTTATATTTTCCTCTTGGCTTGTATCATCTCTGTTATTTAGATTGAAGGTGAAATCTCAAAAATCATCTTTTATTATTAAACATTAACTTTTCAAATCAATAGGATTATTGTAATTGGTGCGTATCTTTAGTGTTCTCTCTTTTTTCCATATATATATATTAGAATACATTTGTTAGAAATAATTTAATATTAAAAAATATACCCGTGTGTTTAAAAAGAAAGATTTTTTATAAAAGTATTTAATGAGTTCTAGCATACAAATCTGAGATTTAGACATTTAACTGAAGAAGAATACAGAGACTTCAGACTAGTCCATAAAATATATAGAGACTTATAATCATAGTAATAAGGTAAAATGAAAGCAAAATGCATGCATAAAAAACTAACAAATATCCATTGACAACAATGAGACAATTGAAAGACTTAAATAAAGACTGGGATAGACATGTTGTAGCAGATATGACAAGAGATAGGCAGTTCTTAAATTGGATTCAAAAATATTCTAAAAGACCTAGAAAAAGACCATGTGTGAGGTGGATAGATGAAATTAAAAAAATGTGGTTAGTGTGATATAGAAAAAAGTTCTTATGATTGACATAACTGGATGAAATTTGGAAAGTCCATTTTTTGTGAACCAATAACTGTTGAAAATGATATTTACAGAGAAATGAGTACTTCTTTTCTGTAAAATGTCTCAGCAATGTAAAAAATTGGAGTAGCTATTATAAGTGTTCATGTTAGTGGAAGTGATTCTTAAAAGTATGATCTATCTCTGTGGTTCACTTTACATTAATAGTCATTATATAATATATAATTTAATATTTGCTTCTCTAATACATCAACCTAGTGTTTATAAATTGTATATACATTTTTATAACAATTTCTAGAATTTAGTAATCCATTGGCCATAAATCCTATTTACATCAATATTTCACAGTAATGACTACAGAAAAATATTAAAAAATATGTTTTTGCGATTTATTATGAATCAGAAATGCCATTATGTATTGTTATTTTGAAATATTAATTATTGGCATACTTATTTTTTTTTTTTTTTAAGTGTCATAGCATCGGCCGGGACGTGAACCCGCAACCCGGGCAACTGCCTACAAGTGCAAGGCAGTCACGCTGACCTCTCGACCACCAATGCAAGACAGGGATACTTATTTTTTAAATAAAAAAATAACCAAATTATTCACATTCTCTAGTCTTATAGCTACTGTAGAATCAAATGTTGTTTGATGCATATGTTGTTATATCATATCTTTGTTTCTAGTCATAAAACGATTTGGACCAGGAATTTCAAACCTTATTGATTCCTCTATGTTTTTGGATTTAATAAATTATCCAATACTCCCTATTTATTATAAAAAATAAGCAATTAGAAAGTGTATCATGGAGTACATCACATACATGCAAAAAAGGTGCAGATATCATAGAAATGAGGTAGATGGTATGATGATTTATCAATTTGACCAGCTATCTTGAATCTTAACAGGGCATATGGAGTTATTGGACTCTGCAGTAAGAAAAAAGTATATGCATCCTCACTGTATCTGTATCCAAAAAAAGACCTGAAGTGTTTCGGGTATGGCTGACAGACAGCACCAACATAAAATAACCTAGAAATGTTGATAACATAACCATTTTTGGAAAATATTTGTAGCATAATCATTTATTTACCTGCTATTCTATGCCTCCTGGATAAGCTTCCCCTACTCCCTGGAAATATGGGTACCCAGATTGGGAACTCATGATTTAAACCACATTATGAAAGAAATTGGAGTGTTTAAAAAATTAAATATAATAGCAAAGATCAACCCCCCCCCCTATACACTTATAAATTTAACATGTATATGTGTGTGTATATGTGTAATTGAATGAGAGAAATTTATTATATCTTTAATTGTCCAGTAAGTTTTTAAAAGTCATTTGAACTTATGCAAACCAATTATCATTATATTTTTATAAATTGTTAAAAAAATGTCTTAAATCTGAATTGACATTATTTCAAATTAAAAAAAAAGATCTGAAAGATGTAAAATTCTAGATTCTGTGAAAAAGAATCGTTACTTTAAAGTAGCAGATTGTTCTATTCTCGACTTTTAACTGAAAAGTGAGACTATTTTTTCTCACTAACTTTATCATTTTATGACATATCTCTTAGATTGTAAAATTTTATTTCCGATTGAACCTGGACTTATTCAGACATTGTTTATAAATTAATGAGGTGTAAAGTTAAAGAAAAAATGAACAGTTTCACACATCAGAGGAAGAAGTGAATAGGTAGTTTTTTTAAAAATTTAATTTTTTTAAAAAATAGATTAGCTAGTTATTCAAATATATATATATGTAAAAGTAAAGTTTTCTAAAAAAATATTCTTATACCACATATATATTACAAACAATAGAGATTAAAGATCAATCCATATAAAAAAAAAAAAAGGTAACTTTATTTTTAATATTGTCAGTACTGAGACTAGATAAGTCTTTTTTATTAATCTAAAATAGCATTTTCGTCTTGAATTTAAGTACAAGTAAAGAGATACCATATTCTACTTTTAACTCAAGTTGCTGTAAGGATTTAAACTTATGCAGCTATTTTCTATAAGTAAAAGGATGCGAAGTTCCATATTTTCCTTTGACATCCTGAAAATAATAATTCATTTTCACTAAATATATTCATGCAATTAATATTATATAAACAGTACTTTATATTTTATATTGGAAAGAAACCATCAATTAGTAATGGATAGTCCTAAGACTAAACGAAGTTTCTCCATGAATCTGTAATAGCTCTTTTGTCCTGAGTTTAAATAGAAATAAAAATAAATCCTTTTTTTACTTTTAAGCTCAATTGTTATAAGGATCGAAATATGTTAGTGTATACACATATGTGCATATATATATTATAATGGTCGGGGTGAATCATGAAGTTAAAGTCTTACTGTATCTGCACTACAGGGCACCACTAGGTTATTTGAACCTAGAAAATTTATAGAGTAGGCAGGTACATGCTATTAAAGATCCAACTTCTACATAGATATTTTTCACAACTGTCAGCCCAAGTCACTAGCTCATGAAGTAGCAGAGGTTTAAAACATTTATTAAATATATTTCTTTTAATAAAGAATAATAAAAGCAATCACTGTCAGTATTAATAACACAAAAAGATTTTATTCATGTATATATATATATAAGTGACAACATACAAACTTGAAAAATAATTATATAAAAAAATTATGTTTGTTTCATTATTATTTACTATTATTTTTATTTGGTTTAACTTTCATTTTTAATCTTAGAAATGTTGAGTATAGATGAGCTACCCAGACGATGCACTTAAAAGACTTTAAAACATTTGATTCCAGCCTAAAAGTCCGCAGCCACACCAACGCTCGCTTCCAGATATATATCAGCAACCAATGCAATGTGAACATGTTAGCATAGAATCACACTGACAGGAATGTGTATCTGAACAGCATGATATTATTTGAAGAAACATGACCTTCATCAGTACAGGAATTTACATCTGTCTGGTGAAGGAATTATGCATGTAATATAATAAAAGAATAATGCTTTGTATGGATGGGAGAGCAGTCTATCTGGCCATGCTTATGCTCCCAATCCATAGAGCTGGAATGGGTCAATGGCACAGGAAATACATCTGCATCCATTTCAATGGTATGACTACCTCTTTGGGGTCATGCATTCAGTTGGACTCATCACTTTATGTGCTAACACACTTCACATTACGTTGATGTAAATGTCCATATATCTCTCCACCAGCATTGACACAACTACAAAACAAATAGTCCAAAATCAAAACCACCTTTAAAACTAACATATTTAAATGAGTCTAGCAGCCATCTACACTCAACTAACATTTAAATCATTTTATTAATTTAATTCTAAAAAAAATCTCTAGTTTAAGGTTTTAAAATCATTTTAAAATGACACATTATATTTAACTTATTTTTTTACTACAAATATTATTTAACCTACTTTTCTTTTAAATTCAATAATGCACAGATAACGATATGTGTTTCTACTTTTAAATCTATGTTTGCAATCGCAAACCCCCACCCTATTACAAAATTAAGCATGAATAAAAATATAAAAAAATACAATACATATTTTAAGAGATTACATTTTAAACTTTAGCTATTACTTTTAACATTGCAAAATTAAAAAACAAAAAGAAATAAAGTTCCATGTTTGCTCCAGAGAGAAAGTCTATAATTCATTTTAAAGATAAATAAAGTTCGAAGATTTTTTTAATTTAAGAGTTTATATTTCATTTTATCATTTCTAAATTTGTACTTTCCTTTGTCCGTGGTCATTCATTCGCGATGAAGATCTAATTTACGCAAGGGCCCTGTCCGCGGATGATGATGATTTATGAAGCTTGATGAGATTTCTGCATATGGCACCAGTAGTTCGATCCTGGGATCCATGAAGATGAAAGCTGCCTTCGGCCAGCTGCACCGAAGGAAGCAAAATGAAGCTGATTACATTTTTGGTGATGGCAATGACTTTTAAAATTTTTATTTTGACTTTCAGCAAATATGAATGAATTCAAAACTTTAATTTTTTGATTCTCTCTAATTAATTATTTATTTTGGATTTTTTTTTTATAGTCCAGAGACATCTTATCTCTGTAATGCATAGATCCATCAAACATATTCCATATCTGTATTTCATTGGTTCATTGAGTTTGTGGCCAAGTAGATTTTGGGTTTATGGCTATAGATTTTTATGGCCCCTTGCCACCATTCAACAAAAAGAAATACGTACTTGTCACATATGATTTGTTTTAAAAATGGGTGGCCACCTACCCTCTGTCGCGCACTACCACTCGAGAAATTACTAAGGTATTAGACACCTTACATTTCCCAAAAGTAGGAAAGCCAAAGGCCATACTCTCAGATCATGGGACCCCTTTTGTGTCTGAAGAATGGGACTGATGAGTCTCCAAATGAGGCATCAAGAACCTGTTAACATCAATCTGAAATTCTCAGAGTAACCTCTGTGAACGAGTCATGTGGGAGTTGGGCAGACAATTTCGTACCTATTTGCCAACAAACCATAGAGGGTGGGTTAAACAATTACCTCCAATGCTAAATTATATTAACTGGTCTTTAAATGAATACACAGGGTTTACTCCCATGTGATTACACTTTGGAAAATACCTTCCAAAACATTTCAAAACTAATCTTCCAGTGAGGCGAGAGGGAGCCATTGACCGGGATCTCAATAAAAGACAAGCCAAGGCCCAAATGCAATGAATGAGCATTAGGCATAAAAATGAAAGGAAAGCCTTAAATATAGATTCCAAATAGGAGATAAAGTCAAGGTTAGGATGCCCCATTAAGTGATCCAGGGAAGTTCAAATTTAAGAAATTTTATAATCTATATGACGGTGCTTTCGAAATTGTAGATTGCTGTGGGGATAATGCTTTCTGGGTGAGAATGGAACAAGGAATTAAGGGCACATATAATGCTTGATCTTTAAAACCTTACAGGAATATAGCGATTAACTCAAAATTGGTATAAAACCGTTAAAAGTTAATAGTAGGTAAATAATTTAAGTAAAATATTAAAAAAAGAATAATTATTATTTTTTAATGATCTCATCGGGGAGGGAGGTATTGTGCCAGACCATAAAACATCCATGCACAAGATGGCTGTAGCCAACAATTTGGCACAGCTAAATTTATTGAATTCATTATATAAAGTAAAAAGAAATAAACAATGACAGTTGGTCTATATAAGATTCCCATCTCACATACACAACTAACACATATATTAGTTATTTTGAAATAATAACCCACTATAAATGTGTCATTTATTGTAAATGTTCTAATATGTATAATAACCCACTATAAATGTTTCATTTATTGTAAATGTTCTAATCTGTATAATAACACACTATAAATGTATCATATTTTTTTGTAAACGTATTTGTAATACGTATATGTATAAAGATGTTTGTATATATTTTTTTCTTCTTTTTGATAATTTTTAAAATGTTTTTCTTTTATTTTAAAAATATATAAAAATATTTTTTGTGTGATTGACAAGAATCTTCCGTTTAAAAGGTGGATTTGATTAATCTTTGTTTTTCTATTTTTACTTTTTTGTATGTAATCAGGTAGTTTTTTTTTTTAATTAATTAATTTGTAAATCAATTCCAAACTTGTTATCTAAAGAATGTGGGTGGTCTATTACTCCAATATGGAGTTTTGAAATTCCTAAAAAGAGATTTTTAAAACATGATTTTATAAAAAATGTACAAAAGTAAAATTATCTGACGCAATAGCTTGAAGGGGGATGTAAGTTATTGATTAGTGTTGGATGGAGAGAGCAATAATAACCTACCTGTGAGGTGAAGAATAACTAGTGATTTTTTTATTGGAATGAGAGAAAGATAAATGAATCTATATGTGGTTAAGTTAAACTATTGATTTTTGTTGGAATGAGAGAAAGCCATATGAATCTATATGTGGTGTAAAAGTTTAGTGATTAGTATTGAACTGAGAGAGCAAGATGAATCTATATGTGGTGTAAAATATTATTATTGAATGGACAGAGCTACAGAATCTACTTGTATGGTCTTTCCTGGTAGTTGCACAAATATTAACCAAAGCCATCAACACCCATATGATGTGGAAAATCATATAAGCATACGCCATTCAGTAATCAATCAAGAAGAAAGAAAAATATTTTGGAGTTCCATGACTAAAATGACAACCAAGTTTCATCTGGTAGCCTACAAAAGCATGGAGTAGAAAGAACCACAGCAGTACACCCGCCAGTTCAGATACATAGTCGCCAAGATGGATGTGTCAGAGACTTAGTATACCCTGATTGAAGGATGCTACAAGGATGGTGAGTGGTTAAAGTGAATGTCACCATCCTTTCTGGTAGTTGAGATGGTCCGCCCAGAAGTTTGAACCTCGAGAGCAAGCAGATAGAGATAAGTAAAATGAAAAAAAAAAATGTTTATAAATTTTTTTTTTATAGTTTGTTATTTGTATTTTTTTTAAAGTTTATATAACCCGGATAACTGTAATAGTTACTAACACATGATAATATATATATATATATATATGTTATTATATGAAATATTATTAGAGAAAAAATATAGTTAGTAATAAATTTGGCTGAACGTTTTCGAGGAACCGTGCCTCATACTCATAGCCTTACGAAGGCTATGAGTATGAGGCACGGTTCCTCGAAAACGTTCAGCCAAATTTATTACTAACTATATTTTTTCTCTAATAATTTACAATTAAGTATTTTTCATTTTTACAAATAAGGAGAAATTAAAACCACATTTATTATATATGAAATATTGTAAAATAATATTGCTTATACACAGATCTCCCACAAACCCATTAAATATAAGATTATTATTATTTCTTGTTCTTTTACCCCCTTTCACCTTTACTTTATATTTAATGTTAATCATGGTGGCGTCACCTTACGTGGAGTGACATATATAGCCGGCCTATACATTTTTTATTTAAATATATATGTATATACATATACATGTAATATATATTGGGTATATAAGCACAGACTTTCAGATGACCCATCACTCTCCACTCTATCTAATAACACTGATACACTCAAGCACATATATGCTGAAAAGATAAATAATCACCAATATACATATTTCATGCTAATCCAGCAATCATCATATATGTGCTTGAGTGTATCAGTGTTATTAGATAGAGTGGAGAGTGATGAGTCATCTGAAAGTCTGTGCTCATATTCCCTATATATTACATATATAGACACAGGTATAGAATAAGCCTGTATTTCAGTTATATACATATTCATAAATTATTATTTTACGTACTCAAAGGTAAAGGTGTATCTAATATTAAGAGTTTATATGTGCAAAAGGGGAAAAGTTCAAGGGGTTAGATCTGTGTATAACTTACTTTAGTATTTTGGAATTTAGAAAATAAAACATTCGTTGTTTTGTGCATGGAGAGGGAGTATAGACCACTCACACATTGGCAACCATTTGTATTTATAGCAATTAAATTAACTTAGATATAAATTAGAAAATGGATTTTTTTTGTTTAATCTAACTGTAGATCTTGAACATAAAGATTTAAATATTCTTGTGTAATTATATATGTAATCATGAAATTGGGATAGAAAGCCCTATAATTAATTTAAGATTCAATATTCTAATGTTTAAAAATATGTGGTGGAGGGGGGATTTTATTTAAATAAATTGTATTCTCATACTTTATTTGTTATCGTATAATCTATTATAAAATAAAGAAAATTAATCATAATAAAATGTAATCACCTATTTGTGTTGTTTGCTTACCATAGCTATAAAAAGTTATAGCAATACTTATTCAAAGTACCTGGGATAGAAAATTAGAATTGAGGTAGCCATCAGGATATTATATCGGGGAGTTAAATTAGAATATATTTTCATCCAGTTTTCCTTCACCTAAAGAAAACTTATGTTTAAGAACAGAAAAGAAATTTCTCTTTGCATACTGTCTCAACAGATAGGGAAGGGAAAATTATTTATTTTTTTTGCTTTCTTTTATTATGTTGGGGGTGGTGCTAAGGGTTGTCAAATTAGTACAATCTTTTAAAGGTATGCCAAGAGTGAGGGGAAACGTCTACCAGGCAAATAGATATTGGGGTGGAAATATAAGTGGTTTAACAAGGAAAGATTTTGATTTTTAAGTGAAATCAAATTTCTTTCCTCTAATAATTAGAAACATAATACTCATTGTATTTAACCCTGGGTATTATCGAAGATTGTTATCGATCTCGCATTTTAAAATGTACACGTCATTTCATGCTTGTGATGTACAGATATATGCATCATTTTCTTAAATGGAGATGGCAAATGGGTTTCAAACAGGTACAGAAAATGACGCCAATGTTAAAGCCAAATGAGGGATTCGAACCGGTACAATATATGTTATAAATTTGTGAAACATTTTTAATGTCTGCTAACTGAAATGATTTTCATTTATTTTTAGATACAGCTGTGCATGCTTTCAGTGTGGGGTACCAGAATGAGTATAGTATTCTGCACTGAAAATGCAAGAACAATTCTGGAATACCATATGGAAAGAGTGCTCAGTTGTATCTAAAGAGCAAATAATTAAAACCTTTTCTGCAGTGCTCTAGCATTTGAGAAATCGAAACATTCACTTTTCATATATTGGCTCTCTATTGAGAGTTTAGCTAACTTTTTTTAAGTGTTAAAATTCCTCTTTTTTTAATATTTTAATTTCAAATTTTTTTAGAGATGTCAGGATAATTGAAAACATGGGGAATTCAAAGCCTACTAAACTCCACAGTAATGAGCATTCATTGTCTTTTGGAGGTCTCAAACTTTTGCACTTTGTGATATTACTTTAAAAATATTACAAATGATTAAAAACTTGATTTATTGGAAAGTTTATGTTGATTTTTGCACAATAATTTTTTTTATATGTCAAAGCATCTGCTGGGAAGTGAACCCATGAACCCACAACAACTCTCTGCAAGCAACTGCTTGCTTGCAAGGCAGGTTTGCTGGCCTCTTGGCTACCAATTCTTGACAATAATTGCTTGATAATTATTAGACATCAAGAAGATATTATTACATGTTTATTTCCTACAAAAATGTTTCATTTTTAAATATAAAAGATTATATTTTTATGAGTAGCATTACCACAGAAATTGCAATGGTGGAAATTACAATTTATTAATAACACATCATCACTTACAGTCTGTTAGGAAATATAACAATATCATAAAAAATACTAAAAAAAATTTAAATTTTTAAGGCATAAGTTGATAGATTTATCAGATATTGATAATTAGTTGTTCACATTCTAAATACAAGCATCAAATAAAAAAGATTTCATTCATTTTTCAAATTTAATTTGTTCCTTCTAAAAGTTGAATGACAAAATCGTACTTTATTTTGATTAGAATCTAATTTTTACAATGGTTGTGATAGTCAAATGTAATTTTTAAGAATTAATTTAATTCCTAAACAAAAATATTCATCAAATAAAGTTAAATTTTTTATATTCCGATATATAATAATAGTTTAATACTAAATTCAAAGTTGAAAGTTTCTAGCAAGTGAGAACAAAGAAAACTGTCAGAATTTTAACACATTGCAAGAGAGTTAAATCTTTCTCACAACTTAAATGAGGTGCTTCATGTAAAAAAATAATATAAATAAAAAAATTATATAACAAAGCTTCAAACAGCTCATTTGATCATATAACAAACTTTTTTATAAATATATTTAAAATTATCTGAACCAAGAAATATTTTATGACTTGTTTTATTTATTTTTGCCATATCCATAATTGCAATAAAAGATTCAATATCATAACTATATTGTATTTATTGATAAACAGTTTATATGTTATATTTATACTCTGATTAATAATATGCTTAGTTACACATTTATTCATTAATTATCACTGATTTTCAATTTTATACTATTTTAATAAGATATTCATTGTTTTAAGTAGATTTGAATCTATGAAAATATTTTGTTCTTATCATAGAAAACTATTATTATCCTTTATTTTATATTTTAGTTTTAATTTACAAGCAGTCTGCAGAAATAAAATATGCAAGTAATTAAAATAAGGCCAGAATAGGTATTATTGTATTGGATTTATTGGGTACTTATGCAGTATATTGCTATTCTTAAAAATACTATTCTAGTAGAAAGATGATTTTTAATAACTTAAAAATCTCATTTTTAGCTCAAATGCTGTATTGAATTTTTTAAAAATAGAAATTATAAAAAAAAAATGAACATGGACATTTTAAAGATATGAAATTGTTTTTAAATTGCATAAATATCCAGGTTTAAACATAGGTGTACAAAGTTTGGAAATATCATAAATATCCTGACATAGTTGCATCCATCCTCTAGTACAATGATTCTCATTTTTTTTTCTTAATAGTGGTATCACCAACTTGAAAGTCTTTTCTAACAGCATCTCTACTTTTTCTACAAATACACCAGCATTTTAAAAATACATTTGCCTGAAAGTTTGTGATAATGATATTGTATATGTAATTACATTTTGGGATACTTACATTATTTAGAATTAATTGTTAAATGACTTTGTAAATATACAAACTTTATTTAAACTATTCAAATACATTCTACCGTTAGTAATAGAACATGTATTAGTATACAACACAATGTTTCAATTGGGTTTATTTTTCTTAAATTTACAAATGTGGCTGGAATAACATGAGAATTAAACCTGAGATCTTTAGATTTGTGAATACTTAATTTAAAATGATGCTTTAACTAATATGATTATTTTGTCAAAGATAATAGTCTTGTTGTATATATAATTAGTTTAGCTCGTTTACAGTACTTTTCAATAAAATTATTACAAAATTATTAAATACTTTATCATTTTAATTACATATGTATCTTCAATAAAAATGATAAGTGATAATTATAATACAATTACATATAAATAATATATTTAATGTGATATTTGAATGTAATATGACTTGCAAATTTTTTTAATTATTTGAATCCTTTAATTTTTGAGCCCTGTCAGAGGCTGGCCTTGCTTGATTTTTTTTTAGTATGTTTCTTTCGGTTTTATTTTTTATTCGATATATATATATATTTGTTGACATTAAAATATATGAATTTATTGAATAAACAAAAATAAACTAAAAAAATCAGCAATATTAAATTCGTGAGAAATGTCCATTCTTTTCATAATGGTGGGTCATTAAACGCCATCGAAAAAAGATATACTTCCATATGTGATAAAAATTTAACTTACCTTGCTACTTGAATCTGTCTAAAAGTAGTAATATGTCCAATATTTATCAAATAAAAAATAAAATCTTCAGTGAAATTACAAAAAAAAAACACCAATTTTAGAGAGAGCATGTAAGAGTGCAGCTGTATGAACACCACCAAGTGAAGTATACTACTACTACTATTACTACTACTGCTACTGCTATTACTATCACCACTATCACTACCACTACCACCATCACTACTACCACTACTACTACTACCCCTACTACTACTACTACTACTACTACTACTACTACTACTACTACTACTACTACTACTACTACTAATAATAATAATAATAATAATAATAATAATAATAATAATAATAACAATAATCTTATTAATATTTCCTATAGAAAGTAAAACTTTGTACATAAGGAAGTAATGCCAATTTTAACACTAATATATCTTAAATTTGAGCATATTGTAAAAATCCTAACTATTAATTACTGTGCATACTTAAAATGTGTGTGAATGTTTACATAATAGCAAAACATTCATGTGTGCACATAAATATATGATCATAAAATAAAGTGTATTACATGGGTACTTACTGAGATGTATAGCTTCAAGCATATGAAAAGAAACATTTCCCCTTGACTTCATATTGAATTTTAAAGATTGTTTTGCCTATTATGAAAAAAGATATGATCTAAATCTAATAAGCATACATATTGAATACATCTTTATATATACTTCTGTCATAAAGTAAATATTTTGTTTAAAATCCTTTTAGTTTATAATAGATAGTGGCATTATGAGCTCTGCCCTACCATCACCATATATATAAAATGTGCATTAGAATATAGTTATTTTTGAGTAAAAACACACATTTAAATATCATAGATATAAAAAAAATATGATTCGTAGATGTAAAAAAAACTATCAGAAGCAATCAGCAGAAGGCTTGATAAAAACTGACTCATACTCCTGGAATAAATAAGTAACAACCGTCACTTGGATCACACTGCAAGTATTGAGCACTAACATGCAAACCAAACAGTTTGAGAATAGAAAAGAGAACTCTTGCTTAAAGATTATAAATTTAAAAAATTACACAATAAAATAGACAAACCTCTGGCAATATTATGAAAGATATCAACTTTGGAGCACTGAAAATGTCTGGTAGATCTTTTATAAAGTGACATTTTCACATAAATGCGAATGACATTACTTCAATTTAATATAGAGAGTACTTTAAAATCAAAAATGGTGATCCTGCACAAATTAATTTTTCAGCTCAACATTGTCATAATTGTATTTAGGTGATCTCTCATTCTTCTAATAATATATCTCTTCTTAAAATATATAGATTTACATTCACTACTAATAGAATGCATTGTAAACATAATATCATTAAGTTTGGTTTCAATAGTCTTGAAAAGCATATAAATTCCTAGTGACAGTACTAGCATAGAATATAAACCT
This sequence comes from Epiperipatus broadwayi, assembly GCA_028023455.1. Taxonomy (NCBI): domain Eukaryota; kingdom Metazoa; phylum Onychophora; class Udeonychophora; order Euonychophora; family Peripatidae; genus Epiperipatus; species Epiperipatus broadwayi. The sequence goes on from JAQFVV010000051.1 coordinate 3,836,633, forward strand.
GGATGCTTAAATTCTTGAGTATTGAATTTTAAGATATTGCTCTAACCAACTGAGCCATTCTGCCAAAGGCAACTGTCAGTAAAAATTTCATATACTTATCTACAAGATAATATTGAGTATTTATAAATCACACCAAAACTGATCTACCCTCTACATATAACTGAAGATCAATCAGATTGTCAGTGTTTGCATAGGTGGATCTTAAGCATGTATTTACTTTAGAATGCCAAGAAAAAAACTAATTCCATTTAGGAAGATGGTCAAACGAAATAACTCTGATTTATGTTTTGTTTTAACAAACAAAAACTTATCTTTACTTTATGAGCTACTGATATTGAGTCATTTTCTTTATAGTCAACATAAATTAAGTTTAACCACTTATTTAATTCTTGCAGTTATGTTGTTCCAAGATGGACCTTAAGCAAAACTAACTGGTTTCAATATTCTGGATATCTTAAAATGAATTTTAATAGGTTATCTCCAAATCTATTTGGTCACGATAAGTTTAACAAATTCATGATAACAATTGCAACAAAATCCACTGAATGCAATTTATTGCACATTGGAACGTCAACAATACTCTTTATAGACAATTTTTGTCTATCAAAAAAGATCAAATTGCTGTAACACTTGTAAATTTACTGAATCATGCCAAATGAGAAAAGACAAGAAAGACTATAGAAGAGCAAAACTTTACAAAATGTAGTCATAAAACATTATCATTGTTAGACTACTAAACATCACACGATCACTATTTCATACTACCACATAATTGTTATTAGATAGGGATTTTATGCACAAGCCTTCTGATATCCATTGATTACTCTGGTTGGCACAAGGTGGCACTACTGTATGGAGAGTTTTTCTTGTTTAATTATCATTGTTGTGAAAGATTGATGAGTATAAAACTATGATTTAAGGTTTACCTTACTAACTTTATACTTTAGTATTAATCTACGTGTCATTTGATTTACCTATTACACGAATTATTTCTAAAATATTGAGTTATTTATCCCAAATTATACACTCATTAGAAAAACAATCACTTATTTATAGAATTTTCTTTTCTTTGCCAAACAAAAATGCTTATTTTAGATTTGTTGACATTTTATAAATTTGTGAGTCTATCATAATATAAGTTTACGTTATTATAAATCCATTTGTGAATTGGCTTATTCATCGATTTTCTAGTTATATTGTGGCTGCCCTGTGTGAGTTCTTGATTCATTACATTTTGAGTTGCACAAATAAGTGGGCATTTGAAGAAACTTATTTTCATCTCCATATTTATCCATTATATTTTTGGTTGCCAAATATGAGGATTGAGTATTTATTCATGACCCATGAGAGATTTAGTCATACAAAATAAATAGGATTAAGATATTTGCTTAATAATTACAATCAATATAAGTTGGTTTTTGTATGTTACGGGTGGATTAAATTGATTAATGATTGGATAATAATTTCAATTTTGTAATTATGCTTTGTTAAGGATTCAAATTTACATTTCGTTATCAAATTATTTTTTTAAAGTAAATACCGAAGTAATAAAATACATTATAAGGTGAAGTACCAGATGATGAGATCTGGGATTACCAGGTAATAATAAAAGTGAGAATTTAGGCTTCTACCTCTGAAAGCACCAAATATGTGCTATATGTTAATGAGATGCCAAAAGAATGTGCAATCATTACTAATAAACATTATTAAAGGTTTTATGAAGCAACAATAAAATAAATAGTAAAACCCATTTGAAGCCATCTTATTTTATTGAATCTATTTATCTCCTATTTATTTTGAAAAAATGATAGAAAATATTGGCGATCACTCTTTAAATTTATTGATGATAGCATAATATAATGTCTTTTGCATATAGTCATAAAATTTATGCTATATTACATATGATAGAAGAAGTTGAAAAAACATACATTAGTTTGGAATAATGATATTGTGATAAAGGTAAGTTAATCACTACTGAGACATGATGCTATTGTGGTGCTTTATGTGGGGAGGATATTTTGTATAAATTGAAATGTATATGAGTAGAAATTTATTTAAGTTATAAGTATCAACATATAAAGCATAGTAGAGAAAAGTAAGTTATTCATTTTATTTAGTCGAGGATATAGAATTGATGAGGAAATTCATGTTTTTTCTTTTATAAAATAAGATAATAGATATAAATACAAAATAAGATAAGGAAGCAGAGAAAGAGTTGGATATGTTAGGATAGGAAAAAGAAGTTAATGGAGTCTCTATCAAATTAAAAAATGATTGAAATGAAACTATAATAGTATTGATGCAAAGTTTGATGAGTGAAATGAAACAAAGCAAAGAAGAGTTTAAATAGAGCCAGGAAAACTTATCAAGAGATCTAATGAATAAGATTAATGATAACCAAGAAAAGACTGAACAGTCAGAGAATATTTAAACAAGAATTGAAACAAAGCCAGGAGAGCTTAAACTGAGGCTAGGAAATCTTAGTAATGAAGATAGAAGAGAGTCAATATAAATTAGAAAAGATACTAAAGCAAGAGATGAAGGATATGTATACATAATTAGTTTATGAAATAAAAAATGGGGCATAAGCAAATATAGTTTAGAAGTTAGGTTTAATATTTTAGAGAGTAAGATGTCGGAAATTCAAGATTAAATACAAATCAACATCAGTAAATTAGAAGATAGAATGGGAAAGGGAAAAAATTGAAACTGAAAGATTAAAAGTAAAATATACAGTTTAGAATGGCAGAATAAGAATAAAATCTTAAAACCTAAGTTGAACAAGTGTCAGCATCTAATAGTAGAGAGACAGAGAAATTACAGAATAAACAAGAATAATAAATCAAAAGTTTAGAAACTCAGATAGAGCAGAATCATTGAAAGTATGACATTATTTTAGATGTGGTACAATCTGAGATAAATGATTTGAAAGTCCACTCATCATCTTTGATTAATCCAGTTTAGTTCAATAAAGTAATTCAGGACATAACTTTAACAGAAGGAAACTAAAAGATTTAAGGCAGAATAAGGAAAAACAATGGAAATGATAAAAAGAAGTTTGGAAGAAGAGTATCAGACAAAGATCAAAAATTTTATGATAGAGATGAAAACTCAAATTCAAAATAGGCTAAATAAACCTAGAGACAGCTTAATAAAACCTTTTGATAAAAACACAGGAGGTTCAGATTTCCATTTAAATGTGACATCCTACTGCCACCCACTACAAGTACTCCATCAAATGAAAGAAAAATACTAAATGATGAGTATAGATCTACTAATATCAATGTTTAGGGACAACATAGAAGTGAACAACCTGCAGACAATTATAATAGCATATCTAAATTCACTAGATTCAAAATCTTCAAGGGGGATGACACAGGGTACCCTATAGAACATTTGACATAATAAGAATTATTTTGATTTCATGGATTAAGTGAGAGGGAAAAGACTGCTATTGCACATAACCCTTATATGGGTGTGCCAAGAATTGGTGGGAGTCACTGTTTATAAAAACAATTATTAGCTGAAATTTAAATATAAAATTAAAATAGAAAAAAGGTCCACCTTTCTATAAGCTGTAATGTTGTTACATATATTGAAATTTAGATCTATGTAAGCAAGAAGCATAAAACTAATATAGCAAGGATCTTAATAGCTAATAAATCAACATAGTTTTATATCTATACTTTATGTTTGTCTCACAAGAAGTGCTGCTAGAAAAAATTAGCAATGTTACAATATTAATATTTTATACACACAGACCTACCTCCAATATATATATATATAATGTCCATTAATTAAAACAAAATTGTAATTATAATAAAAATAATAAATTTAACGGTGGTAACAAACTATTATAAAAAGTCCTTAAATCCGCAGAAGTGGATTTAAAGATTGTTTAAAATAGTTTGTTACTGTTAAATTTATTATTTTTATTATATAACAATAAAAATAATAATAATAATAATGGTAAAAAAAAAAACTATTATAAACAATTTATAAATTTGCAGAAGTACTTTCGGTTAATTTCTTGAACCTGCCTCAACTGCCATTAAAATTCAAAAAAGAAAACAAAGCGGAAGCAAACGTCATCAATTCAAATTCCATGAATCTCGTATTTTAATGTTAGCAGATTGCCTATTTATTAAATGCATTTTATTCCTGTTTATAAAAATTGCCTCTTTAATTTTTCTTTTATTATGGTTTCTCTCTTCATGAAGAATTTTCACATTTTCAAAATCAAATTTAAATTTATATTTACATGCTTTTTCATGATCAAAGAACACCGAAGGAGAAATTAAATCATTATTTTTACTTTTTGCACGTTTATATAACCATTCATGCTCCCTCAATCTCTTCACAATAGAGCACCTAGATTCACCTATATATGATAGTGTACAATCACAAAAAATAAAAAAAAATAAAAAAAGAAAAAAAAAAGAAAAATTAAAGAGGCAATTTTTATAAACAGGACTAAAATGCATTTAATAAATAGGCAATCTGCTAACATTAAAATACCAGATTCGTGGAATTTGAATTGATGACGTTTGCTTCCACTTTGTTTTCTTTTTTGAATTTTAATGGCAGTTGAGGCAGGTTCAAGAAATTAACCGAAAGTACTTCTGTAAATTTATGAATTGTTTATAATAGTTTTTTTTACCGTTATTATTATTATTTTTATTATAATTACAATTTTGTTTTAATTAATGGACATTTCATTTATATATATATATTGTACCATTTTGTTTAGGTTAGAATGGATTATTTTTAACAATTTACTGGAAAATTTTAAATTTTAAAGTTAAGCAAGGGATGGTGTATGTTATGTGTTGATGATCTTTGAATAATTTAGTTAAGGCAAGTAAAATAATTGATGTATAATAATATGTTGATATTTGTAAGAAAACAGTTAACTAAAAATCATTATAAGATTGTATGGTTGGGAGAACTGGCCATAGGAAATACTGAGTTAATAAGTCTTATAAATAAATAATTAGGGTAAATTTTAAAAGTAAGGCTGTAAAGTTAAATGAATAGATTATTCAATAATAATAATAATTGTATTTAGTAGTTATTTTTTAAAATCCTTTAATTAGAAGTAATAATGTAGTGAGAAAAGTGAATATTCGATTTTATAATATTAAAATAATTATTTTAAAATTGTGCTATAATATTGATTTATGTAATATTTTATAAATCAATATTATTTATTTGTTTTCTTTAAATTATTAGCATCTCATTTAGTTTTGTAAATCACATGATGTGTAATATTCACACCTGTTCTTGAAAATGAAATAATATTATCTGTTATAAATGTTAAATTGGATTTTTAAAGTGAATATAATAAATAAAATCAGATTTGTGTTTTATGTTAAAAATAAATACATTTTGTTTAAAATAAAAGTAGAAATGATAATAAATAGTGAAATGTGATTTTTAAAAGTTATTTTAAAGTATTTATTAAGTGTAAATAAAATATGAAAATTAATTAAGAATTAAATAATATAATAAAAATAAATATTTAATAAATTATTATTAGTTTTAATTTTGACCTGGCATTCTATGCCCAGGATTGTGGAAAAAAGCATTGTTTAATGGACCAATCAGAGACGGAATAGGCTGGAGCATTTAAGAGCTGAACCCAATTTGCAGACTACTATTATTATAATTTTTGCTATTGTTGTAACTGTCATTGCAACTTTAGTTAATTAAGTATATTATAATGGTCAATCAATTTTATCATTTTTAATTTGGAAAAAAAAGAAATTAACTTATTATTATTAGATCGTGGGATATAGAAATTCATTGCTAAAAAATTAAATAATTCCTTACTTGCTGATTTGTTTTTGTTCAATTTGTCGTTAATTTAAACATGGAGAAGTCATCATTGAATATAAAAGAATTGATGGAAATATTCAAGTATTATTATCATATAAAGCATATAATTTTGCCTGTGCTGATAAGTCATATTAATTTACGACTGAATTTCATAAAAAGAATGTCACGGAGAAAATATATAAAAAAATTTCATCAAAAATATAAAGTGAAATGATATAATATATTTTTATAAAGATAATTTATTTAAAATACGATGGAAAAATGCTTTTAAAAAAAAAACTTTTAAATTTGACCAAGCAATTATTTTGGAACATTGAAATATTTCTTTCTGAAGAAATATTGAAAATATTTTAAAACTGGTATTTTTTTTAAAAAAAATATAAAAATTAAGATCATTTGCAAATATGACTTATATCATATTTAAAAAATATTCCAAGTTCGTAATTAAGGTATGCTGGACATACAAAAGTTTATGTAAATTATTTGGGAAAATAATTTAAGTTATCAGAAAATGCTGGGGGAAATTTATTGGTTGTATCAGAAGACATTGAACCTCAGTAAATATGGAAAAGTTATAAGAATTTGAAAATTGTCTTAATGAAGAATATCAAAAGTATTTAAATTAGATATTTACCTAGCAATGAATACCTGAATATTTTTCAAAATTTTGGAGACAAGAAAAATATTGATTATATCAGTTTAGATATTATGGAATAAAAATACACTTACCATATTTAACTTGAACAATCATCTTGGATTATATGTTGCAATGTTGAGAAGTGGAGCATGTGTAGTTGTTGGCATCAAAAGTGTGTTACTAATGTTTTACCAGGAGAAAAAGACACTTACTGTGATGAACTTATTATCAAAAAAAAAAACATTTCATCGCAAGAAAGTTTAATGGAGTTGTCATAAATATAATTTAAAATTATTTTTTACTAAAAAATTTATAGTAATGCTTATTCATAATATAGGGATAGATAAGAACATGGAACATTAAATTATTTACTAACCTAGTAATTAAATTTTTATTGTAAAGAAAAAAAACTCTTTAATAATATTTTTTAAAAAAAACTTAATATATTTTAAAGTGTGATAATGTGGAATAAACAATAATAAAATGTTTTATTTAGATCGTGATCCAGAATACATCAGCTAAGTAATTGCCAATAAAAATTACTTATGGTAATAATATAATATATTTATGATTTTTTAATGTATTTCATGATTTTGTGTGGATGTATGAATGCATATATAAAACATGATACCTACACATAATTTATTATTTGTTTAGTTATTTTAAGAATATGCATAAGTTTATTGATATCGTAAAGATATTTAAACATAAGGGAAATATAAGTACACCTTTACCTCGCTTAGCAGTGGCAATTGATCCTCCAAAAGTCATCGTTAAGCAAGAATATTGTAGACAAAATATGTAATTATAATGGGGGTCTATGGGAAAAAAATTGGTCAGTTCCAGTGACATAAAATATCCACATTGATTTCCAAGCTCAAAGATTTTCTTGATTTTTTTCATGACAATGATGACTAAATACGGTATCTAAAAAGAAAAGTTTTATATCACTAGGAAAAAAAATGCATATTTTCACTTTAAAAAGTACAGAACAGCAATGAAACTAAATTTGAATTTAAAAGTTTTTATATTCTTCCGTGGAAGTTTTTCATCGTAATGAAAAAAAAATCTATACTGAAGTGCTTTTTTTTAAAAATTGTATTACAGTCTATATTACTACTATACATTTATTTTATTACTTATGTGAAATTATTCAAATTAAAAAACAATGTTTAATTATTAATTATTTAATTGAACATATAGAAAAAAAAATCAACTTATTTTCAAAGTAAAAAATCTAACTTCTAATTTTCTAAAACATACAGGTAGGTTTATTTTTCTTACTGTATATTTTTAGTAATGTAATAACGCCCCCCCCCCACCATTCGAGTAGAAAGATTTTTAATTAAATGCAATCTGTTTTTTTTAAAACTTTTCTAATTCGACATCATTTTAAAATGTTGTTTTTCTTCTGATTAACAAAGTTACAAAATCAACAACTATTTTTACATAATTATCCAGGTTTTCTAAAATTAATATATCATATTTCAGAAACACACACACAGAGCTTAATATTCATATTTAGTGTTTTCCTAAAAGTTTGTGATGATGGTATTTTTGTATTTTATAAATATATATATATACTGTATATGTTTAGTATTGAGATAAGAAAATAATGTTTTTGAAAAGAAAAAGGAGAAGGATTTTTAATTTGTTGATATTATTGTAGAACATATATACGTATTTTAAAAAAAAAAGTGGATGAACATTTTCTGTGTTATTTATTATATATGATGTATTATAGATAAAGTAATTATAGATATTTTAAGGGTTTTATGAATAAAATATTGTATGTGTATAGAATTACAGCAAAGTTACCTGTATACATATTACAATAATATACTTTTGTTTTTGGGTATAATATAGCTATCTCTGATGTCATCAGTGACGCAAAATTCAAGATGGCTGCCAAAATTTTTTTTTTTTTTAAATTTTTCCAGATCGTTATAGCGAATAATCAATTGCACATCGAAGTAGTGGGTACAAATTGATGATGATCACTATTGCGAAATATCGCTAAGTAGACAATCGCTAAGCGGGGTAAAGGTGTATATGATTCTATTATAACTGAACTGGATGTTTTATTTTTGAGTGGTTTAAAGTATTAAAAATATGATATTGATTCTGATTGTTTATGCTTAAGTTTGAGAACTATCAAAGAATGAAATAATCTTGTCTTATTAGTTAGTTAGACTGTTATTCTAAAAATGAATTTATTTGTTATTATAGAAATGTGAAGATGAATTTAGCGATGTAAAGTGATGAATCTTTAGTAATAATATCTTAGTATTAGGTTACATAAGATCAAGTTAATGTTGTATGTAGGGTTTATTTATATGAGAAGAAGAGTATACTATATTGATGATTATACAAGTATAGATAACATAGCCCTACATCTTGTGTATATTCATGGCAGTGTTTATTTTCTATGTGTTAAAATTTGATGTGCCATAGTGCTGAATAAATAGCCAGGACATATTTGGTAGTAGAGATTATTAGACAAATAAGTCATACCTCATTGCTTATACACTGTGATCATGATAATCAGTTGATAAAGGTGTTATTAAGTTGAAGTTATAGTGTATACCATATACCTACTTGTTTGTTTATTATTAAAATTTGTTGGGCTACATTGTAAAGGATGATCGTTTTGAAATCGGAAATAATAAATGAGTTTGGAAATACAGAATTGTTCTTAAAGTGGATAAGATAAGTTATGTTGCTTAGAGTAAAAATAAGTGTAAAAAATTATAAGAACATAATTTCATCAGTGAAAGAATCGTACAATTTCTTATATTTAAAAATGATATTTATTTATTTTTTATAAAATAAAAAATTGATAATTAAAAGGGATTTATAATGATATTATTTACTTATTAAGAATTTTCAAAGACATACTTTTAATGCATATTTTTATTTACAAGTAAAGGTAATAGACTGAATCGTGTTTAATGAATGTAAGTAATTATAAGTCTTATAAAAATAATTTTATAACAACACACTAATACATACACTATATTTGAAGTTTAAACTAATAATTAGTAAGTAGTTTAGTTTGATGGTATGCTATGAATCAAGGCCATTCACATAATTATTTATTGAAGAAGGACCATACAGAATAATAATTCATTTTTTTAAACTAAATAACAAGAATAAAGTCATAGTAAAAATAGTACCTTATATGTTTTTTAAAACCTATTGAATTAATAAAACTTAATAACTGTAACAAAAAATTATATAATAATATTTTGAAAATAAGAGCTCATTTAAGAAAATGTTCTGTATCTTATACTTTAGATCATTTGATTTGTATTAGAAAAGTACCTGAATATGAATAAATAGAATTCTATCAGAATGTAAATAATGTAAATAATTTTATTGTCAAGTTTGTTAATAAAATTGTTAAACTTGTTTTATAAGTCTTGGTATTGACTCAATTTCTTCACTTCACAATTCCATAATTACAAATAATTATGATTAAGACATAATATTTGCACATCATAAATAAAATTGTTATTTAAGAGTTATAATATTTTTATTAATATGTTTTATTTAAGAAGTTTATTTATTGTATTATTCTAATGGTCATGGAATAATTACCAAAGATTTATAGTAAATTACATTAGTAATGATTGCCACATATTCTCAGATTATAATATCATACTAAATATGTTTGTTTAGGATGCCATATGATCATAGAAAATTACATTACATTATTATTATGTGATATACAAGAAGTAAATTATAGATTAAAGATTAGTATTACTATTTTGTTATTATTAGTATTATTAAATTGTAGTTAGGAATAATATTAAATCCCTTATCATACTTTATTACAAAAGTTATAATTAATTTAGAATTATTTTAAGAGAACCTGAGATAGTTTGAGCTAAATCAATTTTATGAAGATATTCAGATTAATTTATTAAAAGTTATTTACTTAATTAATTTTTATTAAAGATATGAGTACTATAAATGTAGTATTTAAGTAATAGGAGTAGAGATAGTATTCTTATGCCATTAAGGTGATATCCAGTGGGAGATTAACTTAATGTATTCACTCTGCCACTTGTAAACTCACTTCATAGTCTCATGATTTGATTAGATATTCATTTATTTCATTTTATAAAACAAAACTATATTATTTATTAATTAAGCTAATTTGATAATTGATATTATTAAAAATATAGTTATTGTTAATTTAGATACATTTTAGATAGACATAGTTATTTATCTGAGCTAGATCAAGTGATTATAATTACATATTTCCTGGAAGTGAGGGTACAATGGTAAAGACAAATTGGCACCCAACATGGGGCAAGATGTGTAGTGGAACTACACACCACTAAATAGTGAATCGGTACCCAGCCATGAAGGCTTCGATTTATATGGTATAAGTCTTAAATATATGTGTAAGCCTGTATTAGATGTTGATGGATTTTTGTTAAATTTTATTGACTTCATTTGGAGTCATTGATTTGTTATTATCCAGACATGTTGGCATCGATATAAGTTAAGGGACAGAGTGATATATGTAGCTGTGTTAATAAAAAAAAAGTATAAGTTAGAATGTAATTTTAGGATTATTAGTAGTCATATCTTGTTAAGTATAAGTAGTTTGGTTACATTAATAGCAATGACAATTATTTTAAATTTGATTATGAAATTGAAGTAGATATTTTATTATTAAAACTATTATCATGTGTGGTATTTGTAGTCTGAGTATTTAAAATGAAATATTATATGTTGCTTGTAAATTAATAAGCAAATAAATATATGAGATATGTAAATGTGGTTAATAGTTATTTTATGATATGACCATATTAATTATTAAAGTGTTTAAAATAAATATTAAATATATTCTATTATGTGCAAATTTATCTGTGAATTGTGTGTGTGGAGATTGAGGACATAGCACATATAATTTTGTTGTATATAATTGTTATAATTTAGGAGGTATTAAGTGGTGTAAGGTTTAGATAGTGATATTCTATGTTTATTGTGGATGTGAATTGGATGGAGGTGGAAAAGCTGGTAGGGAATTATTTTATGAAAATATATTTATATTAATACTGTACACTGTTTAAAATTGAATTTTGGAAAATATTTAAAAAAATGAGTAATTGGGATAACAAGTTAGAGATTGGTTTTGTTATTGATAATAATATTTGTGAGGAGGAAGAAGGAGAAAAATTAGTAAATCTTGAAACAGGTATAGAGAGTACTCAAATAATAGATAGTGAGATCAAGGGGGAAGAGGAAGAGATGGTGGAAATAAAAATAACAGAGAAAGTTAATAAAAACTGAGAAAAGAATAAAGAACCTTTTGATGTGGGATTTAATAAATTTTATGAAGGGGGAGAGTCATAAAAATAGTATTAGATTTGAGTCTCTAAGAGAAGATATGAAAAAGGAGAGTAATTTCTTAAGAGAAGAAATGAGGTCTCTTAAAGAAAATAGTATAAAGTCAGATGCTAAATTTGATTCTTTAAGGGAAGACATAAATAAAAGTAGAATAGCTTCAGATGCTAAATTTGATTCTCTAAAAGAAGATATGGAAAAGGAGAGTAATAAGAGTGGTATTAAGTTTAATTCTTTGAGAGAGAATATGAATAAAATTAGTAAATCTTTAGATTCTAAATTAGATTCTCTTAGAGAAGACAATAAAACTCTTAGAGAGGATATGAATAGAAACAATATAAAATTAGAATCTCTTAGTGAGGATATTAAAGAAGTTAGAGAAGACATGAATAAAAATAATGAAGAAATTAAATTTTGTATAGATAATATAAATCAAAAACTCATTGAAACTTGTCAAACTGTGGAAAATTTTAAGGAAGAGGTGAAGGATAAATTCGATAATTTTGATTTAAGATTTAGTAAAAATGAAGAAGCTATTGAGTCTATAAAAGTAGAAGTTAGGCAGATAAAAGATAAAAACCAAGAGTTATTGGAGAGAAAATTTGGTGAGTTTTCAGAAAGAGCAATAATAGATTTAAAAAGTCATATGGAAGGATCCATTGTCCAATGTCAGATAGAGAATAGTAATTTAGATAGAAAAATAGAAAGTTATAATTTGACTACAAGTAAAGAAATTCATAAGGTTAAAAGTTATATTAATGCGGAAGTTAAAACTATTAAAGATGAGATGGTTCAAAATAAAATAAATATAAAGGATGAAATAGGAAATGATGAATTGGTTGAGAAATTTAAGGATCTGGATATTCAGAAAGTAGATGAGCATAAATATAGGTCCAAAATGGGTGAAAATGTGAAGTGTTTACAAAAGGACATGAAAGAACAAGCAAGTCTATTAAAAAACAATAGCGATGAATGTAAGGAGATAGATCAAAATTTAGATAAGTTTATAAGTGAACAAAAAGTATATGTTGAACAAGTACTTGCACAGAAAAATTTTGAGAAAAAAATTCAGCAGATATATGATCAGATGGAAGAAATCAAATCTAGATGTGATAAAAAGACAGAGTTAGGGAAAGAGAAAATACTGTGTAAGAAGTATGAAGACTATACTAATCTGTTACCAATAGATAAAGTAAAATATATGAGGAAAAGTGAGAATAGTCAGTCAGAGCATACTATTGATAAAGATACAGGTAACAGATTAATTAGAGAAAGTGTTAGTTATGAAGGGGGTGGAGATAATTCTATAGTATTACATTTTATGGAGGTTAAGCCTTTTAGGGGAGAATGTGTAGAAAATCCCTCAGAATTTCTCAATAATTTAGACGAATTATTTTCATTATGTCAACTGTCGGAAAAAGAGAAAGTAGCCATTTGTAGTAATCATTTGTATGGAACTGCCAAAGATTGGTGGCAGTCACTTTTTACAAAGCCTGTGACTTATGGTGATTTCAAATGTTTGATCATAGGAAGCTTTTGGAATTCTGAGAAGCAAGATAGTATAATGCACCAAGTTACCCAAGAAAAGTACCATCATAGTAAGGGTAGTTATACTAGTTTTTTCAGACAACAGGCTGTACGGTTAAAGACATTAACTGCTTTTTTGTTATCTGAAGGTGAGATTGTAAGAATTATTAGACATAATTTACCAAGGAGTGTTGAGCAATCGTTAATAGCCTCAGATCACAATTCTATTAAAGAAGTTTCTGAAACACTAGATGCACTGGAGATGGCTGAGACATCTTCAGATAGTAGGTTAAGAAGAATTCAAGAACAAGGTGGAGAGTATAATTTTAAAAGTAGAGATAATATATCTCATTATCCTAACAACTTTGGTAAATATAATGGGTCAAGAAATAGGATAGAAGGTCAAAATAGTCAGCCTTCAACTAGTGGTGTGACCACAATTTTAAAAACCAAGATGTAAGGTTAGTTAAACTTAAGAAAATAAGTCCAAAAAGAAGTTAAAAAATGTATTTAAGAAATAAAATATGAAAGACTAAGATAATTTTTTTAAAAGACAAATAGGTATCAATGTTATAGCCTTATTTTGAAAAAGATAAAGATAAGACTGTAGAAGAATATTTAGTATTTTGTGTCAAGGGTATGGAATGTAATAAGTGTGATTTTATGTCTTCTGATGTGTAGATAGTAATGTTATTTAAAAGTGCTTTCTGGTTGAGATTTTTATGTGATGTTCTAATATTTTGTAAAATTTTAGGTTAAAGTAGTTTGTTGTGACATACAATAACATAGGATGAATTTAACTATAAAGGCAATAGGAATTATAAGGATAGATTAAATAGGTTGAAGGTGAATGGTTAATTTAAAATTTTATTATATATATATATATATATATATATATATAATAAATTCCAAATTTAATAAGAAAAAAACAGTTTAGACCAAAATATATTTACAGTTATATATACATATCAAAAATCTTACAGCAGATTTAATAATTAAAAAGACTATTGCAAGATATCTTTCTAAAATTATAGATTAGTCTTTTGGTATAGAAGTAGTTTAATATTTTTTGATACTATTCTTTGATAACTCTATCTGTTACATTTGAAATTAATCTCCAACCTTGGTCTTTAAATTATTTGAGCATTATACTGCCTTACTTTGACAAGTTAAAGAAATTTTTGAGCCCAGAATAAACTTCTACCACAACAGATACATCATTATCTTCAGACTATTAACCATGAGATATGAAATGGAAATATTTCACTGTCGAAAAATTATATTTTGAAAATATGACAAGTATACACTGTATGTGATGATGCTAAATGTGGGAAATCACCTTCATAGAGTCAGAATATAATCAGTAGTAAAAACTACTTTCTAGCTCAGTAACTCCTTTATAGATGTAGTTATTATTAAACTGTGATTTATTGTCCTTATATTGATTTTTCTTTCACACAAATTCAGAGTATATGATATGAAAGAATGAATAACTAATTGATTTTATCACTAAAGATGCATATATGAATAAATAAATATATCAGTCTTAGTTGTTTATATATAACCTTTATGATACTTCACAAAAACATCTTCCTGTTTCTCAAGCTCCTAAAATAATTATAAAAAATTTCTCTAATGCTAAGTACAGAGATTTTTTGTTTTTATAGAGTCCATTTAGAAAAAGATTATTAGATAATCCCTTAATTATAAGACCTAAATACAGTTAATTATATTATCTTTAATGTCAGTTTTTATATCTATCTATCTATCTATCTATCTATCTATCTATCTATCTATCTATCTAACTATCTATCTATCTATCTATCTATCTATCTATCTATCTATCTATCTATCGATCGATCGATCGATCGATCGATCGATCGATCGATCGATCTATCTATCTATCTATCTATCTATCTATCTATCTATCTATCTATCTATCTATCTATCTATCTATCTATCTATCTATCTATCTATCTATCTATCTATCTATCTATCTATCTATCTATCTATCTATCTATCTATCTATCTATCTATCTATCTATCTATCTATCTATCTATCTATCTATCTATCTATCTATCTATCTATCTATCTATCTATCTATCTATCTATCTATCTATCTATCTATCTATCTATCTATCTATCTATCTATCTATCTATCTATCTATCTATCTATCTATCTATCTATCTATCTATCTATCTATCTATCTATCTATCTATCTATCTATCTATCTATCTATCTATCTATCTATCTATCTATCTATCTATCTATCTATCTATCTATCTATCTATCTATCTATCTATCTATCTATCTATCTATCTATCTATCTATCTATCTATCTATCTATCTATCTATCTATCTATCTATCTATCTATCTATCTATCTATCTATCTATCTATCTATCTATCTATCTATCTATCTATCTATCTATCTATCTATCTATCTATCTATCTATCTATCTATCTATCTATCTATCTATCTATCTATCTATCTATCTATCTATATGTAATGACATTTTTTTTCTGATTCTTTTTTTAAAAAAAAATACGTCAAAATTTTTATATTTACTTATAATTATGTTTTTCAATTTATATCGAATTGCCTTTGTTTTTTCTTTCCAAAAATATAAAAAATTTAGATCTAACAAATCCACAAGTTATGGAAGTAATATAATTTTTTTCTTCTTCCTTTTCTTATGTATTGATTTCTATATTTACATAAACCATTTTCAACCTCTTATACACTTCAACAATACTATTTTTATATCAAAACTTTACTCTTACAGTTTCAACTGTCCTGCAGTCATCATCAGAGCTCTTTAAAAATATATATATCAACACATTATTCTTACTGTTTCAACTGTCCTGCTGTTATCACCAGAGCACTTTAAAATCTACTCTTTCTATATATATATATTTTAATGACCTCTGATGATGACTGCGAGGTAGTTGAAACTGTAAGAATAAAGTTTTGATATAAAAATAGTATTGTTGAAGTGTTAAAGAAAGTTGGAATAGGTATGATATTCACAGGTTAAGAAATTAAAAGTACATTGATACAGAATACTCTAAGATCTTAATATATACTAAGAATATTTAGTGTACCATTTATTTATACGGTACAAATATATTAGCATCTGGTAAGATATTTAAAAGCTAAAAAAAAGTAAATTTAGCGATCTTTTAAAAGAAAAACATTTTTAGATTTTTTCTGATTAGTATATTTTATTTTTTAAAAAAATAACATACAATGAAAGTTAAAATTATCATTCGTATTTTTTTTATGTAATTAAAAATAAAAGTTAAATTGGAAAGAATAAATGACATACAGATTACTGATCCAGATAAAGTAAAAATTCCAAAAGTAAAAAGATTACAATTAGAAAAATCTTTTTAATAATTAAAGATGGCAGAATTATGCTAAAAAAAATAATAACTTTGTAACTTAAATTTAAGAGAAAGTGTAGAAGATTATTATCTTATATGCTGATAAAAGAACGAACAAAAGATATGCACAGAAGTTTCAAAACTAGATCGGGATATAAAAGGAGGACAACCTCGATCTAGGTCTGCTCTATACCTTCTAATTATGTGTCTGAAAGCTGGAGGTTTCCGCGAGCATACCAGTGGCAGTAATAGACATCTGCACAGGTTTGCCACTTGCAGTACCTAGTCGTCAAGCAAGCAATGGAGACAGGCCTTGTGAAGACCGCTTTTCACGATAAAAGGGTCACGACAACCATGCCTTTTCTCCACAAGCATAACCTCTGTTAGGAATATACGTCTACACAGGTATGCCACTTGCAGTACCCAGTCATCAAGCAAGCAATGGAAACAGGCCCTGTGAAGACTGCTTTTTGCAATAAAAGGGTCATGACAGCCATGACTTTTCTCTGGTTATAGAATGGAACAACAATGGAAGATGCCGGCAGGAGAGACCGATGGAAATTTTTAGGAGCTCGGAATCCCAAAAACACACACCAACTTACCGGTAAGTTAAGCGTAACTTTTTCTAATTGTGACAAAGTTTGCAAACAATTATAAAAATTTATATCAAAATAATCCCGATCAAGACTTCAAAATTTATTCTTCAAGAGACTCTTGTGTACCTAAGAACTGTAATCATTGAACTATTTTTTTATTATTAATTAATTCATATTTAGATTAGAGTGTGTGTCATCTTTCCAATTAATTAAATCATAATGTTTTTGTTTTTTTTATTATTTATATTTTAATTTGTTAAAATAAAAATCTTGATTTCTAATATCCCTATTCATTGTGCGTTATTAATGATTATTAATAAATTTATTAAAGTTAATTATGATTTTGAAAATATAATTTACCTTGCCAAGGCTGTATCGAAACTCAATTTTCCAGAGTTTCTAGATAATTTCGTCGTAGCTAAATAAATAAAAAAGGGATGTTTGCCAGTGGATTCTAATATAGAATTCTGGTGCCTTTCAAATAAATTAAAAGCTGGCTTACTTTATTCCATTATTTTAGTAGCTACATTAGTTAAAAGAGTGTTGTGTGACCAGGAAAAATAATTGCATCCAATAAATCTTACTGAATTGTATGACGAAACAAATTTAATAGATAGGACGTAATTTGGTCACCGAGTATGAGTAGTTAACTCATTTAAAACACTAAATAAGTAGTGGACATTACATTAGTAAATATTACACATGTATATACAGTAGCCAGTCATAAATAATTAGGACCATTCCAACTCTAAGGAAAAAAAATATTAAAAAAAAGTCTTCTACAAATGAGTTTTGCATCAAATATATGAACCAATCTCTGAATCATATAATACATTCAATTTTCTATTTGTTTGATATTTTGTGATGCTGTCTTTTTAATTTTCTCAGTAGAAGACTCTTTTTCCTTGAATATTTCAACAGAATGTCCAATTAAAGTTCTCCAACATATTCTATTCTCTACTTCTTTTCCTATGTATTGATTTTTACTTTAGCATATCATATTATTTACATTTTTCTTAAACACTTTATCAATACTTTTATTTATATCAAACTCACAGTTTCAACTGACCTGCAGTCATCATCAGAGCTCTCAAATAATGACTGCAGGACAGTCAAAAGTATTGATAAAGTGTGGTAAGTAAGGTGTAAATGGTATGATATATTCTATTCTCTGCCATATTTTTTAAGTGGACACAATCATTATTGCATTTTATTAGAATGTTTTTAAGATAATCCTTATAATGTAAACAGGATCTACTTCACCCAGAAAACCATGCTCCAGTTCATCACTGAATACCTTTTTTTTTTAGGAAATCTTATATTCTTTATTAACCTTTATATGTCCAATCCAATAAGTGTGATTTTAGAATAATGGACTCTATAGTATCACATTCACCAAGTGGAAGAACATTAATTAATTTTATAATCTTTCAATTGCGTTTTGAAATTTCTACATAGCATCTTTAAATGAAAGTTCTTATATTGCATTAATAAAGTGTCCAAATCATCGACTATACAATAAGATAAGATATTAGCTCCATATACCAAATTTAGTTTTAATAGTTATTTATCTGTGAAAAATAACATTGGAGACTGTGTTGCACTGCAGTATCTGGTTATGTTGCTTCACGTAAAAGACCAATGTATTGGACTTTGGGTGGCATCTCAATATCAAGTCCATTTTTCTACTTACAAAATACTAGTAAATTTAAACTGAAGTATATGCTCTTATTCTTCTCCTTTACTTTCTTTGCATTCCTTCATATATTCATATATATTGCTTATAATAACTTCTTTCATATGCAATTTAATGCAAAAAATTTTGTAAATAAAACTTCTTTATTTTCCTGACAGTTTCAACTGTTCAGCAGTCTTCATCAGTGCTTTCTCAAACTGGACTTCCTCTGCAGTTTAGTTTGAAAAAGCTATGATGAAGACTGCTGGACAGTTGAAACTGTCAGGAAAATAAAGAAGTTTTATTAAATTTTTTTTTAGCATTAAAGTGTATATGAAAGAAGTTATTATAAACAATATATATGATATTTAAATTGTTTTACATTTTCAAATTGACAGCTATCAAAGATAGAATTGTATTTTTATATTGGACTATTTCCATCATCTAATATGAGTATTGAATGTATTCCAAATACATTCAACTGTTAGTTATAGCACACCAAACAGGTTAGTATAGGCACAATGTTTAGAGAGGTATTATTCTCCCCTGTTAATGTTGTGCATATACTAACCTATTTTATGTGCTATTAGTAACAATTGAATATATTTGGAATATTTAAATCAAAGTTAAATTTTTCTAAAGACATTCAGTACTCATATTAGATGATGGAAATAGTCCAATATAGAAATACAACTATAACACCATCATCACAAACCTTCAGGAAAACATCCAAGCTAGAAGTTGCTGAGAATTTTTACTTTCATTGATTGATAAAGAATTGGAACAATTAGAACATTAATTTTTTAATCAATGTGCATTAAGCATATTCTGTAGCTTTCTTTTGAACTGGAAAAAATAGCATAATTATCAGCATCATCATACTTGTATTGCATCTTGATATTTATTTTATTAAGCCATTTACACACAGTTCCAAAGACCTCTGTCATAAAAACTGAAAATAATATTGACGCAAATATACATCTTTGTTTAATATCAAATTTTATTTTAAATGAATCGGATTTTCTGCTGCCGTAATAACATTTCATTTCATTTCATTCTGTTCAAGTTGTAAAATAAAATTTGGTGGACAACTAGACTTACTGTTAATTGAGTCAAATTATATATATATATATATATATATATATATACAGAATCACAAATACTTTCACAAATACTTTATTCATTTTAAAATCAATGTATTCAAGTTATAGCCTTACTAACTGGACAACCAAGTATAATAATCATAAATAAAGTATAATTCTAATTTAATTTTGGATTATAAATTATTTTTAATGGTGTTTATTTTTAAGTATTTAGAATACAATTTTTAGTTATTTTATATTCCTTAGAGTTTTCTGTGATTTCAATATATATATATATAAATTAACTCAAATTCATAAGTAAACAATATTAGCCCCCCCCCCAAAAAAAAAAAAAAAAAACAACAACTCTATAACATAACCAACCAAAGCAGATTTTTCAATTGCAAAGTACTAAAAACATCTCAACAAATGTGTACTATTTCCCACAATTCCCAATTAATCCCCACATACCCTTAATATTAAAAGAACTCACTAGTTTAACTTCAGGCTTTTAATATATATATATATATATATAACGTATTAAATAAGATTTTAGAAAATATCTTCTATTAAAAAATTCTTATGATGGATTATTAAAGACTTCCAAAAATATCTATCCACAGGACCATAAATCTTGTTTGTCTTTGGAGAGGACCATTTTAATAACTTCGCCAAAATTTCTTTTTAATCGTGAAAGTCTTTTTTATAATATATATAAAGAACGTAATAAATTTTAGTTACAGATAAAGTGAGAATAAGCCAGATAAATTAGTTAATTAATTCCGTGAGGTTTACTGATTTTTCATTTAAATTAGAGTTAAAAAAATAGCATCTTCCAATCTGGAATTAATCAAATAAAGAACACAGCCCGCAAGCTTTATAAGTATAAACAACAATAATATCGAAGAAAAATGCTGCGAAGCCAGTTAGATTAAAGAAAATATTTTACAAGATTATCACACATTTTCCAAGATTAAAATTTTATTTTTAAACGGAACTGGAATTAAAATTAAAAGGTAAATAAAGGTTATAATGCTTACTAATTTAGTCAAAAGCATATAAAGTATTATAATTTACATTTTGTATTAATATATCTCACTCTTAATTTCATCAAAATCATGCATAAATAAAGCATTTTATGGGATTACTAAACACTTTCAAATATTTTACAAAATTTTGATTCACTTAAATCAATCATCAGAAAGTATTTAATATTTTTTTAATATTACAAACAGATTTAAACATTTATGCAAATACATTTAGGTCTTATCAACAAATGATTAATTATTCTATAAATAAACATGGCAAAGTTTTAAAATTTTGTTATAATACTGAAATGCTGATAAAAGATAAACAAGTTTTAATAAACATAAAGATAAACAAATTTTAAAAAATATTTATTTTTCAAAATGAAATAAATAAAAAATAAGAGCGACAAATACCTCAAACACTAAACAAATTTTGAGTAGATGGTACAAGATATTATTTTCTTTAATTGTAATTTATTTCAAAGCAGTTATTAAAATAATACTTTTTTAAAAAAAAAATGGATTAAGGAAACTATAATTTTAAAATAACATATTTTAAGACTTAAAAGAATTAGAAAGAATTAGGTTTCTTTTTTATGTAGAAATGGCTGGTTCTATTGAATAAAATCTGAAAGAAAAATATAGATTTTATAATAATTGAAATGGTAGAAGTTGTTTTTGATGGAGGAATTATAGGGATTTTTAGTTTTATTTGCATTATTCTTTAAAAAAGAAGTATTTTAAATATGTGGAATAATACAATTTTATTATTTAAAAAAGTTGATAGAAAAGAAAAAAAAAATGCACATCTTTAGTTTGCAAATTATTTTTTTACAAAAATTTTGATAAAATGTTATATAGAATATTAAAATAATTACTGGATTTTCTGGTGATAATCTCAATATCTTTATAACTATGTCTATATTTTGCAAAAATTAAATTAGTTTAAATTTAGTTTGCATATTATAAATGTTATGCCCCCATTTTCTCATTTAGTGATATCTCATACCCATTTGTAGTCTAAATAGCTGCAATTTATTTTATCTTTTTTAACCTTTTCCCAAAACTGACTAGAGAAATGGATCTGCAGCTTTAATTTACTCTCCAACTGCTATTTTTAATGCTGTTTTGCCAACTTTATAATCATTTTGTAGGAAAAATTATACTGAATAATGCTGCCACTTTCAGAATTTTTTACAACTAATAAATCAATATTTTAATTTAATGCTATAACAATGATAGGGGTACCTGCCTTCTAAGATGCTGATTGTTTTTTGTTTTATCCACAAGAGAGTGCCTGTCAACAATTTTGATAATTTTGTTTTGTCATTTTGATTTTGGAAATAAAAACATACATTCTTTAATCTTTTTTTACATGTTACACTGTTTTTCACAAAATATTTGTGAAATATTAATTATTTTAGAAGGATAAATCAGATTTTAGTAGAAAATATTTATTTTTACATGAAGTCAAATTGACAAAGAAATCAATGACAAACATAGTTTAATTATGATTGCTATAGATTATTTTCATCAAATTTATATAGAAATTTATTTTTTAAAAAACTTTTGTTTACTTTAACAATGTGATGAAATATTAGTTTCATTGTAAAAACTAAGCTAACTAAAACAGATGTCATTTTAAAAAATAAATATATTTTAGTGCTGAATTTTATAATTGAGCAATCAAAAATTGGAATTTTTAACTTGATTGACCTATTGGAATTTATACTAAAAATAGTTAAATGACTGCTGGTTTTGAGTTGGAGAATGGAATAGATTAAAGCCTGTCCATTAAAGTGTAGGGATGTTCTATCTTAATATAAACCAAGCACTGATTATATATGTATGTGGGAAATAGTGATTTGGACCAACTGATTAGTGATGGTTTAGCACAACACATGTATATTGGAACATTCATCTTTTTTATGTGTGTGATTATGTCTATTGGTTATGTAAGATAGAATGGATGCCTGAAGGAAGCTTGAAAATCTGTGTTCAAACCCCTATATTACATAAAACATTGTAACTAATGATTAACAATAATAAAAAAATATTTTGTTATAATAATTGTTTATAAGAAATCAAACAATGTAATAAAAATAATTTTATTTTTCCATTTTTATGATTTTATTGCTATAACATTTTACCTATTTAAAAAAATAATTACATTTTTATTATAAATAATGTTTATAATAAAAAAATTAATTTTAAAATGATAATTTATATAAAACAAATACTCTTCTATGAGGGGTATAAGATACCACTTGTAGTCTGTACATTTATAAATATCGTAGCTGTTGGTTAAGCTATTAATTATACATTAAGTAACTTAGATTAATACTTTAAAAAATAAAAAGCTAAAAAATACTTAATGAAGTCATTAAAAGTATACACAAAAAGGTCATATAACCAATAAAATTATACAATTTTAGGGAAACATTTAAAGTACAAGAATATATATGTCATAAATATTTAATTTCTGTGAAATTAATTTTAGAAAATTTAAAAGGTTTTAAATATATAGATTGTAATGTGTCAAATATTGAATTTAAAATTGGTGCTACTACAGGATGTGATCTATCCACAAGATAGAATCACATACAACATGCCAATAACCAAAGGAAAAAAGCTAACAATCAATAAGAAACAAAATGTATATATTTGGAATGTGTGAAATAATTTATTTAGCAAAAGAATAAAATGTATATATTTATTACTACATGTTTTAAATAAGTGTACTAAAATATTAGATAAAGATTTGAAAACAAATAATTTAATAACACAAATCAATACAGGTGATTCAAATTTTGTTTTGTATTTTACATATTGAATAAATCATGAAAAGAATAGATTTAATTTATATTCAAAGTAATTTTTAAAATAGTATAAGCATAAATGTTTTAAGAAACTCAGCAATGCAAAAAGTATCTGCAGAATAAATATATTTTACAGCCAAACAATTTATGATGAGAAGTTAAAAGAAAGTATGGATATAAATAACACTTTAATAAGCATTTCTATGCAAAATGTAATTCATAAGAAAATAATTAACAACAATAAGCATATTAAAATAAAACTAAATCCATAGGAAATGAAATTCCAAAAAATCAATTTACTTATAATAAACATTGCATTAAGTAAAAGTAGAAAAATATTTATAATTTAGCAGATATGTTAACCAATAAAAATGGGCATTTTTCTAGGGCTTCACCAATAGGGGGCCTTCGTATTATAAAGCCAATAGCAGGAGCCAAAATCTTTCTAGAATAAAGAAATGACATTTTTAAATGTGATTAATGCATAATGAAAGATTTTGAATTCTGGAAATATATTTGAGTGATTTAAAGTATAAGAATATATATTTTAAAGTAAAAAATACTAAAACGGAGTTTAAATATAAAATTAAGTAATATTTATTGTAACAAGTAAACCTTCAATTTGTATATTATATATATAATGTTTGATTGAATACAAATATAATTTATATACATGCGAGTTTTTAGATGTAAATTATAAAGAACTTGGACACAGATTTTCATGAGATAGACTTGTATGAGATAGAGCGGATATATAAACACTCATACATGCACATACATATAGCACAGTGTATACTATTATTCAGGTTTGCATTTTATCAATCATAAATAAATTTTATTTTATTATATATAAATACAGAAATTATTTATGATATATTTTTATTTCAACTTCCTTCTGGATTATTTGAATTGCTCGTAAATATATCTAATTTTTTTTAAATGAAATTTTATCTAAAAATTTTTTAAGTGTCCCCCTTTCCCCCTATAATTCCTCTTCTTTTCAGAGAAAAATGTTTACATTCACACTATACAATGGGCCCTAATTCGAATGTGGACAGAACCTCATGAAGGTATAATTAAATGTAGGCAGGCCATGAGAACTTGTGATTTCTTAATTAGGTATCAGTTGACAAAGCTTTATCACTCATCATTTCAAATCACCATCAAATATTATCTTATGAATTAATTTTTGTTTTGATGAGTTTGTAAAAATGTTACTTTTATGCTTTGACTATGATTTTACTTAAGATAGATGTTACCACAAATGGATTGCTTTTTAGAATTTTATTTCTTAAGAATTGCTTTTACTTAATACATTTAATCATCCCCAACTATTTTCTTAAAAATTATATTTATGTTGTGGTGCTATATATAATATTATTTAAATAGATGAAAGCAGTCAATATTTGAGCAATATCAATAATTGATTTTTATTAGCTAATAATAGTAGTAGTAGTAGTATTAGCAGTAGTAGCAGTAGTAGTAGTAGTAGTAGTAGCAGTAACAGTAGCAGCAATAGCAGCAGCAGTAGTAGTAGTAGTAGCAGCAGTAGCAGTAGCAGTAGTAGTATAGCAGTAGTAGTAGTAGTAGCAGCAGCAGAAGCTGGAGTAGTAGAAATAGTAGTAGCAATAGCAGTAGCAGTTGTAGTAGTAGTAGTAGTAGTAGCAGTAGCAGAAGCAGCAGTAGTAGTAATAGCAATAGTAATAGTAGTAATAGCCATAGTAGTATTACACTCATACCAAGTGAGCCTTTACCAGAGTAGTTCAATTGGCTGGAATGTTATCTTAAAATTTGACATTTAAGAACCTAAAGATGTAACTTTGACTCCTATGTTAATATTGCCACTGTTCAGGACCACAAACCCTCATGAAGAATGAAAAAGAATAGCACTTGAAATGTTGTGGTCTACTAACCTGTGTTGTGCATTTGTGTGTTACATTCAACATTTAATGATGGATGTGAAAATAATCCAACATATTATAACATCTAACATACCATCACCACAAACCTTCATTATACAATTTATTTCTTTGTTAAATAACTTATTTTTATGCATTATATATAGGGAATTAGAACACAGAATTGCAAGCACCCTTCAACTTTCCGCACTATCTCACACCATTAATACATATGTCCACACACATGTAGAAAAGATAAATAATCACCAATATACATATTTCATGCTGAATCAGCACTCATCATTAGGTTCAGAACATTATCTCCCACATACATATATATTCACTGCTTAGCTTATAATAAGATAGAAAATGTTCATATTTTTTATGTTCAGGCTTCAATCTACTCCAATCTCCAACACTTCAGCCATCCATATCATCTGTATAAGTGGTATGAGATGGTGTGAATA
This sequence comes from Epiperipatus broadwayi, assembly GCA_028023455.1. Lineage (NCBI taxonomy): Eukaryota > Metazoa > Onychophora > Udeonychophora > Euonychophora > Peripatidae > Epiperipatus > Epiperipatus broadwayi. The sequence continues at coordinate 3,862,949 of JAQFVV010000051.1, forward strand.
GTTGAAGTGTGCTTGGAAGTCTGTGTTCAAATCCCCTATATTTACAATTAAGTTCCAAAATATTAAAGATTTTAAGACTTCTCATTCGATAATTTAATATACAAAATTAACAAAGCATATGACACACTTGAATGAGAAGATATAAAGATACACAGAAATTATTACACGCTAAGTGCTTTTGAGGCCTTTTGCCTCATATTCATAGTGGTACTGTGAGCTGCAGAATGAGGAAATAGGGCAAGGAAACAACAGTATGCAAAGCGTATGCAAATGAACTAGATAGTCCAACGTTTGGAGATGTGTCTATTGATGGAGTTATTATTGCCATTAATAAAATATGCTTCTCTGATTTTCCGTTTGATGTCATTTTTTTCAATACAGACTATTTTAAGGCTGAAAGGCTCAAACACATGTCCTGTCTTCTTGGAATGCTCTAAAAATGATGATGAATTATCATTGTTTTTCATAGCTCTATTATATGTATATCTGTGTTGTGCTGTCCTGTTGATTATGCCTTCTTTGAAATCAGAGAAGCATATTTTATAAATGGCAATAATAACTCCATCAATAGACGAGATACCTGCTTTGACATCTCCAAACATTGGACTATTTAGTTCATTTGCATATGCTTTGCATACTGTTGGTTCCTTGCCCTATTTCCTCATTCTGCAGCTCACAGTACCGCTATGAATATGAGGCAAAAGGCCTTGAAAGCGCTTAGTGAGTAATAATTTCTGTGTATCTTTATAGCTTCTCATTCAAGTGTGTCATACACTTTGTTAATTAAGTTCCAAGTTTATGAAGAATGCATGTACTTCAAAAATTACACATTACATATATATAAATGTTATTTTTAAACAATTAGTATTTTCTTTCATCTTTAGTATAGATTATGTCATTTTATCAGGTGAGTAGGTCCACAAACATTAAGTTATTGTAAAGAAACAGTGCACTACATTTAGAATTGAGAGTGAATTTTAATTAAACTAATGTAATAGCTAAAACGAAGACATGAATTATTAAATGAGGACATAGATTATTTCCAATTATGAAAATTGCTTCATTACAAAAATTGATCTTATCTATTTTTTGAAATTACAGCTTAAATACTTTTCTCAATCTATGACCCAATAAGATCAACTATGGAACACCTATTTTTTTAAAAAAATAAAACAATTAATTTTACTGCACCTGGTTATTTTTTAAAAGATAATTAATTACAGTCCATTAATTTTTTAATTATCATTTATTAACTTAGAAAAAGGATTTCACTTTTTTAATGTATGCACATTACTGACTTTGTAATAACTCGATGTTGTCATGTTGAGTACAGAGAATACTCACAAACTAAAACACAAAATAGAGACTTTATAAAGATAATAGTGGTCATTTTATCTTTAACCTAAATTATGATCTATATAGGCCAATCTGAAGCATCTTGGTTTGTGAGAATAAAGATGCTATTCTGTTTACTTTTACATTAACAAGTAGAAAACTGAAAGATTTTATGAATGTTAATGTATGTAAGAAAGTAATACATGTAAAAAGGAATAGAGTAACAGCTTCATACTCTCAAACCAAGATGCCTTTGCTTGGCGGATACAAATCAGAATTTATTCTTTATAAAGTCTCTATCTTGTGTTTGAGAGTCTCTTCTGTACAAAAAATGACAGTGATGAGTCATTATGAGAGTTATTATGAAATCAATAAGATGTATATGTTAAAAAGGTTTTAAAAACAAGATACCCCTAATACAAAGTTAAATATGATTGAATTTTTACATTTTTATTTTTGTTGGACTACATTCTCTCCTTTAACATCTATTCTATTTCAATTAAAAAAAAGCTCATTTTTACATGATAGGGCAATAGTATTTTATTTAACCTTTGATATTTTATTTTAAATAATTTCTATTATTATTATTATTATTATTATTATTATTATTATTATTATTATTATTATTATTATTATTATTATTATTATTATTATTATTATTATTATTATTATTATTATTATTATTATTATTATTATTATTATTATTATTATTATTATTATTATTATTATTATTATTATTATTATTATTATTATTATTATTATTATTATCATCATCAAACTATCAATACATAATATTATTTAAACTATACCTCCAATTAATAACAAACATTTTGCCCATATTCATTTCAACTTTTCCTTTTTAAGTTTTAAATATATACATGCCCCCACATTACATTGTGTGTATGAGACTAATCCATCTCAATATATAAATAGAAACAATATATATAGCTAAGGGCATTTCAAATATAATTCAATATATATAACTATGCCAAGCTGTGCTTTTTTTTTTTTTTAAATAAAATGATAATAAATAAATTCCAGAAATGCTTTTAATTACTATCACATTATTTTTGTTAATTATTGTTAATGATATTTTTGTAGTAATTGAAACACGTAGATAATTTATTTACTATTTAATGTTTCATTTTTAAAAAATTAAAGGTTACCAGGATTTATTTATTATACACACAAATAAATAAAATAAGTAATAAAACAAAAGACTGGAATTAATTCCACAATTCTTATTATAATAAATTGTTTTTCTCTTCACTAGTGAAAATTGTAATTATAAATATGCGACTTTTTTCGCATTCGTTAGTGAAGCTATAATTATACTTAAAATAATGTGTAAGCGGTCTGCTTAGCGCTTTCGAGATTTAATGTTGGAGTCTCATACTCATAGCTTTGTGAATGAATACTGTCGTTATTTATTGTACACATATAAATAAAAGCTATAGAGACTTCATGACATGATTGACATCTTGAGTACTGATTTATAAGTTAACTATAGCTTTTATTATTTATTGGTATATTGAAATTTGTGAAATTAATTCCAGTCTTTTATTACATATATAATGTTTTCCTGAAGGTTTGTGATGATGGTGTTCTAATTATATTTTTATATTGGACTATTTCCATCATCTAATATGTGTGTTGAATGTCTTTAGAAAAGTTTAATTTTATTTAAATATTCCACAACTGTTAGTAATATCACAGCAAACAGGTTAGTATAGGCATAACATTTCGAGAGGTATTTTTCTCCCCTCTTCTTCAGGTGTTGCTGGCCTGACTAGTGACTGTACTAGCATGGGATTCGAACCTGGGTCCTTAGAAAAAAGAAAATTTAAAGAAGCTGCTCACATGACAATGGCAAAAAATCCCATAAGTCAACCTAGTGTGACTATACATAATGTATGGAAATCACTAAGCAACTTTGCTCTTAGGAAAAAGTGAAGAAATCAGGAGGAACCTCATAGATAGGTATATGAAATTACTACATACTGTTCCTTAGCAGGATGGCTCAGTTGGTTAGAGTGTTACCTTAAAATTCAATAACCAATAATCTATGAACCCAGGTTTGAATCCCATGCTAGTACTGTCACTGATCAGGCCAGCAACATCTGAATAAGAGAGGAGAAAAATACCTCTTGAAATGTTGTGCATATACTAACCTGTTTGCTGTGATATTACTAACAGTTGGTGCATATACTAACCTGTTTGCTGTGATATTACTAACAGTTGGTACATATACTAACCTATTTGCTGTGATATTACTAACAGTTGGTGCATATACTAACCTGTTTGCTGTGATATTACTAACATTTGAATGTATTTGGAATATTTAAATAAAATTAAACTTTTCTAAAGACATTCAACACACATATTAAATGATGGAAATAGTCCAATACAAAAAAAATATATAATAAGTGTAATAAGAATCAACTGATTTTTTAATGGTTATATATTGTAACCTCTCACCTCTGATCACCATCATTAACAAATACCTGGGGGTGCCAATTCTATGGATCATAGAATAAATTATCGAACTAACTTTACCCTAAATTTACTTATGAGGCTCTTAATTAAAGTTTCATTTTAAACTAGCTCAGTTGAGGGATACAGAGATGTATGAGGTGTACAATGTACATTAGATGTGGGAGAAAATATTATGATTAATAGGAATAAAACATCTATCAAATTCTAAAATAAATAAGATTTATATTGGTAAAATTCTACCCATCTAAATTAACTAATTATAATCTATATTCCACCTACTCCCATCATCCACATGCATTGAACAATCTCTACCATATTAGAAAATAAACTACTAACTAAAATATAATATTTAGAAACTATAATGTATAACAAGTTGGATCTGAACTTAAACTAAACCTATCATTACTAAATTTTTAATTACACACTAATCTAATCTAACCATTAAGCATCACATGATCACATTTCCTATACTAGCACATTAATTGTTGATAAACAGAGCAAAACTCTCCATACAGTATTGCCACCTGTGCTAAACAGAGTAATCAATGGATGCCAGAAGGCTTGTGCATAAAATCCCTATCTAATGCCTACTCATCCAATATCCCCAGACTAGTTTCTGGCTTGTGGCCTTCGTCAGTGAGGAGCTTTGGATCTGAGAGCACTGCATCTAGATCTTAGGATCTAATGCAACCCTCTAGCAACCACCTTTTATCTCTACTTAACTACAAAACTATGAGAATGAAATTGAAAACACAAAAAATATTTTCAATCTAAGCTCAATAGCTTATATAGTCATATGGGTCTGAACTCAGTTCAGCACCCATACATTTTGGTGTCTTTGGCTCTTTTACAACCATAGCCACCACTATCCTATTAGGCAAGATTGGTGTTAAACCATTAAGCATCACATGATCACATTTCCTATACTAGCACATTAATTGTTGATAAACAGAGCAAAACTCTCCATACAGTATTGCCACCTGTGCTAAACAGAGTAATCAATGGATGCCAGAAGGCTTGTGCATAAAATCCCTATCTAATGCCTACTCATCCAATATCCCCAGACTAGTTTCTGGCTTGTGGCCTTCGTCAGTGAGGAGCTTTGGATCTGAGAGCACTGCATCTAGATCTTAGGATCTAATGCAACCCTCTAGCAACCACCTTTTATCTCTACTTAACTACAAAACTATGAGAATGAAATTGAAAACACAAAAAATATTTTCAATCTAAGCTCAATAGCTTATATAGTCATATGGGTCTGAACTCAGTTCAGCACCCATACATTTTGGTGTCTTTGGCTCTTTTACAACCATAGCCACCACTATCCTATTAGGCAGGATTGGTGTTAAACCATTAAGCATCATATGATCACATTTCCTATACTAGCACATTAATTGTTGATAAACAGAGCAAAACTCTCCATACAGTATTGCCAGCTGTGCTAAACAGAGTAATCAATGGATGCCAGAAGGCTTGTGCATAAAATCCCTATCTAATGCCTACTCATCCAATATCCCCAGACTAGTTTCTGGCTTGTGGCCTTATGACTATATAAGCTATTGAGCTTAGATTGAAAATATTTTTTGCATTTTCAATTTCATTCACATAGTTTTGTAGTTAAGTAGAGATAAAAGGTGGTTGCTAGTGTGTTGCATTAGATCCTAAGATCTAGATGCAGTGCTCTCAGATCCAAAGCTCCTCACTGACGAAGGCCACAAGCCAGAAACTAGTCTGGGGATATTGGATGAGTAGGCATTAGATAGGGATTTTATGCACAAGCCTTCTGGCATCCATTGATTACTCTGTTTAGCACAGGTGGCAATACTGTATGGAAAGTTTTGCTCTGTTTATCAACAATTAATATGCTAGTATAGAAAATGTGATCATGTGATGCTTAATGGTTTAACACCAATCCTGCCTAATAGGATAGTGGTGGCTATGGTTGTAAAAGAGCCAAAGACACCAAAATGTATGGGTGCTGAACTGAGTTCAGATCCATATGACTATTGAGCTTAGATTGAAAATATTTTTTGTGTTTTCAATTTCATTCTCATAGTTTTGTAGTTAAGTAGAGATAAAAGGTGGTTGCTAGAGGGTTGCATTAGATCCTAAGATCTAGATGCAGTGCTCTCAGATCCAAAGCTCCTCACTGACGAAGGCCACAAGCCAGAAACTAGTCTGGGGATATTGGATGAGTAGGCATTAAATAGGTATTTTATGCACAAGCCTTCTGGCATCCATTGATTACTCTGTTTAGCACAGGTGGCAATACTGTATGGAGAGTTTTGCTCTGTTTATCAACAATTAATGTGCTAGTATAGGAAATGTGATCATGTGATACTTAATGGTTTAACACCAATCCTGCCTAATAGGATAGTGGTGGCTATGGTTGTAAAAGAGCCAAAGACACCAAAATGTATGGGTGCTGAACTGAGTTCAGACCCATATGACTATATAAGCTATTGAGCTTAGATTGAAAATATTTTTTGTGTTTTCAATTTCATTCTCATAGTTTTGTAGTTAAGTAGAGATAAAAGGTGGTTGCTAGAGGGTTGCATTAGATCCTAAGATCTAGATGCAGTGCTCTCAGATCCAAAGCTCCTCACTGACGAAGGCCACAAGCCAGAAACTAGTCTGGGGATATTGGATGAGTAGGCATTAGATAGGGATTTTATGCACAAGCCTTCTGGCATCCATTGATTACTCTGTTTAGCACAGGTGGCAATACTGTATGGAGAGTTTTGCTCTGTTAATCTAATCTAATTAACTGAATTTAATATTTAATCTGAATTAAATATTGAAGATCTGAATTAAATATTGAAGATCACAGGGAATTAAATTATGGCATGGCTTAATCTAAAATCTCTATCTCTCAATAACTATTATTTAATATTATGAAAATAAAAATATAAACTAAGCAATATCCTAACTAAACAATGGCGATTAGATAATGAAAGAAATCGGGTACATTTTGATTTTAATTCATCATCTAAACAATTACTAAATAATAAAACCCTTTTAGAAACTCAGTAGATAATTGGCATCTCATACAGTGTTTGGATCAAGGAAATCAATATCATCATATCTGGATGTTTATCATAATTAAATGAAAATACAATTATATTACATTAAATAAAATAAATGTGTGAGCATGTGTGGAAATATGAAACACGAATGAATGTTATAAAAGAATTCTAAATACAATTTTGAATAATAAAATATTTATTAACAAAATAAGAAAAATAGTTAAGCAAACATTTAATCTTTTTCTCATTGGTATAAGTACAAATTTTGGCTGTATTTAGTATCACTAGTTACAATTTTCATAAGAATAAATAACACAATATGATCTCTTAAATTTCAAATCTAACACATTTCATCTATTAAAACATCTTGATAGATTTGTGAAACACCTTATATTTGAAACATTAAAGAATGAACCAAAATAAAATCCATATATTTTACTGTAAAGAAAATCGTTTTTTAGTTATCAGCTACTTCTGATAAACCTATAGAACTGAAGAAATATAACCTTATACTTCTAGTAATCAACTACAAAATTTATCTTGTGTTCAACATTTTGTTTTATAATACTCAGTTATCAATTAACTTAATAAATCTATGACAAACAACATGGGTGAAATATTTTAATTACACTATAAAATAAAATTAACATTTTGCATTTTACTTCAAATGCACATTAACTATAACTAAAGTAAAGGGTTTGAAACCTAAGAATAATATCAAACTAGGTTTTGCAAAATAAAATAAATATCTCCATTAATTAAATATATTCTTACCAAATTATATCTTGCAAAATGAAATAAATAATTCCATTAATTAAACATATTCTTATTAAATTATATCTTGCAAAATGAAATAAATAATTCCATTGATTAAATATATTTTGCCTTTCCAACATTGAAATAAAGTTTTAAGTAAATGAAATACTCTTAATACAAAGCACAACACAAAAATTTTTCAGAAAAAAGAATGGACTGTCTTCTGTCTTTATCTCTCAATTTCTATTATAGAGGCTTATCCCAAGCATTTTGGAAATAATTTTTATATCAATCATATTATTTTTAAGGGTATATATCACATGATGACAAGATAAGCATATCAACACCAAGTATTTTAATCAGTTGTCAAGGCAACCTCTATGAATAAAAAATAAGAATACACCTTTCAAGCAGAACTAAGATTTTAATGTATACCAGAGAGTTGATCCCTTTTGACTGTAAATGATTGGCATTTTTAAATTATTGAGATATTTAAATAAATTCTATTTAGACAGACAAATATAATCTATTTTGAATGTAGACCAATAAATATTCATTTTTAATATTATCAAATTTAATTAAATTTTATGCAAAATCAAGTTTATCATCTATGTATGTATATAGACCGAGAAAGTCGATATAAAGTGCAATATAGATATATGTGGTAAATTAATAAATCATTTAATTTTTAAAATAACATAGAATAATAATTAATTTCAGAAGCATATTTTCCATGCATACTTTTCTTTACTTATTACAAAAAGAAAATTATTTGCCCACATTTCTTATTGTATTCCTAATAAAAAAATGTTGTTAACATACAATGAATATATTTAACTTACAATAAATTATTTCATATTAACTCCCATGATTCATGATTTTTTATGTTAATCCTTTATTAATTATTACATAAAATAATTTGCTTAACTGATATAGAACTAACATAAAAGTTCTTGAAGCATGGGGGTAAGTTAAAGTAATATATTATGGAAAATAATGTATTCATTTTAAGTTTGTTTGCAATTAGTAAAAAATACACATTAGTAATTGAACACATTCTTCTACAATTTAGATAGATATCACATAGCACAGCTATGTTTAAACAAATTTATGAGCATACAGTCAATCTATTGCCAGTTCTACTGGTTTATTTAAGCGAGAGGCCTATTCCCTATAATTTACTTATGGTAACCAGTTAGCTGTTGGAACTTATAGTTGAATATTTATTTATCGGTCTTTATGTTTATTTATCTGTCTGCCTGTTTATCTGTATAGTTGGCTGGCTATCTATCTGTCTTCCTGTTTATCTCCATCTGTATAGTTGTCTGTCTGTCTATCAGTCTGTCTGTCTGCCTATCTATCTATCTATCTATCTATCTATCTATCTATCTATCTATCTATCTATCTATCTATCTATCTATCTATCTATCTATCTATCTATCTATCCATCTATCCATCCATCTATCTATCTATCTATCTATCTATCTATCTATCTATCTATCTATCTATCTATCTATCTATCTATCTATCTATCTATCTATCTATCTATCTATCTATCTATCTATTTATCCATCTGTTTCTGTCTGTGTGTCTGTGTGGCTGTCTATCTATCTATCTATCTATCTACCTATCCACCCACCCACCCACCTACCTATCTATCTATCTATCTATCTATCTATCTATCCATCTATTCATCTATCTATTCATCTATCTACCTATCTATCTATCTATCTATCTATCTATCTATCTATCTATCTATCTATCTATCTATCTATCTATCTACCTACCTATCTACCTACCTACCTACTTACCTACCTACCTATCTACCTATCTATCTATCTATCTATCTATCTATCTATCTATCTATCTATCTATCTATCTATCTATCTATCTATCTATCTATCTATCTATCTATCTATCTATCTACCTATCTATCTATCTTTGAGTGTGTTTAAATTATATAGATTATTTTATTTTATAAATGTATTAATTAGAATTAATGTTAGATGTTAAGAGGCTTATAATGAAATGACAATCAATAAAATTGCATAACTTTAATGAAAAATTTAAAATAGGAAGAGATAAATATCAACCATATTTAATTATTCTGAAATAATTTTCGGCAAATTTAATTTTTTTTAAAATCCTCTAAATTAAATCAACCATACATTTAAACATATAACTACTTATGTAGAAAATCCAAAAAAAATCACATTCCAATACAAATCACTTCAGTTTATAATTTTATTGGTTTTGTTACGGGTTTATTAGTAGTTTTATTTTTAAAATAATTTACTACAGACTAATATTCCACTAAAACAGCAAATAGAAATGTTTTTAACAGACGTTATTATATTTTAATATAAAACTAGCGCATATAAAACTTTTACAATTTTCCAGATCACTTGTAAAATTTAATAATAATAAAAAAAGTCGATGTAAATCTAGTAATATAATATTTGTTTTTGAAATTATTATCTTTCTTTTAAAATAATTGTACTTTTGAGATTACTTTTGGTTTTCTGTGACAAGCGTGGATGAAAGTTCATTTTACCACTGACAAATGTCTTGTAATCAGTTTTTATCTATATCTATAGAAATTCAATATACTAAATGTTTTACTTGACAATATACTAAAGTATGAAAAATATGTCAATATTTCGCCGTCATATCTTAATCAAAACTATAGATTTATTTAATAAGAAATAAAAAATATGAATAAAACACACAACCTGAAATGAAAGTAATAAAAAACGTATTATTCTTTTAACACTATCAACAATTCCCCCTTTCTTTATTATGATAAATAATAATAATATATGTATTTCTTGATATGTTTTATTTTAGATGCTATATAGCTGACTAAACGATCAGTTGTTTTGTTTAATTTTTACTTGCAATTAACGGAACTTACAAAAGTATGCTTTTTATATATCCTTTTCAAAAAATTATCAGTTCATTGTATGTTGAACGATTCTATGAGTTTAGTCCAGTTTCTGCAAACTATAGTTTTCTTTTCGCCACATCATTTTAACACACTTCCTTATGTTTTCTATATATTCCGCTAGAGGTCTTTTATTATATATTATACAAACATTTTGGAAATCAATTTGAGACGTTACTTGTTTGTGCATTGTCATATTTTCTGGGGATATTCTTTGCTCAAAACTTCTAAATTTATTCAGTGCTTTTAATAAATATTTTATTTTATATATTAACATTTTCTCTTTTGAAAATAAGTTAAAATTTTTTAAATATAAAATTACTAGATTTGGAAAAAAATTTCGAGGATGATATCAAATTCAACCATTACATTCATTAAAATAAATCCTCTTTATTAGATTTGTATATATATTCCATAAGATTGTGTAGACTATATAAATATGAAAATACAACTTCATTTTTTTTTCGCTAAGCCAGACAAAGTATCTTTATCAAAGCAAAACTTTGTCTTGGTATTTTGATAATGATACATTATATCGAAATTCTGACCTAGCAAAAAAGAAAAAAAAAACTTTTTTTTAAGTGTCATAGCATCGGCCGAGACGCGAACCCGCAACCCGGGACTTCTCGACCACCAATGCAAGACAAAAAAAAAAGCTTTTTATTGCCATATTTGTATGACGTCCACACTTTTATAGAATGTAATCTTCCATATTATATATGTGTAACAGTATCCACCCTTTTTACAATTGGTAATGAATCTAGATAACTATAAAATAATAAAAAAATACAACATTCAGCAAATTAATTTTTGTCTAGGGAATTTAAGATAACTAAAGGGTGACTGTGTACATGGTGGGGTGACTACATCCACATTATTTTCAATTGACAAGTCAATACTAGATACAAGCAACGATCAAACTGAACCCACACAAAAACAAGTTTCCAGGTAGATTCAATTATATTTCCTGATTGCTACTCCCCTCTACCCAATACTTTATTATATTAACAAAATAAATAATAAACTTGATTCAGATGAGAAATGATAAACAGTAAAATTATTAACAACAACAATATCTTTAATTAAAGAATAGAATAATATAATAATAATGATAATAAACATGTGTTTACACATTTACAATTAAGAAAATTATACGATGATCACTCACGGGAAAGAAAAAATCTTTATAACTTACAATAACTCTTTGAGGATGGCTATACAAAGTTCAGTTAAATTTACTTTAATGTCTTTGTGAGATCACACACACATATATATATATTCTATCTGTAAATGTGGGAATATGGTCATTAATAATTAAATCTTAATGCCTGCTAGAAATATAATATTTTAGCTTTTTTTGGTTCATTCTGTGGCAATTTTCCTAGGAGAGTTTCCATTGAAATTTTCTTCTGAGCATTTAAAATAGGCAGATTTGCAGATTAATTTATAGAAGTACAATTCTATGGGATAATCACTTTTGATAACTAGTTTTTACTTTTTTTTTTAGCAAGTAAATATGAAATATTTCTTCAGCATTGAATCAAGGTAAAATTTTAAAGTATTTCTTTGACTACAGCTCCATACTTAATTACCATCCTAGAAAGATCAGGGTAATCATCCTAATTTATTAAATGCATGATATTAATTAAAAAAATCCTTAGAAAATTGTATTGATTTTTTTACAGTAAAAGACATGATGTCAAAGGATGTTACAATTCTTCCCATTGTTTCTTGGAAAACAGATGATTTAGAAAGCTTCTGTTGGTTCCCATAGCAAGGTTTTTGTTTTCAAAAAAATTCTTTATTTTAAAAGATTAAAAAAATATTTTATCTTTACACTTACTTTTTAACACTTTAAAAACATATAAAATTTATTCTATATACATATCTTTTAATATTTTGTTATATATAATAAAGAAAAATATTAAAAATATTAGCATAAAAGCAATGCCTTTAAACTCAGATGTTAGGGTTACAATATGTATGCAACCTCTTGTTTTGATTAACGAACTAAACACTATTAAATATTTAGCAGTTCAATGTTAATATGCACAGCCAAAATGATCATTTGTGTTAGCTGCCTAGATGCATATAATGATTAGCAAATCTGATAGCTTTAACAAAAAAGTGTGAAAATATTACAATCGAGATGCATAAATATTTTAATGGTTAGCCTATAAGGAGACCGTTGATATATAAACTCGCCTTTAGGGTGATGCTTCTAGATTAATACTTTAAACTCAGTCTGATACAAACACAAAATACACCTTAGTTATTTTTATATCCTTTCTGTACAATAGTATAAAATTTACACAGGAGATCTCATCTTCCATAGCATTTTCCATTACCATGGTAATATATCTCTTGATACAGGTTAGGTTAAGGAAAAATGTGAGATTTCCTTTATGTCTTAGTGCAATCAAAAGTCATCCAAATGTCCCCACATATAAAGACAACTTCAAATTCGAATAATAAACAAGGTTACTATTCTATTAATGGATACATCATATAAAATATGCTCCCATAACCACAAAGTTTGAGATGCAGTTCAATTATCTCATATATAAAATCAATTAATAAATTGAAATGAATGTTACAAAATGTTAATTTTAAACTTTATACTTAAATATTAAACAAATCATATAAAAATGAGCTAACCTTTCTTTACCATATAATAATAATTTTATATGTAACTTTTAGCTGTGTTTCATGATCAATAATAGCTGTAATTTATATATAGAATTTCTTATTAGTTCCTCAATCCTTTACAATATTATTATTTCTGAGTATTTCACCTGAACATGAATTTACACAATAACTTTTTTATACATGTTTATTAAAGTTAGTTTTCTAGACAAGAATTGAAATCAAGGATCTAGTATGCACAACATTGTCAACTTCACATGTAAGCATCTTAGACTAAAATACACATTTATTTAACAAAATGCAAAGTTTTACTATCATAATTAAACATTCATTAATAATACAGTCAGGATAATAAGTGCAAATAAATAACCACTGTTTCCCTGAAGGTTGTGATGATGGTATTTTGGTTGTATTTATATATTGCACTATTTCTACCATCTAATATGTGTATTGAATGCCTTTAGAAAAAATTAACTTTATTTAAATATTGCAAATGCACTCAACTGTTAGTAATAGCACATCAAACAGGGTAGTATTTGCACAATGTTTTGAGAGGTATTATTCTCCTCTCTTCTTCAGGGTTGCTGGACTGACCAGTGACAGTACAAGCATCGAATTCGAACCTGGACTTTTAGATTCATATTGAATTTTTTTAAGATAACACTCTAACCAATTGAGCCATCCTACCAAAAGCACCTGTCTATAGAAATTTTATATACTTATCTATGAGGTTCCTCCTGATTTCTATACTTTTTCCTAACAGAAAAGTTAATTAGTGGTTTCCATATATTATGTATAGTCACACTAAGTTGGCTTATATTATTTTTTGCCATTGTCATGTCAGAAGCTTCTTTAAATTTTCTTCTTTGTACCTTTTTTTCTTTATCCAATATTTTCATATTTTCCCAATTGAACATATGTTCATTAGTCTGCTACATTAGACACATCTGTTTTTCTCTTCTAATCAACAGTTTATGTTCTTGCAAGCACTTTTCAATGTGATGGCTGGTCTCACCAACATGTTCTTCCACATTCACATGGTATTTCATAGATGCAGTTTTTTGGCATTTCAAGTTTAGTCTTTGTAGATGTTAGAATTCCTAATAGTGAGGTATGGCTCTGAAAAGCTGTTCTGACGTTATACTGATTGCAGATTTTCCTTAATATGTCTTCTATTTTTGGAATGTATGGGTACACTACAGTACCAATAATTGTCTTTTCTCTTGGTAGTTCTTTTTGTTGTCTATTTAATGTTTTCTTAATAACAGCTGATGGATAAACATTTTTCATAAGAATTTGTTCTATATAGATCTTCACTTTTTCCAAATCACTGGTTTCTGAAAAAATTCTGTTGCATAGTGATAGTATAACTCTATGTTCTGTGTTTCCAGTATGATTTGATGTACAGGCTAGGTATTTTCCTGTATGTGTAGATTTTTGGTAAACTGTAGTTTTGATTTTGCCATGAGGAAGTCTTGTCACAAGAACATCTAAGAATACCAATTTCTGTCCTTATTCTGATTCTATTGTGAATCTAATTGAAGGGGATATGTTGTTGATGTGTTTCCAGAAAGTTTGTAGCAGTGCTTCACTATGTGGCCATACAACAAATGTATCATCCACATTAGTGAAGCCAAACTTTAGACGGATTTGAAGTTTTTATAGCTAAGACTTCAAGTTTTTCCACATAAATATTGCTAATCAGGGGAGACATTGGTGAGCCCATAGCTATTCCTTGATTTTGTTGGAAGAATTCTGTTTTCAGTAATTTAAACTGAAGAACTGCATTACAATTTTAAGAAAAAGGTCAAAATATTGAACCATTATCCATTTATACTAATTAAACCAAATAGAAATAATAATATAAATTGGATTTTGATAAATGCCATCTTAATTACACAATTGAAGTTTTTATCAAATGAATGCAACCATTTGGTGTAGTCATAAACTTCTAGCCAATTCTATTGCCAAATACACTGGTACTTATATATAAGAATAGTTGAACATTTAAAGTTAAACTTCATAAAAATGTTAAGTCAAAGGATATATCACCACAAATAAGTGATGAAGAAGCAATGTTATGTGTTATGATTAAAGGAAAAAATGCGTCAATGTTATCATTGAATAAAGTATGAACATTTTACCAATGTTTGTCATAGAATGATTGGAAACCACCTAACAGAACAAACAATAAAGATTGGAACAGATATTTCAATCATTACAGCAGAATAATGATGGGTCAGAAGCCCAATGGGAAAGATCATTCACAATGATAGCAATTGCACTCTGCTTTTAACATAAGAAATAATGATTGATTCACATTTAAATATTAAAAGCAAATCAGCACCAGAGATTATAAAATTATTACTCATGGTTTTCCAGTAATTAAAAATTCAAATACTATTATCAAACAGAAGTCTGCTCACCTACCACAAAATAAAAAAGGTTATAAAGACCCATGAAAATGAAAAAAATTGAAGTAGATTAAATACATGAGGATAATGCTAAAGAATTAAAAACCTATATGAATAATGAAGATTCTGATTCCACATTTTCTGTTGAAAAAGATATTAATTCTTTGGACGAGAGAAGTGTGTCATGTTTATATACTTTATTTGAATTCTTGCTTAATGACCAGTAATTTCCCATTAGATAATGTAATACTATCTGTCCTAATAATTAATTAGTGAAATATATATTTTCAGACTTGGTTTTTGGGTGTATTATTACACCTTTTTTTATGTGCATGTGTATTTTTTCCTAGTTAAAATAAATATAGCAGTAATATTTATTTCAAAACAATAAAATTATATATATTGATAGTGTTACTAATAAAAATCAAAATGGCGTCTTTTAACATTAAAGGCCTTAACTGCATTGATAAAATGTTTATCTTAAATAAATGCTATAATATAATAAATGGTATAATATTATTCAACTGCATATTATAGGACTTATGGAAACCAAAATGTATAATGGTGCACTTTTTGATCATTCTGATTATTTTATAAAGTGTTTTTACTTTCTCCAAATCATCAACTCCTCATTATTGATAAGATGAGCCCTTTCTTCTCCTTTAAAATTCTGTATATTGATGCTCTCTTTATCATCATTACACTGCACCACAAAATAGTAATGCTAAATGTAATCTTTGTTTATATACCCCCTGAACCAACAATTATAAATAGATTAATATTAATGTTAAATTCAATGATTGGAATCTCACCATATCCCTGTATTTTTCTTGAGAATTTTAATATGGGTGGTGAAGATTTCTCACCAAATGGATCTATTTTCTTTAATAATGGAAGGCAATCTTCCCTTATAGATCTAATGTTCTATCCCCCCTCAATTCGTCACCTTATTAATATTGAACTTAAAATGCACCTTTATCTTATCATGCAGCACTTGTTTCACATATTGACCTTGATTTCAATATTAAAAATTTAATTTTAATTGGTTATACTATAGAATATTATTTCCATTCTGATCGCCTAAATTTTTATTTTTCAGAAATAAAGATTTATATACCTAAAAAACTTAGTAGAATTGAGAGAATCCAGTACAAGTATGAATTACATATGTAAACATTTTCTCAAACATCATTCATTGCATTACCAAAGCTGCATCATCACCCACAGACCTATTATGACTTCTAGATAAAATTTACAAAAGAAATATACATGATGCATCTATAGAAAGTGAATGACCTAGGAGGATCTCTCATAAAATATTTGGAAAATAAAAGAAAAAGAAAATATTTTTGGCCATTCACATATATGGTCAAGCTACTACATAAGATAAGTCTTAGACCACCCTTCTTCTTTTAGAATTCCAACAGCTATTCAATCAAGGATTGAACTAGTTAGTGGAGTATATATGTTGGGATCAGCATAGTTATACTACAAAGATAAGTAAGAAAAGAACTTGAATTCTATTAATAGTGTTCACTTCCTTCTGAAAAAAGGATTAGATTTAATTTCAGTTAAACAATAATTAACTGAGCAATGCTTTCAAATTAGAGGGTCATATTCATAGTTCTTAAACTTATGGGTTAAGATTACCTCAGTGGATAAGTTTGAGAGCTATGAATGTGATCTTCTAGATTGAAAGCATTGTTCAGCTAGTTATTATTTAATTGAAATTAAATCTAATGTTTTCTTTAGCTGTGAATGAATGCTATTAATAAATTTACATAGTCAAAGAAAAGAAGTAAATCTTTATAAAGTTACAAAAAACTATTTTTTATATTATTATTATTATTATTATTATTATTATTATTATTATTATTATTATTATTATTATTATTATTATTATTATTATTATTATTATTTAAAAATATATTTTATTTATATGCTTAATATTTTCATTATTGTTTTAATCAGTCTTTCTATCATCCCATGGGGCTTCCTAGGGAACATTTGAAAAAAGATCTGGAGCCAACTTGCTTGTATACCCATCTATTGAGACATTTCACTGATATTTTCTTTTTAATTATGAAGTTCATGGTATATTTTATTCTGATATTTTAATTTCAAAATATTCTAAAGACATAAAGATAATCAAAAATGTGGAGATTTCAATGTATTTAGCACATCTTCATGTCATTGATTTTTGTTTTAGAATTTAGATGTTTTAACACAAATCAAAATTCTCCATACACTAGCGCCACTCAGTGTCAGTCAGATTAATCAATGGATGCATTAAGACTAGTTTCTAGATTGTGGATTTCATCAGATCTGAGAGCACTGCATGTAGATCTTACAATCACTAGATAGGGGTTTTATGCATAAACCTTCTAGCATCCATTGATTACTCTGGATTGTACTGAGTGGTGCTACTGTATGGAAAGTTTTGACTCTGAGTCAATAGCTTGTGTAAGTATAAAGAATGGTAATCATGTGACGTTTAGTGGTTTAATTAACATGCTTTGTGAGATTATTTTGAGAATATTTTTTAAATGACTAAAAAATTAATTTTTTTTTGCAAATTTATTAAGGATATTGATATTTATTCATTCAAATTTTACATACAAATGTTAATTAAAAACAATTCATTGATTTTATAAAATCAATCTGATGACTCCAATCTTTGATCAATGAAACAGTTCTTTGCTTTAGTAGGATATTATTTTTTAAATATTTGCACAGTTCAAATATAATATTTTAGAATATATTTTATTTGCAAACATAAATTTCTACTGAATCAATTCCAATTTATTATATTCTGATATAATGATTTAATACTAAAATCAAATGTTGTAACTTTATAAAACTTTCCCTACGTGGGAAAATTCAAGGTGCATTAGTACAAACCAGTGCAAGCCAGAGTATTTAATGGATACTGGAAGATTTTTGCATAAAAATCCTTATTGTCTAATCATCCAATATCCTCAGACTAGTGTCTAGCTTATGGCTTTCATTAATGAGTAACCTTGGATCTGACAGCCCTGCATGTAGATTTTCGGATCTAAAGCAATCCTTCACCAGTCATTTTTTACTCGTTCAGCAGTTTGTTTAAGCATAGGAAATGATCATGTGATGTTTTAGTCATTTAAAAACAAATCTGCTTATAGGATGATGGTGACTATGGTTATTAATAAACCAAAGACATCAAAATGTAGAGATGCTGAACAGGGTTCAGATCTGTATGACTATACAAGATGAATTAGTTTGGATTGAAAACATTATTATGCTTTCATTTTGACCTCACAGCATTATAGTTAACTAAATAGATAAAAGATGACTGCTGGAGGATTGCATTATATCCAATGATTTAAATACAGTGCTCTCAGATCCAAGACTCTTCACTGATGAAAGCAATAAGCTACAAAGTGGAGATATTATATAAGTAGGCACCAGATAAGAATTTCAGGCATGAACCTTCTAGCATCCATTGATTACTAACTATGGTTTGAACTGGGTGGTACTACTTTAAATTCTGCTGATAATTATTAAAAAATGGACAAAAATATCTGTTAAGTGATTATGAAGGAATTTCTTTTCAGTCAATCAGTATTTCCTGCTTTATATTATTACATTTTTTCTTGACTTACCTTTTTTTGAAAGCAAATATTTTCATATAAAATATTAAATTTTAATCATAAATAATAAATATTTTGCAAAAATAATCATAAATACTGAATATATTTATTTTCACTTTTGAAATTTAAACAAAGACAATGAGTGCTCTGAAAACTTCCGCACCCCCTGGTGACTAAAAACGAAAATATAAATCAGCAGTTTTATCAATTTCTTTATTTTGAGTTTCTATTTCAATCAATATTATTTTAGCTCTGTTTTATCTGTCAAATGAATGTAAAATAGACAAATGAACAATAATAATAATTGCAAAAGAGTAAATTTAAGTCAAAGCTACTAAAGCGCAACCAGAGTTATAGCAACCGCAATTGTAAAAGTGTTATGTGAAGAAATACTGGAAAGATTTAAATTTTTTATTTTTTAATATGAGAACACCAAACAACTTAACATTTGGGTATTAAAAATGCTGACATAAAAAGAATAAGAATTGCTTTCAAAATAGTAAGAATGCTTTTACTTATGCTTGGATCATAATTTTTATGGAATAGAATTGCAAAAGCAGTATATTGCTTAAAGCTTTAGAAAAGTAATGTTTCAAAAACAATGACGATTAATAAATTAACAATAATTGTAAATATTTAATTCTCTTTTGGTTAATTAATACAATTCTTATAAACTCATTGTAGTCGAGTATTATGAAAAGATAAAGTTGTAATTCATGATCTTTATAGTGACTAAGCATGTTTTCAGAAGACCACTGCCAGAAGCATAGTGTTGTATTACTTTAGCAGTTGAAAATTAAGCCTATGGATGAACATAATTTATTATGTAAATGAGGCTTAATATGTAAATATGGATATAACTGGAATATTCTAACAAGACTAATCGGCAAATTTTACACTCATTTAAATAAAAATAAAATTACAAATGATGAACCAAAAGCATGGATAAGTCATTCATATGGCCATAGAATTAAAAAAAAAACTAAGGAATATATGTGCTGACATTTACTGAGTTAGTTTTAAATCACCTCCATAGTTAAACACTTATTAAATAATTCATAAGATAAAATTCCAGTGGATTATACTGCCCAAATTATTTTCCAAAATTATATGCAGCATGCCATCTTGTAGATGAATGAAATTTGGATGAACAGATCTATGAGGATCATCCAGCATACATACTTATACAACAGAACAAAACAGAATAATGAATATAAATCTATATTTCTCAATCACAAGTTCACTATAGGTCATACTTTCATCTTCACTAATTGTGCTGAGAGAGATGACAGGTAAAGAAAATATAAGGAGGCTTGGGCAATTTCAAAAGATTCAAACGTAATTGACGAAAAGGATTCATACATTCCATTGTTGAAAAATGGAACATTTACATGCCGCATTTACATAAGCCTCATTTACACAATAAATTATGCCCATATATAGGCATAATTTTCAACTGCTAAATGAATGAGATTCTGGCCATGGTCTGCCAAAAGTATACTTAGAGCATTACGAAAGTCTTGAATTTCAACTTTTACACATTCATAATACTAGATTACAATGAATTTATAAGAATTAATTATCAATAACAAAAGAAACTACAAAATATATTAAACAGATGATCTGTATGAAGTAGTAAAAATTAATAATTAAAAGAAGTGAAGAGAGAATGTATACACAACTTTTTACCTAAGAGAAAAATTAGAATGATAAACAATGGTAGAAAACAAAAACACATGAAAAATATTTTATAATGGCAAAACTAAGAACATTTTTAGTTTAAAACAGGAAATACTCTCTATACATATTGTCACTCCATGCAAACCAGAGTAATCAACGGATTCCAGAAGGCTTGTGCATAAAATCTCCATCTAGTGCCTACTCTTGCACAGAGTGGCAATATGTATAGAGAGTTTTGCCTGTTTAATAACAGTTATAAACAAGCATGTGGTTTTTAGTTTACTAACCAGCCTGACCGACTTATTTAAATGTCCAGCTATTCATCATTTTTGATTATATAGCTATTATTAACAGTAGGATGAAATTTAGTTGAGTACATTCAAAAACCTGATCTACCATCTATTGTGCCGAAACAATGGATTATAAAAGCCCAAATAGATAACCAAACAATTAGCAGATAGAAAATAATGAAGCCAATAAGATAAACAGATCACCACAATCAATTTTTACATGGAAAACTTTTCTTATTACATAATAAAAATATATCTCCTAAACCAACTTTACTATACCACCACAGATAATTAATGCTTATTATCATGCTACCATGAATAATCCCATGCATATCGCGTAGCACTGTAAATAAAATGTGACGTCAGTTCCTGATGAACAAGCACCGGCATTGAGTTTGGCCTTCTAGAGACTTCCATTCTAGTCAAACCCAACTGTATCAAACATTGGTTATAACTAAAAAATATGTATTGTGAGACAGGTCTGAATTATTATTAATTGTATAATTAAACAATTGTACGGATTTGTATCCCTATGTAGAAATAACGAAAGTATTAAAATATCTCATCGGTCGTCACTTGGTAAATCTCGTGAATAAAGCTCTTTTCTCACCTATAATTATTTACAGGCTATTTTAACTACTTACCATATATATAGTGTTATTATTACTGTTAAATTTTTTTTATCAACAAGTAAGTGACAAAAATACTTTGAAAAAGGAGATAAATATTCGTGATACTTACGTTGCATGACGGTTGCGGAAATAAAAATCATTTAGATAACATGACACCTTAAGTGCCGAATGATCTGAAAATAATTTCTTGAAGTGACTGCTGCTCACTGACAACAAACATGAAAAAAATTTGAAAAAAAAAAAAAATCACTTTTGAAAGTTAAAAATGTACCAACAAAAATGATTTAAATTGTTAAAAAATAATGTCTATTGTTTACGTTGTTCTATTAGTCGTTTGCTAGTGTTTAAAAAAGCATTAAAAATAACCGCTATTCTTGTTACATCACTTTGGTAAAGCATAACTATGTATGACTTGTAAAGATAAACCTTAGATTCAATGCTTGTGGGGACACGATTCTTCAGTACTAATAATGAAGACTGGATCGAAGCTTATATGTTTGCACTACTTGGCGCAGAGGTTGAGTGTACGAAGTGGGCATTCTATGAATTCTCGAGCAACAAGGCCATTGGATTTTTTTAAAAATTTTTATATGTCAAATGCGTTGACCGGGAAGCGAAACCAGGCCATCTGCTTGGAAGGCAGATATGCTAACCACTAGGCCACCAACGTTTGAGAAGGCCATTAGATTTATGTTTTTTTTTTAAAGTTAATAGTAAGTAACTAAATTCTCTTTTATCAATCAATACTAGATGACTAGTCGACGTGATTAAGGACCAAATGTTTAAAAAAAGAATTGAAAATCTGCTTGTAACCGAAAAAATAATCCGATGCTTTGTCTGGCTTAATCTTTAATCCCACATGATGGATATAATAGATAAATCCACAAATTGTTTTTGCTAGTAAGGTAAAGATTTTATATACATTATTAAGAAAAAGTATATTTGTTTTAACAGTAAAATAAAAAGTCTCTTCATCTGGCATTTACGAATAGATAATTATTTTTAATTTTTCTATATTTTTATCAACGTAACATACATCTCTGACCCATTATATCAAAACTATCCACCAGCTCAAAAACTCCAGACATCATAATTATATATACACACTTAAAAATTAAACGAAGCAGATAACTTCTAACATCTAAGAATGATCAGGCTGTTGCGTCAACAACCACTAAGAAGAAAAGAATGGAATGTTCTTATATACGACTATGACGTTATTTAAGCATTCATTTATTGATTTATGCCGGAAATAAAAGATTTAATTTATTTAATAGCCACATTCTGACATTATAACTAACTATCACAAGGTGAAGACATATTCTCACCTTTTAAAGATCTTGTAATATCAATATCAAGTTTAATGCGTAACTATGAGTTCACAGTGATATATGCCATATTTAAAATGTGGTTATTAAATAAATTTAATGCTTTATTATTTCCGACATCTTCAACAAATATTTGCTTAAATAACAGCAAAGCTTAAGTTAAGGATAGTTCATTTCTTCTAAATATTTGTTGATGTATGATAATAATCATTCTTAGCTGTCAGGAATTGTTTCTTCTGTTTAGTTTACGGATATATTTTAAGTTAAGTTTGTATTTAATTTATATATTTAATTATTTTTTCTGTAAAAATCTATTTCTATTTTTCTTAAATAATCTCTCTCCATATTATCTCACTTCATAGGCAAATATATTTATTCACAAATTCATCTTTCAAACCTTCAAAGATCCTTTTTTGATTCACTTTTTCTCATAATTTATTATTAATTATGCCCTGTGTCATTAGATATTTGGAGGCCAAGATCCATGAATGGTGTCCAATTCTCCATCACTTCTAATGTTTAAACTTCTTATGAACTCCAAACCAATAAAAGATGATGATGGTGATGATTAATAATAATAATAATAATAACAACAACAACAACTACGGTTTACTATTACTAATCCTAATAATATTCTGATGCCAAAATTCTTCATAACTATCTAAAAAAAGTATTCATCTTTGGAAAACAAAAGCAACTATCATCAAGAAAAAAGAGTTTGAAGAATCTTATCCAGTTTTTCCATTTCTTTACAATGATTAAAGCACAGAATCATAACGATAACAGAACCTATGATGTAGCACAATGGATTAGCAATAATTACATTGCATGATTATGCTAAAAAGATTAACATTGGGAAGGAAATGCCACAGGTAATACATTATCTACAAACTATTTTACAAAAAGTGTTCTGTAGATTAAAATGAAATACTAAGGAAATAAAAGTAAATGGAGATTATTTAAATCTTCTAAATTTTTCAGATGATGTGATTGCTTTTGAAAATAATATTTCAAAACTTTTGGAAATATTGCAAGAGTTATCAGATGAAAATAAGAAAGTAGGACTAAAGATAAATGCTAAAAAGAGTAAAGTAATGTTCAATGGATTTTTTTAGAAAAATAAAATTGATAATGATGACTCAGAAGAAGTTGATAGCTACAAATATCTTGGTCAGATTATTAGCACAGATGGAACATGATAGATGAAAATTAATCATAGGAATAAATATTAAAAGAAAATTTGCCCATATGTTTGGAAAGGAAACTTTCAATAGATGTATTTTACCAATTCTTTTTCATGGATGTAAAACTTAGAAAAACGAGAAGAATTATTCAGAGGATTCAGACCAAAGTAACAAAAGAGGATTAAAATGAAATATATGGATGAGTAAATAAAAAAGTATCATTGATTTCACTGAAAGAATTAAATGACTAAAATGCAACAGGCCTGGATATATTGTTAGAAGAGATGATAATAAATGAAGAATTAAAGTCTTAAACTGGATCCAAACAAATTGTAAAAAGTATTGAAAGAAACTCATATGAGATAGATGGATAGGTATAAGGAAGGTTGCTGCAGTGACATGGAGAAAGGCTACAAATCAGAGAAGCTAGATTAAACTGGAAGTTTCTGGTATCCTGCAATGAATTGACAATGGTTGAAAATTATGATGACAACGATTCTAGATCACATCTATCACATGTAATTTATTCTACAAATCCTTTAAATTATAAACAAGATCAGAGATAAAATATATTTTGCCTCAGATCTATTTCAGTTTTCACCACAACTGATATAAGACTTACTTTCATATGAATCATATCTATATTTTAGTATTTTTAGATTTTTTGGAATTTTTTTTATCATCCAGTTGCTACCATAGTTCTGCATATATTCCAAGCTGTACCTTCTATCTTTTTAAAATAATTTATTATTGTAGTAATTGCAAATTTTCCTAGTATATCAGCTCTTTTATAATTTTATTAAAATGTTGAAAATATTAGTTTTCTATTTCTCACTTTTTTATATCTATCTATCTATCTATCTATCTATCTATCTATCTATCTATCTATCTATCTATCTATCTATCTATCTATCTACTATCCATCCATCCATCCATCCATCCATCTATCCATCTATCTATCTATCTATCTATCTATCTATCTATCTATCTATCTATCTATCTATCTATCTATCTATCTATCTATCCATCCATCCATCCATCCATCCACCACCCATCCACCCATCCATCCATCCATCTATACATCTATCTA